>ML784339.1:529616-602423 GCA_009831015.1 Picea engelmannii | reverse complement strand
TATATATATATATATATATATATATACATACCAAGGAGACCTAGTCTTAGGATCATATTATCTCATCTTCTAAACTGGATATATTGTAAAAATAGGTTTCCCCTCGAAGTGGACTATATTAATTGACTTTTTATCATCCTCAAGACATTGGTTCTTAACATTTGGTATCAAGAGCATCGATCCTAAGGTTTTTCTGCTTCAAACCAATCATCTTGGAATTTTCGCTATTAATTTTTTTCTAGGATTATTTAGACATGTGGAATTTTTTTTGTATTTTCAATCATTATATTTTATGATATATTTCTTGTGGAAGTTAGGGGTTTTGCACAAGTTATTTTCTAATTATTTTAAGATATTTTTCTGTGGTTAGCAAGCTCATTGTTTTTTTAGAGATGTGTTTCGACATATTTAAATAACAAGGGATCTATCGTTAAGCAGGTAAAATTGTAGTTGGGAAAGAATACACGCGGGAAATACAAATGGTTTCATGTGGTTACTAGAAACACATTGTTTCACCTATTGGAAACCCTTGTTGGTACCCCTTCAAGTAGTACTGCATTAGAAAGTACCTGTAGATGGAATATCACTTCCACATATCTTTGGGTATTTAGGAAGTCCCCTAGGTATACCTGAAACCGACCTTAGATAAGCTATTCAACCATCTTGTTGCTATAGTACATTGAGAACAACATTGTTGATCTACATTTGTTGATCAACATTAACATATATAGATCCATCCTTAGTCTTATTTTATTTTCTTCTCATGTTCCTTGTATATTCGATACTTAGTTGTTTTCACCCTTTAATATGAAGGTTGTGGATCGGGCTACCATCAAGTCCGCGGGTCCGCAAACTCACAGACCCAGAAATATATACTTAGTCACTTTTATTACCTCACGATCCTAATACTTAGTATTTTTCTATTTTGTAGGAGTCCCATTACAAGAGACTAATCCACCCTTCATCACGCAAATTCTCTTGTCTTGCAACCCGCAAACCCAAAACACTTAGCATGACCCCTTCTATTTCCACATCATCTATAAGGCACCACTTACCTTTTCCATACTTTGTTGATTTTCTTGAATGTAGATGCAGGATAACCTTCATTTCCATTCATGTTTTTCTTAGACCCACAGTCCCACAACCCGCAATCTCGCGTCCTCTAAAATGACTCATCCACTTCCAAAACCAACAAAATTGACTTTTTATACTTATTTTATCTTATCATTGTGGATGTGAGAGACCTTCCTTCTTATCTTTTTTGACTCTCCAAACCCACAGTCCTACATCTCATAGTCCCACATTCATCATATTTCACTTTCCATTCCCACTTTGCACTCCCATACTTAACCATTTTTTGTGTTTCCTGACATCATATCACCATTCACGATGGTATTTACTTCCCCTCCACCACCTCATCCACCACTTTTGTTAACCTAAATACCATTATTAAATGGCATAGATTTCGTAAAAGATTTGTAATAAATTCAAAACCTAACCATTGAAACTAGCAACTTTGAAATAAGAGCTACAATAGTTGATAATGAAGAAAATACATGGTAATATTAATAAAGAATTAAAATGCCTTGTTGTAAAAAGATTATATCAACAAGAGTGCCACCTATTTGTAAAAAGAGAAATCGGTGTAAAGACATGTCAAGTAAAAGAAAAGACTTGTATTGTGGAGACATATTTAACACTCTTATACGTGAAGACCACCAGTTCCAATGGTCACGAGCCTATATGTGGTATTTAGCTCTTCCCCTTGTAAAGAAGGAATTAAACCAGGTCTAGAACTCAGACATTGTATTAGTTGGGTGTGTGCATAAGGTGGTATATTTCAAAGAACCGATACTTTAATGCACCTATAATTATGACACAGAACGAAGAATTATTCAAATCTAAGGGAAGTCCCCATTTTCTTTGACCCCCTCGGTATTCAAGAGAATGATGTGACTTATGAACCCCACTATGTTGTTTAAGAATGATGAAGCATATGAGTTTCTCAAATAACACCAAGGAGGATTAGAGCTCCTCGAGAGTTATCTCACCAACCCGAAAGTTGACATCAATTCTGGTCATGTCGAGGTAAGTTCTCTGAAGTACCCATATAAAGAGTTTTCCTGGATTTTTTTCCTGAATAATTGGACTAGGGTCCACGACCTCTGTGTCGAAACACATTATGTACATTCTTCACTATGTTGTTCATGAAGATGCCATGATTGACTGGGCCCGAATTATCTCAAACAAGATTTTATTTCAGCGGGGTGGCCTAAGAAAAACCTGAAAATCTTACATGACTTTGTATTTGGTCGATGTTATTGCTTACTGTCACATATTTGAAGACTTTCCTAGAGAAAGAAATGTTTATTTTGATCACACTACAAAGAGAACACCTTCCAGAGGAGGTTTTTGGTGTTACAAAATTTAGAAAAAAAAAAAAACTCTGCTACAACCTACTCTATTGGTTGCAAAGGTTTTAGTAGAGGTTTTAATGAATGTTTCGTATAAATTTAAAAAACAAAAAAAACAAAAAAAAAAACGGACAAGCAAAGGTTGTAGAGGATGTATTTTTTTTGGTACTTTTATTGTCAAACACATTGGTGCACCATTAAATAAAATGCCTTGGTGTGTACCTAACCATAAAATGTACTAGAATGACCTTACATGAAAGGCCATGGAACATACATAAAACCAAAAAACGCACTAGTGCACCATTACATAAATTATCGATGCTTACATTAAAAAAAAATGCACCAATGTGTCATTACATGAAATGCATCAGTGCATACATAAGATGAAAATGCATTGGTTCACCATTACATTACTACCTTGGTGCATACCTATGACGAAAAATGAATCGGGGCAGTTATGGTTACTACGCCCTAGATTCCCATTTTGTTGCATGCAACGCGGGTGCGCTTGTATTTTATGTCCATCCCGGTGCTTGTATAATTTGTACAGTTTGATGCATGTATTACATATAATGCACCGGTGTGTTTATCTTAATAAATGCATCGGTGCATTTAAATTTTTTTAAAGCACTGGTGTTGTTATTATATTTAAAAACCCGATGTGTATTTATCACATTCCCATCGTAAAATTTTAAAACAATATATATTGTCGCACATTGTATGCACTGGTGATTCCATATAATTAATATGGATTGGTGATTTAGTATGTTTAATATGCACCGGTGCATATAACCCCTTAAAAAACACCAATTTCTATATCATTTCAAGCACTATTTTGTGAGTTCATAAGAATGCACCGATAGGTATATATTTTAATTAATTGTTTTTATTTTTAAGATTTTTTATAATAATATTGTTTTTATATTTCTATTATTGCATTTTGATATAATGATTGCATTAATGCCTTATCCAATGGATTACATCTCTGTTATTTGCAACAGTGTAAAACATTCGCATATTAATTAATTAGTTTTTTGCAACAATGTAAATAATTCACATATTAATTAATCAACAACGCAACATTTTACAACATTTGATGATGTAATAAAATAACAAGCATAAGAGACCCATGGTCATACAAAATGGGACAAAGTAAAGGTCCACAATAATCAAAATGGAACCAATATGTAATTGTTACAGTTATCGGTAACATGTCTCATGCAATTGGGACATTCAGTCCACTACATTAAGCAAAATCCTTGATTTTTACAGACCGATATTACAAAACATACAACTTGTAGTAACATTCAATTATATGGATTGTCATTCATCACTTGAACTATTGTCATTGCTCGAGTTGTGTGCATTCCTCATTTCTTGATTAATTGTAGGAAATATTGTACTTTAGTTATTTAAATGGATGTTTTCTTTCTTGACTTCCTTTTGGCATTCCAACTGCTCATGTTCCATCTACAAACATAGAAATAAAGTGTAATAAGTAAATCTACATTTGTAATATAGTAGAATATACATGATTGCGTAAATCAAAAAGCGTACCATAGCAATGAGTGATTCATAAACCATACACATGCTTTCGAAGCTTTGCCTCATGTCGTGTAACAAAACGTCTTTTGTTGGATCCTCTCCATACTTTGTTTCCTACATGTTTAATACGCCATGACAAAGCATAGTCAATATAATTAATATAAATGTTTCTTTTTGTGCCATTAATTATAAAACAAGGGAAGTTAAACAACATAGTTACTTACAAATTGTTCAATTAAACCTTGAGACTTCAACATGTACTTGCAACCCTTAGTTAACCCAATGTTGGTCAATTGTTTGGTTGGCTCTTCTTTGTAAGCTAGCACCTATTAGAAGACATCCATGGACCAATGTAAATTAATTATTTAAATATAAAGATCACAACAAATATGAAAACTTTAGTAATGTCGAAAATGTAAGTAATCGCAAACTTTGTGATCAACCATTTTCTTCTTTGTTTTCATGTCTTATGTGTTGATTGGGTTCCATTTTGTTTTTGTTTTTTTCTGCAACAAAACAATCGAAAAATAGTATTAATATGATAAATAAATTCGATGTACATAAAATAATAAATGAATGGTCACATACCTCTGATGCACGTTTTTGTTGGGATGCATCCTCTTGCGATACATTTATGCTAATTTCTTTTACCATCTCCTTGTACACTTTTTTGGACATCCCTACCAGCATGTATTGGCTTTCCCCTTGTTTGTCGCTTGGAATTTTCATAATCTTCATGAAAAACAAAAAAACACAATAAATTTTTTTAAAAGGACATGAAAGTAAATATAGAAAAACAAATTAATTTGGTAATTATTGGAACATATTATAGAAAAACATGTTTAGTAATAACACATTTCATATCGTTTTTTTTTTGTTATTGTAAGTTTTTTCTATTGCAAGTCTCATGGGTCCCATTGACCATGGCTCCAAAAATGCTTCATGTAGTGTATGTATAACCTGATTCTTTGAGTCTTTGGATTGATTTTTGTATTGTAAGTGGGAATTTCGTCTATATGTTCTTTCCACTATATCCCTCAAAGCTCTGTAAAACAATTTGCCCCTCTCATTAACTTCAAGCACCACTCCAAATGAATTGATGACCAAGTTGTCATCATCATAATTTACATCCTTAACAAATTTTTTTCTCTTAGGACGAGATTCCATTCCCTCGCTATCGGTCCCTGCATAACATTAAAAAAATGTGAAATATAGTGTTTAAAACTTGTTAGTGAATAATGTTAAGAAAATCATTTTTAGTAAAAGTCAAACAAAAACTTAATGTTGATTACCTTTCAATCCACCTGTTTCCTCTCTTTGCAACATTTCCATAAATATTTTATACTCTTTTTGACTCAGATTACGAACAATCTTATCGATTTTCTTCAAGTTTTTACTCTGCATGACATGCATTAACCAATACAAATTATTAATTTAAACTTACAAATATTTCAAATATATTAACTTTTTAATAAAACTTAAAGAAAATGCCTCCCTCTCTTCTTGGGATGAGCTACCATTGCACTCGCTACAATAAGATGTTTTCTTTGAAATTCTTGTATGAAAAAAAATCAGAAATCATCAGAAATAGAAATTATGAAAATTGTATACAATCTAGTATTTTGATGTGCGTCATTAAACAGATCGAACCAGAATGTCAAAGATATACATACATTGGTACGTACTCATATTCATTGTGCATTGCTAACTCGTACCCATATGATACGAAAATCAATACAATTTATATTTTCAACCAATCGGTGTTTTTCACAAATATATGTGCCCTGGTGTGCTTTTCAATAAAGTGAGCATCAGGTTGCTACCTCTGTATAGTGCGCACTGGGGTGATTTTCCTGTACAGTGTGCATTGAGTATCGCATAATTTATTTTTGAAAAAATTGTTGACAATGACAGTGTTTGGGATTCGATGCAATAAGTGGTACCATTGCAATGGATACCAAACGTCCCAAATGCAACTAAATTAACTCTATAAAAATCTATTGCTTAAAAAAATAAACCCTATAAAAGTCTATTGCTTAAAAAAAGAGGGGAACAAAGAGAACAACAAAAAAGTTACGGGTTCCAATACCGAAGGGAAGGATGAAACCCTTATATTTTTTTAACATCCATTGAAAATAGTTTGAATCAAATAGGGAAAGATTGAAATGATCAGTAGAATGAAACCACATATCTGACATTTCTTCTATGCAGGTTTGTATGTGCCCTACAGATCCTTTTCAAATTTGTGTCTTTAAAAAAATCGAGCCACTCGAAAGTCTTTCGTGGTAAATCTCTCCTCCACAAATCTTCCCTCTAAATTCTATCAAAAAAATGAAATAATGAATAGTGTTTTAATTTATAAAAAAAATATGTTTTGAAAAAAGAAATTCCCTCTCTTTTTTTGTTGTGTTTTTTTAGTTTGTGTGTAATTTTTTTTATTAAACTATATATTTAAAAAATTAAATTTGTCATCAACTAGGTGCACCTCACTAATTAATGTGCCCCAATGCGTATATACCAAAAACGCATCGATACCAATTTTATCGACAAAATAGAAATGCAAACCTTCACTAATAAAATTTATGGATATTTTTGTTTGTGGAGGTTCTAACGAATGTAACAGTTTGGTGTGGCACACCGATGCATTATACACACACACACTGGTATGTTATAAAGAAAATAAAAGCACTGATAAATTTTAATATCAAATTCATGCACGTATTGATGATGGTTTTGGCTCAAATGCAGGGAAAAGAAGATTATAATATCAAATGGCCAATACTTCAGATTTTAGCTCATTACAATTGTTTTACCCTTCCAAGTGTAACATGCCATATTCCAGTAACATGTAGCCCGGGTCAATGGTAATACATCGGTGAATTAGATCTCTTTTATGACACGTTATTGGTATGTGGTTGTTCAAAATGTAAAGGGTTGAAGAAGAACCCTCGACCAGTCACATTGTATCATTATATTAATGATTGGCTACTCAAAATTGATGGTATAATACCTCCCACTACGGTCAGTAATCCAATGGGTGATATATAAAAGACACGTAGGAACACTTCCATATGCTTCTTTTTTGAAAATTTGGAAGCCAGATCAACTAAATTTTGTCCTAAATTGGCCAATCTGTCTCCTTTTGTTGAGTCAACGGAGAGTTCTTATAGTGAGTCAAAGTATGATATCAATACTACCCAAAACATCACTACTAGGATATCAAAAATGGTGTATGAGATAAGAGCAAAAATTTCCAAGCACACACCAAAGCATATTCAATTGTTGGAAGGTAGTGATGACTTCCCTCTTCCTATCCATGTGCAAAATAAACGCCAAACTTGTTACAACCAAGCTTTGTATGGCGTATGGTCATTGTCCATGCATGTGCTCGATGTTGGAACCAAATTCACTTTTTGTTGTAATATTTATATGGTTTCAAAGTCTAAAATAGATGTTGCAAATCTTGGGTTGTTTATCCTTTCACATGTATTTGTTCCTCCCAAACAATCGGTGGCACTTATGTCATTTTGTGGTCCTCTTTATAGTCGGTCTGATTAATTGAATATTGTCAAATACAAACATAGCATTTACATGTATAGTTTGTGCATGAATGGTTATGATTTTGGAAACTTTAACAATAAAAACTTGTTATATATCAACGGTCATCCACGAACTCATGGGAACATCGCAGGGTTCATAAATAGTTGCAGGGCCTCATTATTTAGTGCAAATTGTTCCTTTGAGGAAAACCCCAATGACATAGAGTTATTTATGAAAAGGAAGGCATCCATATTTGTTTTTGTGCATGCAATACGCAGTTTGTCTCCTGGTGACGAGTTGTTAATAAATTAAAACTTCTGTAGACTACCAACCACTCGCCAAAAACTCCCTGCAATGGGTCTATCTTTAGACGTCCCCTTGGGGAGTAAGAAAAAGATGATCGAGTAATTTTATTTTTGGATTTTCAATGGAACTAATGTAAATATATTGTTTAATTTGGTATTCATTTTATAAAGTGGTTGGTTGCATGTTACAATCATTACATCAAATATGGGGACTAATCTCCGTATAACTTCTACACATAGAATTTTGTTTATTTTATTTATTAAGTTTGCTTAATATTTTTTATATTTTTAAATATTATATAAATTAATTTAACTCAATATTCTTTTAACCTTAACAAATTAATTAATTTCTTCACTAATGAAATCAAATACTTACATTTCCTTATGAGGAGATTCATAATTAGAAAAATCAATAATAGCACCTATATTTCATTTGGTGGCCAAATATCCCATTTAGATGGGTCATGTGGTGGTTTTATAGCCTTCTTCATGGCCCATGAGCCATAGAAGCTTCATTTAGAACATAATTACCTTGTTTTCCTTCTGCTACAATGGTCAATTCTCTAAGACCCACCCCCCATGTGAAAAACCTCCTAAGAGTTCCTAAGAGATTCGTTTAGGGTCCCAAGTCCTTTGACTTCCTACCCATATTATCTTAAAGTCCCCCAAATCATCCCTTGAGTGAAAAACTCCTAATGACACTCATCTCTCACTCAGAGGCCCAAAATCCTATTTACAGTGCTTAAGTGGTGGTTCAAGGCCTTGTCCCTAGCCCATAAGACTTAGAAGGTTCACATAGGGCATAGACTCCTTGTTTTCCTCACTGGACCATGGTTAAGGGCTTGAGATCCATACCTGGTGCACAAAATGTCCATGATGGCACTATTGTCCTACTCAAAGACCATATATTCCCTCTATAGGGCATATATGGCATTTCAAGGTTTCATAGGGAGTAAAAGGTTCATAGACAAGCATTTTTAAGGGATTAATCTCATTATTAAATGTGGCATTTAATTTAAAATGGATGCATAACAAAGTACAACCTTCAAAAGTGTATCCTATTTGTCAAAATATTTTTTTTAATCTTTTAAAAAACAAAAAAAACATCTATATAGACACAAGAAAAGTGTATAACAACAAAGTTGTAGATCACTTTAAGATCTTTGCAATTATCTAAAGAGCAACAAAAATGGATTTTGGGGAAAAATTTGTAAGAAAATTGCAAACATTCTTTTTCCTGTCAAAAGATTTATTTTTATATTATTTTGAAAACAAGAAAACACATATCAAGAAACATAGAAACTTAATAACATAAAAATTGTATATCTCTTCAAGATCTTTCCAAATATGTAAATAATGCCAAAAATGGATGTTGGAATAAAATATTATAGACAAATTACTAAATAACTCTTGATACATTTTACGGGTGGAAATTTATTATATAATTTATATATTTTTTTTGTTAAAAATAATGTGTTCCCATTATTAGTGCATGCACATTTCTAAAGTGCATGAATGTTTATTTTTAATTCTTATTTGGCAAACTTCATAGTAGTCTGCATGGTAATTCAAAAGGCATTAAGGGTATTTTAAAAGGAATGTGTGCACATTTTGAATAACATGTACATTTTCATGCGAGAGCATGTTCCCAAATTCTCAGTTGCCAATATTTTAACCAACAACTTCATGCAGGATCCCTTTTTTTTGTTTCATAAACCATTTCATGATGTTTTCATAAGTTAAAATTAACTATTGCAAGGTAATAAAATAAAGGTTTCAACATGATTGTTCGAGAAGGAACACCAACATCATATGGCCCTAAAGATGTTTTCAGGGCTCATGAAACATGCATAGGATCTCAAATAACCCTGCATGCCCTCTAAATGGATTATTTGGTGAATGAGTATAATAATAGTGATGTTATAATGTTTTTCACTCCATAAAAGGGTATTAGTGACCCTAGACATGGAATGAGAAGGAACACCAATAAAGGGCCTAAAATATGATTTAATGTCGTATGGGCCCTAGATATGGTCCCAAACCCACATTTTTGTAGTGAATTCCCTCTCTGGATAGGTTGAACTCCCCTTGGATCAGGTTGAACTTCGATCCAAGACAGGAGGAAAACAAATAAACACTAACTTCCCTTTAAGACTAATTTATGTGTTCATTAATGAAATCAGAAGAGAGAGATAAAGAGGAAAAGGTAGATGGCTTACCTCTTTCATGTAGGTTTTCCTCATTGCTCCAACTGTTGAACTTGATCTCGAAGATCCTAATGTGGAAGTAGCCCTCCTGCAAGAGACGAGATAATCCTCTTCTACTACTATATATCATTAGACGGAAGTATATTTATCTATGATGAACTTAAACAAGACAAAGACAAACATTCATGAAATGAACAATGTAGACATTAAGAGAAATATGCCAAGTTATGTATTAAAAGTGGAAAGAAATTGAATATTTACAACCTCAATGACGATGCTGCAACAATTCCTCCAAGCTCTCATTTTTCCATCCCATTTGTGCCACAATACTATAAGTATGATGTTAGGGACTACTTCCTCACAAGATCAAAGGTTTGATATTCCCAAGTTCCCCTCTTTTTCACCTTAAAATTCCCTCATTATATAGGAGTTGGAAGCTTAACCACCATGGATAATATCACTCACTAGATCCACTAAATTGGGATCTCCAAGATTTTTAGGGAGAAAATATCTCTCAATGATTTTAGGAGGATATATCTCTCAAGATCCATCAAATTAGAACATTGATTTCAGAAAATATCTCAACCATCCATGAGACTCTCAACTTCTCCTTGAGAATAGGAAACTAGATGTGAGGTGGAATCTCACACTAAATTAATTTCCTTATTTCAATAAAAATGAATAATACATGTGCACATAGTATTTTGACCTTCATATGATAAATTTCTCCCCCAACATGTCTAGGGATCATGACAAACACTCCCTCACTTAAGTGTGACAAATAGGTGTGTCTCAGATGCCCTCTAAATTTTGAGTTCAGAAGAGAAATTGATGGCCAAAACACTTTACAAAAATATTAATGCAAGGGATTTGGAGTAGGAGAGTCGGAAGGTGCAAACAAACATCAAATAGTATATATGTATCGTCACCGAGGTAGGCATACCCATACTCAGAATAAAGTGACTCAAAGAATGGTCATCGACCAATACAGTGTGGATCCATGAAAGTACTGAATAAGGATATGTCCACCAAAAATACAATGTGGATCCATACCTTCCATGACGCGGTCATGTCGTAGCCACGAAAGAATACACAGTGGAGCTATGATATGAAAAAACGTAGTGATGGACCAATACAAAGTGGATCTATGTGACAGCATATACATCACTGAGATTTCCAATATGATGGTTATACTGGAATCTACTGCATACTCAAATGATCTCCATCGCAGCCTGGGTAAAGCATATAACAAAGTGAGCACCCAACCCAGGGTCTTCATCCTAATCCCGAAACAGTACGGTTCTAGCCATGTGAATAGATGTCTTGATGTCAAACAAAGTAGAAACCACTTGATTATCGGTCATTTAATGTATATCTTTAATAAGTGCGAGGGAAATCACCAATGATGACAGTGACTCCCAAGGTACCCTAGTACATTCCAACGAATGTGAATAAATGAGTTGAATTCAGACATCTGTGGAATCATTCGATCAGAGGCCAATCGTGTAAACCTATTGTTGAAAGAGAGGAAACCCTCCTTTGAGGCATGCAAGTTCCAAGGTACTAATTGTTTTCTAAGTCTAATTCCTAGGTAATGTGTTGAAGTCGACAAGAACAGACTTGTCAAAGGAGGTCCATGATGTTTCCCCCATCATTGACACGAAATAAACACCAAAAAGTGATGTAAGATGGTGGATTAAATGAGTATGGACTGACACGAGGATGAAAGTTGGTAATACTACATAATGGTTGGTTTGAGGTGAAAATTCCCTTCAACATTGTTAGGCACGACAAGTGACTCAGAAACATTGACTCGACGAGTACCAAGAACATAATGTGATAATAATCAAAGCACTCTTCGAATGGAACAAAAAAGTATAAAGACACGTAGAATTGGTATGAATTAGAGACAAGAAGATTATCCAATTGTAAGACAAGACGCAAACATGTGCCATGTTCAAGGGAGACAACAAACAACTGCCATAATGTTTTCCAAAATTTGACCCACATCCTTCAATTTAACCCCCACCATGATTGGCAAGTACCTTTTTATTTTTTAATGAGCTCAAGGAGGATAGCATATGCTCAATATAGCTCATCTTCAGTGAGTCCCTCATCAAATGTTTAATGAAACTGAAGAAGGAGGGGTTCGGTCCCATATATACCATATGGGTCCTTTAATGTATAATTTTATGAGCCCAAAGAAGGAAAGCTCAGTGGCCTTTTCATGTTTAGAGAGTCTGAAAATATCTTAAAGACGACTCTAAGGGTGTTATTTTTCGTAAATTTAGTCCCCCAAGCCCGAAAAAGTGTAAAACAATACAAGGGAGAACTCTTCTAGTTGAGGTTGGCTAGAGTATTCATTTTTCGTAATTAGTCCATCCAGTCTAAAAAAGGGTTAAACTTATACCAAATAGACTCCCTTTCAAACCTTTTAACGAGTGTGAAAGGAAACAAGCTCACTCGACAATCTTTTCATGTCTAGGGAGTCTGGAAAGAGTTTAAAGGAGACTCCAAAGAGTTCTTTTTTCATATACTTTTTATGAGCCCAAAAAAGTGATAAAAATATGCTCAGTTGTACTCCAAAGAGTTCCTTTTTCATATAGTTTTTACGAGCCCGAAAAAGTGATTAAAATATGCTCGGTTATCTGATTCATTTTTTAACGCTCTTGACACAGAATGCAAACTATGCTCAGGGTAGGTTTTATTTTTACATAATCTTAAAACGAAGAAAAACTATGCTTTGGGTTCATTTTTATACGATCTTGAAATAGAGAATAAAATTGTGCTCAAGGTAGGTTTCATTTTTACACAAGCTTGAAACAGAGAAAAAATATGCTTGGGGTAGGTTTCATTTTTACACAATCTTGAAACATAGAAAAACTATGCTTGGGGTGTCCATTTCATTTTTACACGAGCTTGAAACAGAGAGTGAAACTATACTTAGAGTGATACCCATTAGCGGGTTTTCTTCCCAACATGGTGTCCATAGGTTGGTACTTTTCCCCCAACATGATTGGCATAAGATAGTGGCTTAAATTGAGAACGATGTCCACAAGCTGGAGACATGCCCTCCAAGCTTCATTTTGTATGTTGACTCTTCTTCTGCACCTGATTAGACTCATGGCTAACAATAGGAATAGGTTCACCAGAGAGGGAGGAAGAAAGAGGATCAAATAACATAGGTGGATGAAATAATGAAGGTTTAGGTACGAGATCTAATGGAAGAATGGACTCAATTGGAGGGGGATTTGTTTCATTTTTTTAACGAGCTTGGCATAGACAACGAACCATGTTCATGGGTATCTGTTTAATTTTTTAATGAGCTTGACACAGAAAAATAACCATGCTCGTTGTCATCTGTTTCATTTTTTTAATGAGCTTGACATAGGAAAATAATCATGATCGTAATCCTTTGTTTCATTTTTTAACAAGCTTGACACATAAAAAAGATTTTTTCTCGAAACCCTTGACCATGGATTCCAAGAGGTCTTCATCAGATGGAATAACAATGCTTTATAAGGAATACATGTCAAGGGACTCAATCAGAGTAACACGGGGAAGATCGGGCTCCAAATCCCCTATTGAGTAGTCCACCATGTCAACCATCAGATTTAAGTCCAAAGAAGGTGAGCATACAAAGAGAGGCTCCTTCTCATTCAAAGTTGAAAACATGGGACATGATGCCACATAATTAACTTGTGGTGAGTGGGATACCATTTTCATATGAGGAACAGTAAGGAGAGTAGGATTTTTAGTAGTCAGATCAGGAGCAATGAATGAAAGTTGGCCATTGGTCACAATGTTTCCATTATGAGGGAAATGCGTCACTCGAAAGAGTGTGGACATGACATATTTCATAGCATAAACATAGTCCCTCCCAAGGAGAAAATTAAAGTCCAAGGGGACGTGGACTATCATAACATCAATACATACATTTTTCCCTCCTAAGGTGATGGGAAACTAAGGAAATATCCCTAAAGGTTTGCTAGTTCTTCTATTAAATCCCACAGATGATGGATCACCGACACAAGTTGAGGGGAACCCATAGATTTCCAAGAATTTGAGGATAGAACACTGACAGAAGTACCTTCATCAACAATAGTATTATGTATTGTGATCTTATCGCAAACCTACATGATAATTTGGAAAGGAGGGTAAGAAGGAAGGTGAGGATCCATCAATCTATTCCAATGAAAGAAAATGACCTCAATACTTGGAGGGGGTTCTGTGGAAACGAGTGAAATGCCACCTTGTCTAGAGGAATCTGAAGTGACAAGAAAAACCTAAGCAGCATCGACTTCACTCTCCAAGGGAAGAGTGGGATCAACCGATAATGGAATCAGATTGACCACTTTATCAACCAATGGTGGGTCGGGAGAGGACTCGTGGGAAGCAGTTGGAGATTGTTGTTGGGAAAAAACAAATTCTTCCAACAATTTTGAAGCTTCATCCATACAAGGGCATAGGTAAATTTGGTTCATTTCCTTGCATTACTAGTAAGGACTCTTGACTTGACCCTTTTTTCCCCCAGCCTAATGATTACTAGTTGATGGGTTGTCACTAGCATGACCTACAGCACCTGGCAACATGGGTTGTTGAGAACTCTGAGGCCACACTTCTAAAACCTTTTGAATACCAGGGCAATCCTTAAGAAGGTGGTCACCCTTAAAAATTATGCAAGGGAATTTGGCCTTGCGATGTGTGTTGGTATACTTGTCAATATCATCAACACTCCTAGCATGGTTATCAATGGTTGGTTAATTTCCCCCTTGATTATTTTTCTTCTTCTTGTTCTTCCTTTTCTTCTTCTTCTGGTCCTATTGGTTACTAGTATTAAGACTTTTTCCAGGCGAAGAAGAAGATGCAACGGATGAAGAAGACGAAGGGTCAACATGAGGTTTATGTTCTTGGTATGGAGAGATTTCATTCACACTGGGAGCATTCATAATCACCAGAGTGGAAAAAAACCATATTGGTAATCTTGTATTGAATCCAGGAAGACTCAATGTTGTAATGTAAGGAGGACCAATGTTTCCAAAAGAATGAAAAACAAAAGGTTCCCCATGAAAAGGGGTTTCTTGGTTGGTAGTCCCAATAAATTTTTCCATAGACACAGACTTAACCTAAGGTGGCTAAATTAAAGAGCACACACTACTAAAGTCCCTATAATATAATAACAAGAAAACAACCCCCTTGTAACATGAAAAAAATAAAGTAAGGATCTTCTGGAGACAGGAGATGAGGTCGTCAATGAAGATATGAGAAACAGTTACCCCAACCTCCACGGAACAACCCTTCCCAGTGCAAGAAACCCTTGCTTCACGAGGCCACCATCCAAGGATACTAAAAGTGTGATACAATATCTACCTCATGTATTGTGGGAAACCCCCCACAATCACCTGTGTAGATACCTACAAAAAGTTACTAGGGTTACCAACTCGCAGTTATCCTCTAGGGGGTACAATTGATAGTCGGGACCAAACGTATGGGAGGATAACAAAGTCTAAAGCTCTTCCAGAGGAATGAAAACAAGTGGAACAGTAATACTCCTGAGGACATCGAACGGATTTGAGATTCACGAAGCACCGAGACCAAATGAACCAGTAACACTCAACAAAACCCTCAATATACACTCTTTCCACTACAATTAGTCAAGCTTTGGAGGAGTAATATTCGTTTCTCTTCCACATGCAACCATTTTTTTATCCCATGTGTTAGAGAGGGTTCCCGGATATTCCTATATGACAATTGGATTTTTTCACTCTTTAGTGTTCTACAGTCTTGTTTCAGTAGCCTTGGAGAAGTTACTCTCCACCCTACAACCAAGGCCCTAAAATCTTAGACTTGTTGGTTTTCTATAAAATAAAAAATTCTAATTGATTTTAGATTATGCGCTTGTTGCTTTTATGGTTGTTGTTACTCAAAAGGGTAAACGGAAGTGAAACTATATGGTGTTATCACTCTGATTCCAAGAAGACTTCAAAATAAAAAATGACTAGAATGCAATCTCTAGTTTCAATGAAGCATATATACAGAAAGGAGCAAGAGGTTTCAAGCAAAGAAACAAGTGTAACATTTAATGCAAGAAACGTGAACTACTCTTTGAATGCAAAAGGTGTTTGGTGTATGAGTCAAAGAAACTGTAGTATGCAGGAATGTTTTTTCAAACTACACACTCAAAAATAATCCAACCACTAACTAGAATGCAAGAATTATTGTTTGTTTTTAAATGCAATGAAATGATTTCAAATTTAATGTTTTTTGTTTCCTCACTTTCAATGAAATATTTCAATGTCGAGGCAAAGGATTATGAAGAAAAACTCTAAACAAAACATGCACTCAAGCAAGAATTGAAAGAATGCAAGAATGCTTCCAACACAAGTTCAAACAAGAACCAAAATCTGTAAAAAGAGAAGGGAAATCACTTTTTGAAAACCTAAAAAGCAAAGATGAATAATCAATGTAAAGTTGCAACAAGGACAAACAATTCAGGACTAAAAACTAAGAAACTAAACAACAAAGTGGACAAAGAGTTCAGGAATTCCCTCAAGAGATTAAAAGTTTACCCAAGAGAATAGAGCAAGAAACTCAATAACCAGGCTTGATACAACCTATACAATCTCCAAATTAATGAAAAGCACTCCAAAATCAACAAGTGAAACACTTGGAAATTTTTGGAATGGAAATGACATAAGTTTGAAAGTTTCCAGATAACAAAGATCAAACTGCTGACAATAAATATTATGCCAAAGGATCAAGTTAACCTTCGAAACTATGAACCCTTCATAATTTGATAAGAGATAAAAATTCAAAAGAGGCCAAAAAAGTGATAAACACAAACCTTCAAATCAACTAAAGTCATAACCAATCCTAAAAGACTATGAGGCAAATCTATGAATCAAAACATCTGAGAAGCAGAGGCATAAGAGGCTTGGAATTGACCCAGGAAGGATTTCAACGCTCATGTAATAGTGCAGACAGGGTGTTGAACAAAGTTCAACGCTCCCTAAGAAACTAACAGAGGGCGTTGATTAAGAGATCAACGCTCCCCAAGAGACTAACAAGTGGCATTGAAAATGAGATCAACGCTCTGCAGGACACTATAGAGGAGTGTTGAATTATGGAAATGATCAAACAAACACAAAAAATTTCCCAAATTCAACAAAGAATGGGATATTGACACATGAAACTTCCCAGCAATGATGAAGGAAGGGGAATATTTCAACGAAACATCATACAAACCAAAATTAAGAAACAATAAAAATCAAAGGGCTAAAAACCAGGGAATCAAGTCCCCAGTGGAGTCGCCATTTTTTTGTTGTTGTGAATTCCCCCCGCGGACAGGTTCAACTCCCCTTGGATCAGGTTTCCGTCGATCCAAGACAGAAGGAAAACAAATGGACACTAACTTCCCTTTAAGACTAATTTATATGTTCATTAATGAAATCATAAGAGAGAGAGAGAGAGAGAGGAAAATGTAGATGGCTTACCTCTTTCTTGTAGGTTTTCCTAGCTTCTCCAACTATTGAACTTGATCTCCAAGATCCTAATGTGGAAGTATCCCTCCTACAAGAGACGAGACAATCCTCTTCTGCTACTAAATATCGCTAGATAAAATTAGATTTATCTATGTTGGACTTAAATAAGATAAAGACAAACATTCACGAAATGAACAATGTAGATATTAAGAGAAATAGACCAAACTATATATTAAAAGTGGAAAGAATTTGAAGATTTACAACCTCAATGATGATGCTGCAACAATTCCTCCATGCTCTCCTTTTTTCATCCCCTTCGTGCCACAAGACTATAGATACGATGCTATGAAATACTTCCTCACAAGATCAAAGGTTTGATATTCCCAAGTTCTCCCCTTTTTCACATTAGAATACCCTCATTATATAGGAGTTGGAGGCTTAACCACCATGGAGAAGATCACTCACTAGATCCACTAAATTGGGATCTCTGAGAGTTTTAGGGAGAAAATATCTCTCAAGGATTTTAGGGAGGAAATATCTCTCAAGATACATCAAATTAGGATGTTGGTTTGATAAAATCTCTCAACCATCCATGAGACTCTCAACTTCTCCTTGAGATTAGGAAACTAGATGTGAGGTGGATTCTCACACTAAATTAATTTCTTTTTTTCAATAAAAATGAATAATACATGTGCACATAGTATTTTGACCTTCATATGATAAATTTCTCCCCCAACATGTCTAGGGATCATGACAAACACTCCCTCACTTAAGTGTGACAAATAGGTGTGCAACACAAATAGGCCCTATAAAGGTAACATTTATCCCATGGATATGATATGTTCGCCATTATGATTTTTCCACACCAATAATGAGTTTGAAGGCCATGGTCATGGTTGGAGGAAGAAAACAAATGTCATAGGGCATGAAGCATGATTTTAGAATTCATGGGCCATCATGCATCGGGTTTGAAACCATCATAGGGGACATTTGTAATGAACCTTATCCATTATAATCCTTGCACACTAAGGATTGTATTAGGTCCTAAGATGGTTGACATGTTAAAAATAATGTATTTTCCCTTAAATGTGATGTTTTATGTATTATTCATGATGCAGAGGGCCCTATAATATCAAATAGGCTCACAAAGGGAACATGGAAAGCATCACTAAGTTAGGATCTCTTAGGATTAATTATGGAGGACAAATGGTAGTTTTATAATAGTTATTTGATAAAACATATGTATTAAGAAAATGTTTTTCATCACATGATTACAAAAAATATGAGAATGAATATTCATAATTGTAGAATTTATATAGAATACTATTGTCATAAAATGCATGCACATTATGTAAAATCAATTTTTTTAGGAGGGAAAGTATCATATGTCCATGTTATCTATCCTAAAAAACATGGTGGTGGTTGGGACTGCATAAAACAATTAATTAAATTCATCATTTGTCATTGTGTTTCATTTTGACAATATTTTTAAATAATTTACACAAACTCGTATTTTTATAGAAATTGCATGCATTTATAAATCTATTTCTATGGATTCTAAATATATATTTTTATATAAGGGTTGTTATTTGATGAATTGCATGCATTTATAGATATATTTTTTATTTATTCCAAATATGTGTGTGTGTGTGTGTGTGTGATTGTTTCCTATTGTTTTAATATTTTTCGTGTAACATGTATCATACTTTAAAAATACATGTTTATGTTTTTGCAATAAAATTTTAACACAACCATTTTTAAAAAATTGACATTTTTGTCTACAAACTAAAAAAAACATATTGATTCTATTAATACCCTTATTAATTTTATTATTAATAATATAAAGTGAGATGCATTTTATAATCTAATATGACACTTGCATAAATCATCCCAATATAATATTTGAAACAAAAAAAGAACATCCCAATATGGAAGATATATGTACCATTGCTACTCATAAATATAACAATTATAAAAGTAATTATGAACAATTATTATAATGTTATCAATAAAATAAATGAGAAAATATCATTTCATAAAAGTAATTTTTCTTTGTAAACATGTTTAATCAACGTATTGTATCTTACTGGAAATTAAACAATTCACCTTGGAGACGAATTAAACATTATATGGCATTAATAATTATAAGTTTTCGCAATTACAATACAAAGTAAACGATTTCATAAACTAAAGTTAAACATTGTATGACAACTCTAATTCTAATGAGTGATGCATTTTAAATTTAATTTAAAAATAGAGAAATCATTAGAGTACTTATAATACATTTTAGAAATCAAACAACAACAACAACATCAACATCAACATGATTTTAAAATCACAATATGTAAGTGTGTTATATTGTTTATAACGCACTAGTGCGATTGGAAGCGCATCAAAGTGGTTGTTACGTAAAAATGCATCAAGAAACAATTTAATTGACAAAGTACGTATGCACACTTCCACAATTAAAGTTTTACGGAGATTGTGCTTTGCGAAGGCAATAACTCTTCGGTGTCTCTCATAATTTAGTGCATGGACTCTATCCTCTATCACTTCCTCAGTTTTATGCCTTGCATCTCCTCCTATGTAGGCTACTTGATTTTCTCCAAGATATCATCCTTGTCATTCTTGTAGCCATAATATGAACTGGCATCAATCTACTTGTAAATCACATAACTACACCTCCTCTTCTTCTCCTTGAGGGGGCTTATCGAATAACTCTTTTAGGATGGGGAGGAATTTTGTAGCCTTGAAGTATTTGTAATCAGGGCCCTTGTCGGTGGCACTGAGCACATCAACTTCTTTCCCTTCCAAGTCCGTCATTTTTACCCCTACTTTGGCATAATTAGGACTGCTAATCTCCTACGATCGGAGCTACCTAGTGCCCCTTTGCTCCGTTCAACAAGAAAGGACCCCGGTGGTTGTCTTAATTATAACACTATGTCGCTATCAAGAATGAACTAAGGTCCGTATTGTATATTTAGTAGTGTTGGAAATTTTGTTTTCATTGATGTCAAAGACAGGGGGAGCCTCTAGATGTCCAATATAAAGATTGTGGGATGGAGATTGTTGAAAGTATTATTTTTGGCTTTTTGATGATCAATTTGGATACCCTATATTTGAAGGAATTTTTACCCTACATACCTAGCTCAAATGGGAGCACAAGTTATATGATTGGAAATATTATTCTGAGGCAATTCCAATGGTATTTGGAATTCCCTCTAACTCCCTAAGAATGAGGAGATATGAATTTTTTAATCCGACAACCCAGCCAAAAAATTGAGGTCAACTCAGTCGATCTTTACAGGTCAGCCTTGAAAGTGGGGACATAATTACTATAAATATAGGATAGATGTGCGCATTTGTAGTGAAACCAAGCAAGATATCAACTCTAAGGTACGCATAAGTGATATGAGGTGCACTAAAAGAGTTGGGGTGTATTTTTGGGATATAAAGGTGTGCAAGAGAAGTCTAAGGGATTTTCTTGGGATCTTTATTGTTCACAAGGTGCACTATGAAGGACTGAAGGTCTGTGATGTTGTCGTGTGCACTGTTTTGAGGTCATGATGTTTTTTTCATGGATTATATTATGGGAATGATGATATGAGGCTCGTTAGGGCATGAAGGCTATATGTGACTAGGGTTTGAATGATTTTCTATGGAATGAAGCATGCAGGTGAAGTCATAATTATTGTGTGTATGAATATATTGGATTGGTGTCTACATATATCTTATTGAGTTGGTTCTTAGATGAGGGGATTGGTGTCTCCAACAAGTTTGTGCTTGCAAATATTGTAACAGTAGGTTGGTGTTTGCAGGTGTTGTTGACTTAGTCATCAATTGAGGAGATTGGTGTCTCTAGTAGGTTCATGCCTACAATACTTTTAATATTAGGTTGTTGCATACAGACATGTATAAAGATAAGTTTTATGGTTTTCTCTCGATTGGGTTTCCATGTTAAACTTTTTGCATTGTTATTTGAGTTTATATGTGATTATTGTTTCTCAACTAATAAATGATTGATGAAAGTTTAAGAAAATTAAAAATTATTTTATATTGATTCACCACCCCACCCCCACCCCCCCCTCTGAGTATAAGCATAAGTTCAAAAATTGGCATCAGAGCAGGTTCTTTTGGAAATAATCTAACCACTAGAAGGTAGATCTCGGGAGCACACATGGTCGGTTAAGAATAATTCTTCTTCATAGCCATGGATACAAAGTATATTGATAAATAAATGAATACAATCAGAAAGAAAAATCAGATCTAGGAGAACAAGACATTGATGGGGAAGTGAATCTTGAAGAATAACTCATTAGTTCCTTAGAAGAAATAGACAAACTTAGAGGAAAGAATAAAAAGCATAAAGATCAATTGCAGAAATATGAAAAGGAGGATCATGATCTTGAAGAAACATAGAATATGGTTATCATCTTGAAGACTTAACTAGAAGAAGGAAATGGGATAGAAAAAGTGGTGAGAAGCCAACTGGAAGAAAAGGAAGAAAATTGCAAGAAGCTAGAGGTTGAAATCATTTCCTTAAGAAATGAACTAGAGAAAACAATTGATTAGTTGAATAGAATCTTGAAGTTTGGAAAGAGTATTGAAATATTAGATAATATTCTCAATTTCCAAAGGTCACCATTCATCAAGACAGGTCTTGGCTACAATGAAAAACAAAACACCCCTGAGGGATATGCAAGCACTAAGATCACAAAGCCATCAGAAAAGTAAAATGAAGAAAATCATAAAAGTTATGCCAATATTCTAAAGGGAACCATCAACAATGAAAGAAATAGCAGGAAAGGAAATGATGTCCAATAGAAATCTTATTCTTCCCACAAGAATGAGTTCAAAAGAGTTGTTCCATCAAGAAGATATTTCATAAACCGGTACCAAAATCTCTTTCTTGGTATTGTTTTTCTTGCAATAATTTTGGTCATAAAGTAATAGATTGTAGAGCTTAAGAAAGAAGTGATCATGTGAGAGATAGAAATAGAGGTTCTTATAAAACCTCAAAGAATGATTATGTGAGCAACAAAACCAGAATTTCTCATGGGTTTGTTGGAAGAAACTACAATTCATTTGCTCCTCTACTTGATTACAACATTGAATGTTTTAAGTGCAATAATTATGGGCACATAACATGTGACTATAGAAGCAGAATAACAAAGTCTTCCAAACAAAACAAGGAAGAATGTCTTACCAAGCATAGAGGATAATACACAAAGGTGTGGGAAAAGAAGCAAGAAGAACCAAAGAAGGATTAATGTGGACTTGCAATGTATGCTCAAAACAAATGAAGCCAATGGTACATTGATAGTGGATGTTCGAAACACATGACAAGGAATCAGAACAAATTTCTCACCCTAAAGGAAGAAAAAGGAGGTAGTGTTACCTTTGGGGATAATGCTTATATAAGGATAGTTGAAAAAGGTATAGTTAGGCTTGATGAGATAAAGACTAAAACACATAATGTCTCGTATGTTGAAGGGTTAAAACACAATATTTTAAGTGTCAGTCAAATGTGTGATCAAGGTTACAACCTCAAATTTAATTCTAAATGATGTGAGATAAGGAAAGTGGGTTCAAGAATATTGGTGGAAAAAGAAAACAGAACCCCGAGTAATGTATACGTTCTCGATGAAGTCAAAGAAGAAAAATGTTGTATGGGACAAGTAAATGAAAGTTGGTTATGGAATAGAAGTATGGGTCATATAAATTTGAAAATATAGTAAAACTCAACAAGACACAAGCATTAAGAGGCGTGCCAAGGATATCAAAACCTACTAACACTATTTGCAATCCATGTCAACACGGGAAGTAGACAAGAGTAAGTTTCAAAACAAAGGAGTATTCAACATCAAAGCCATTGGAACTTGTACACACAGACCTCTGCGGGACATAAAGAACACAAACTTTAAAAGGTGAGAGTTATTTTATGTTGCTTATTGATGATTACACAAGAATGGCATGGATTTCATTTCTTAAAGAAAAAAATGAAGCACTTGAGAATTTTAAAGCTTTCAAAACCTTAGTTGAAAATGAGATTGATTTAAAAATCAAGTGCTTACGATTAAATAGGGGAGGTGAGTTTACATCTTATGAATTTGATAAATTATGTGAGAATCATGGAATCAAGAGACATTTTTTGGTAGCAAGGACTCCATGATAAAATGGAGTTGTAGAAAGGAAGAACAAAACTGCACAAGAAATGGCTAGAACAATGTTGAATGAAGCCAAACTACCAGACACCTTTTGGAGAGAATCAGTCAGCATGACAGTCTACATTTTGAATAGGGAACAAATTAGAGTGAACAACAGAAAGACACCGTATGAATTATGGAAAGGTAGACTAGCTACAGTAAAACACTTGAAAGTATTTGGGAGCAAGTATTATATAAAGAGAAATGAAGATAATTTAGGCAAGTTTGATTCCAAAATAGATGAAGGCATCTTTCTTCGCAATGAATCTAGAAGTAAGGCCTACAAATGCTACAACAAAAGACCATGCAAAGGTTGTAGATAATATTGATGTAAGAGTGGATGAAGCAATACCTCAAAAGGAAAAGTTACAAACAAATGAAGAACCAAAGGAGACACTATACAAAGAAGAAGAATAAGAAAAGAAATAACAAGAATAAATAGAATGCTAATATCCAAAGACTACATCTAGAATTGTCCAAAAGAATCATCCAAAAAGTCAAATTCTTGGTGATAAAGATGTAGGAGTTCAGACTAGAAGAATATTGAAATTTTCTTTGTTATCTAAAATAGATCCCAAGAATTTTACACAAGTTGGTGAAGATAAGACTTGGGTTAATGCTATCGAAGAAGAACTAAATCAAATTGAGAAGAATGAGACATGGGAACTTGGGCCTAGATGTTACAGCAAATTTGCCTCACTCCATGCATCTTGCTTAGATGGCCTTCCATTTCCCTCTGCAGACTTGAAGTCCCCTTTTTCTTCGATCCAGATCTAAAATACACATTTGTGTACATATACATGCCCTATCAGTTATACAACAACCGTATACGCAGGTTTCTCCACTATAGACTGCATACATCGGGTTTGGTGCTCAAAAATTAAAAATTATGTTGAGTTTCCATGCCATGTCATGAGATCCATGATCCTTGACCTTCCATATACTGGAAACTCTCCAACTTGGCCCTTTCAGTTCCATTTGGAGGCCATAAATTGAGCCATATCCAAGCCTAATGGAGAATTCAACTTTGAGAGCAAAGATCCTCTAGAGAAATTTCACTTCATATTGAGTATGCATCCCTTTGTCCTTGAAAGTTTGAACTTCTTGTGTTCATCCCCCAAGCTCTTCCTACTTTGTGATGGAGAACCGCATTGACTCCTACATATGAGCTTGACTTTGTGGAGGATTGAAGTGGTGGAGGCCCAACTAGAGGGACTTAGTTTTTTGGTTCCGATATGTGTCATTACAGAAGTTTCTCACCTATGTACTTATGTTGATTACTTTAATAGAAATACTCTTTTCTCGTCCAATTGATATCTTGCAAATATTTGAATTACTTGTCATGTATGTTAATATATTATGCTAATTTATATGTTGACATTATATATTATCACCACATGCTTGCGTATCTTGGTTGTTGAGGACAAGTTGTAGGTATAAAGCTTTAGGTTGCGTGCTCAACAGTAGTCTTCTTCGCACGTCTGGACAAGGTAGGTTTCTAGACTTGTCTTATTAGCATTTCATTTATATAGCATACTTGATATTAGAGTTGATTTATGGGTGTTGTTTTGTCTGTTATGGTCTTCCCCTAGCCATAGAGAGATTTTCCTTGTAACAGAAGTGGCGACTCCACTGATGATATCTCCTTTTTTGGGGGTATTGAGTGTTTTTCTCCTTGATTTTCTCTCTTTTTTCCTAAGTTTCCTTGTCACATGTTGCTTGACATCCTTTATTTTGTCTTGCATCTAAATTTCTTGGCTTAACCCTTCCATAGCAGTGTCTTTTTTGGTATAATCATTTTTTCCCTTGACAAACGCGTACATACACGACTTGTCTATGTTTAGGGAGCATATATACATGTTTGTTCGCTCAACAGTCATGTACATCATCTATTAAGTATTGATGGTTGAGTAGGGTGTTTGGTGGGTATGTTTTTCTGGTTGTTGAGACTTCTTAGGTCCCTATTCTGACTGTTAAGTGCCTACAGAGTGATAGGAAGCCTTTTTATTGTTGAATTTTTTGGGCGAACTCATTTCTTGTCATTTTTCTCATTTGTTGTCCTTGCATATTGTTATGAGTAGTTTCTTCTTGGTATCCTTCTTGGCTCATCTCCTTTTTCTTGCAGTGGGGCCTGTTTGTGAGGTTGTTATTTAGTCCTTGCATTTTCTTTTCATTATATCGAAAATACAAAAATATTTGATTATTTGCATTGTGCTTATGGCATTTGCACCTTTTCTTACTTTGCATTGATTTTGACACATTTGGAAAGATCGCACTTCATTGAAATTGTAGAGATTGCATTGTGAAATTGCATTTAGAAGCATACCATTTCTTTGAAATCCAAGACTAGTACTTAGCATTGTTTTTATATTTGATTCTTTTTATATGTTGAAGCATAATACCATCAGTTTCACGATTGCACCTATTGAGTAAGCAGAAGCCACTAAAATTAACATTGAACAATTAAAATTAATTAGAAATGATTTTATTTTTCAGGGTACACAAACAAGTATAGGACCTAGGGCCTTGGAATAGGATTTTGTGAGTAAACTTCTCCAAGGCTATAAAACTAAACGTATGTGTCTAACCAGGGAGTGGTGAAACCCATTGTATAATTGATGTCCTTAGGAGGCTCCTCTCACACCGGAGTTTAGCACGAGGTCATGTGAAGTTGGTTGTAGAGATATCCCTTGAATACCTTCCTAGCGTTATAGATATTTCTGGGGTTCTATTTGTATATGGGGTCTTACTAGTACCTTTACCTCTGTGAGAGATAGTGCTTTCGAGATTTCAGGATTTTCTACCCTGCCCATATGGTGGACCAGACTTGCGACTGCTCACCTGAGAATTGGTTATATCATGGTGAATTTAGTGGCTTGACATAGGTAGCCACATAGGTTACTTGCATGGGTTATTTTGCAGGTACCCTGAGTCAGATAAGAGTCGGACAACACACGGACTTTATGGAGGATTTCCTCTCCAGAGGGGTCTGACCGACTGCGTTGTGAAGCCTACGAGGGTCCTTATAATTGATTATGACACCTCCACTCTATTGTTACGGAGTCTTAGGCCCCTCTTGGGTGAGGCATACCTACTTTAGTTCGAGAGGTCCCTTTCAAACATTATATCATTTTTATGTGCATTGTCCTTTTTCTTTATTTTGGTGTGCTCTCTGAGTATTAGTTGGCCTTAGGATTTTGTATTATATCTTGAGTTTTGAGTCATCATGGAGTAAGACCAACCTCCTTGTCATTCTCTTTGTCTTTTGAAATTACCACTATGTCTTGATACTTTACCGAAGTCACCTCCCAAAAGGCATAAAGTTAATAAGTGTGGCACATATATATCCACCTCTCAGGCTCATGATCATTCTACCATGAGTACTGAGTTAGATACAAACATCTCAGGAATCCCTTCGACTCCCATATCCTCTGTGATTAGTGGGATCCCCTCGACTCCCTTATCATCAATGATGTGGATGTCGTAGTCTTCCTTATCTAGTGTTTCCCAACCCATGAGATCTACTCATCCCATGGGGACAAATCCTTTTTTATTTCCATACGGTATGACGCATCATGATTCCCAGTCAATACCTTCGGCCTCTAATCGTTTCTCTTTTGGTATGCCCGACATGACGTCGCACTTCTCATCCTCCATTTCAGCAACTAATACAAATTCTATTTTTGGGTCTGGGGGCATGATGCCTCCTTATGTTCCTTTCTCATTTGGTGGAGGTTATATTCCCTAAGAGATTCCTATGGTTGGAGGTTGGAATCCTCCTTCCTCCGGGCCTAATCCTAGCTTCGGTGCTCCAGGATGGAGTGCTCAAATAGGCGATCAATTTACTTCCTATATTTCGTCCGTCATTCCCTCTTCTTCCATGCCAATTCCGATGAATACTTTTATTATGGTGACTCTCCCTCTGTCCGTTGGTGTTCCATCTGGAGAGAGTCAATTTCACTATATGGGACACCCCTAGCACAAAGTTCCTTCGTCTGGGGGAAATGTATATAGTCCTTATCATGTTGCTTCCATGGGTATGGTGCCCTTACAATCCTTCATGATTCAGTTAGGAGGAGGATACTATCCTACCGGATAGGGCCATGGTATATACCAAAACCCTTGATGGTCTACAATCCCTCAACCCCAATATTTTTTGGGAGCATGGGCTCAAATTCCACAATCCCGACTCATTTTTCTGGCCATGCTAAATATTCCAGACCTGTCAAAATTAATGAATGACCTTATGCATCATGATCTATCATGGCCTCCCGTCCCCACTAAGCTTACTTTGGACATTCCAAAATTTGAAGGTAAGACTGGTGAGGACTTGAGTGATCATGTGACTACTTTTCACCTCTAGTGCTCATCTAACTCCCTTAATTATGATTATATTCGTTTGAGGTTATTTCTATGCACCCTCACAGGGGTTGTCACGAATTGGTACATTGATCTACCTAGGGGAACCTAAGGAACTTTCAATCAAATGATGTTGGTTTTTCTCAACAACTTCCGATTATTGGTTTGTTGTGATGTCGGCCTAGAAATCTTATTGACTTTTTGGCAAGATAAATCCACCCATATCTCTGATCATATCCAAGAGTGGTGTAGACGAAAGAGGTTGATTAAAGCCTACATTCCTCCAGATTTTTTGTTGGAATGGTTCCTCAAGTATTTGTTTCCTTATATTTCGAAGGATGTTTCTACATCCGGAGAGACATCTGAGGAAGAAGCCATCTTCAAAGCCCAATATTTGGACCTCATTTATGCTCAATCTAGGATGCTTTATGAAATTCTACCTGATGCACCGTGATCAAACTATGATCCTAGACAAAATCTCGGACCTCATGTTGATGGTATCGTAGGTTCCACAATTGCCAATACTATAGACCTGGTGACGAACTAGTTGAAAGATTTGTCTATAAGCCAGCATGTAACATGACAAGATTTGTCTTCATCCTCCACCACCACCCAGTCGACGAATGTGCATTCTTTGCAGTCGTCATCGAACCCAAATGGTAACCAACAACCAGGAGGGAACAAGAATAAAGGACGAGGTAATAATCGTAAGGGTGGGGAAAATAATAATAATAAATCCAAGGACGACAATAATAATGATAAGCTAAATAATAATTCTAGTGAAGGAAAGAAAGAGAAGAGGAAGGTGAAGTTTCCATGTAAACTTTGTAAATATGATCACCTTACTCACTTATGCCCCAAAATTGAGGAAGCCTCGAGGATCATCACAGAGCAAAAACCTATTGTGCTAACCAACCCATTTCTGCATAATCAGAATATGACCTCAGGGACCTCTAACACTGAAACTGCGTCGAGTGGGAGTCAAAACCTATCGGCACATGAAGGTGGCCATCTATGCATCAATATGTTCAAGTCTCGGATTGATGTAGCCACTTGATCTCGCGATTACAGTTATTCACAGACTGTTTTAGGTTCATATCCTCCTCCTTCCCTAGAAACACCCTTGCAAATCAAAAAGATGGAACCTTCACCTCGTATTTCGAAAGGAGTACTTAAGTGCTTTGCCCACAATCCTAATTCCAGAGCTGCCAAAAATTATTCGATTGTCGAATATTTGGGCCAAACCCCATGCATAATGTCGGTTTTGGAAGTGATCTATATGTGTCCCTCACAAAGGAATTCCTTACTATTTGTGTTAGTGTCTCTATACCCATGTGTCTCAAATGTTATCAATTTTGATGTTATGGAGGTGAAGCATCGCTTACCTTACCATGTAGCCTTTCAAATCCATGTGGAGTACATGGAAATTACCATCAAGTGTATTGTATTTGATGAAGGCGTTTCGACATCTGTGATGTCTCTAGTCTGTTGGAAAGCCATTGGATCTCTACCCCTATCTCAATCCATGACCATGTTAACTGCATTCGATGGGTGTTCTTTCAGACCCCATGGTATCCTTTGCACCTTCCTGGTCTAGTTGGGTGGAAATACTATGGATATCGAGGCCGAGGTGGTTGATTCACCCCTCGACTACAACCTTTTATTAGGGTGTAATTGGTATTATGTTATGACAACTATTGTGTCATCGGTTTTCCCTATTTTATGCTTTCTTCATGAAGGGAAGAGAGTGACGATCGACCAATTTTCCTTTGTGCATCCTAATCCTACTGCATCGACGGGGACTACGGTCCCTGTTATTGATAATTATTAGTAGGAAACTGAGAATGTTGGTGTCAGGATGTACTCCTCCTAGATGGGTACTTTTGATTTCACAGCACCAATTGCACATATTAATGCCATTTCCAGTGAGTATTTGTCGTCGATGAGGTTTGTTCCTTTCCGTACCTTGTATTTCAACAACCCTTGGACCCTACCTTCCTCGAGTGTGTCATATGAGGGCTAGTCAGACATTGGGATGGACATACCATTGTCAACAACAGAAGTTGTGTATCAGGATATTCTAAATGCTACTATTAACCTTGATCATTCCTCCTCTTGGATGGACAAGGTGGATCTAGTTTTAGAGTCCATATGGGTTTCTCAATCATCATGTTCACTTGATTTCCTCAATGATACTCTACCTTCGGATGAAGCCATCTTAGAGGCCATGTTTGGTCCTGATAGGCCTTGGGACGATATGCATCATCGATCTTATTTTCTCCCGGAGCTTGTTAGGATTGAACATGATGACTTTAGATCTACCTTGAGTGAGATGGTCAGTCATGTTGTGGTTCCATTAGATCCACATGGTATTTATGTTGAAGGAAACATGGCGAATATTTCCCCTACCGTCGCAATCAACATCTCTCGTACCCCTGGAAAAATAAAAAATGTATATATCAGTGCGGATTGTTCACCTGAAGAAATTCATATCTACACCGATCTCTTCAAAGAATTTTGAGATGTATTCACTTGCTCATATGAATAGATTCCAAGGATCGACCCCAGTATTATCGAGCATGAAATTAAACTTATCTAAATTCTAAACCTGTTCGACAACGTCTTAGAGATGTTAATCCTAGGAAGGCCCCTGTTATGAAAGCAAAAGTACAGAAACTACTCAATTTTGGATTCATCTACCTGGTTGGTATCCAACCACGTTCCCGTAGATAAAAAGAAAGGAACCATCCGCGTATGTATGGATTTTAGAGACCTAAACAAAGCATTTCCTAAAGATAACTTCCCCACTCCTTTCATTGACCAGATTCTTGATGAGTGTACGGGAAGAAAAGTATTTTCCTTTATGGATGAATTTTCAGGGTATAATCAAATTTAGATCAAACCTGAGGATCAACACAAGACGACGTGTGTTTTTTCGTGGAGTACTTTTGCATACTGGAAAATGCCTTTTGGTCTTAAAAACATTGGAGCAACCTTCCAACATGCCATGACCTTTGTGTTTCAGGATCTTAAATATATCTTCGAAGATTACCTAGATGATCTCATTGCTCACTCTTGCAAGAGGGTAGATCACTCAACTCACCTTCGATTTGTATTTCAAAGATGTCATTATTATCGCATTCGGTTGAACCCTCAAAATTTCATCTTCTACATTAGGTTTGGTCTTATTTTAGGATTCATAGTGTCTGAGCATGGGATTATGTTGGATCCTATGAAGGTTGATACAATACTTCGGTTGCCTCCCTCGCACAACATTCAACAACTTCAATGTTTACAAGGGAAGGCTAACTTCCTACATCGCCTCATATTGAACTATGATAATATAACTAAAGGTTTCATGCATATTTTGAAAAAGGACACTCCATTCATATGGGATGAACGAGCCCATGAATCCTTCGATGCTCTTAAGAAAGCCTTGGTATTTGTGCCTTTGCTAAATCCCCCAGACTACAGTAGATATTTTTTTCTTTATATCGCCACATTCGAAGAGACGGTTGGTATGGTACTTTTTTAGGAGGATGATGAGATCCATGAGCACATTTTCAATTACCTTAGTCGAAATCTAGTTGGTCCTAAACTCAAATACTCTCACGTAGAGAATCTATCCTTGGCCACCATGCATGTGGTTTGAATATTACAACATTATATATGACTCTGCAAAACTATCATGGTTGCAGATATCAATCCATTTCAATACATCCTTATTAGGTGTATCATAGGGGGGGAATACAATAAGTGGATTGTCATTTTGCAATAATTTTATCTCGATTTTGCTTCAGCGAAATCCAAGAAATTATTAGTTTTTGCATCACTAATGTCAGACTTCCCTAGACTGGATGAGGATTTTTTTCATGATGATTCATTTGCGAATGAACAAATATTCCTTATATCGTCTTTGGACCCTTGGTATGGAGATATTTATCTACCTTCAAACCTTTAATCTTCCCTAGCATCTGTCGAGAGACGACCGATGACATATACATCATTAGGATAAGAACTACCTTATTATCGACGACACTTTGTACCATCGAGGGGCAGATAATATTTTGCATCGTTGCTTGACTCACAAGGAAGATGAAGTTGTCCTTAATGACTATCACAGTGGGGTGTGTGGTGGCCATTTATTTTGGGATTGAAACAACCATAAAGATATTGCGAGCCGATTATTTTTTTTTGTTAATTTTTAAAGATTGCGTTGAAGCAGTCAAGAATTTTCACCCTTGCCAGGTGTTCGCTAGGAAAATATGCTCTTACCCAACCCCTCTTCACCCATTCATAATTGTTCGTCCCTTCACTAAGTGGGGGGTGGATTTTATGGACTGCAACCTAGCTTCGGCTGGGGTCACCATCATATTATCGTGGCCATGGATTATTTTACTAAATGGGCAGAGGCCATGTGAACCGTTAAATATGATGGTAAGACTGCAAAAATTTTCGTGTTCAATCACATTACAACCCGGTTAAGAATCCCAAAATAGATTGTCAATGATCATGGAAGTCACTTCCATAATGAGTTGATGTCAGAGTTAGCATCAAATTGGGGTTTACACACGATCATTCTTTCTCTTATTATCCCCAGGAGAATGGACAGGTAGAGGTTGTGAATAAATCTCTCAAGACCATTTTGAAGAAGATGGTCGGCTAGAGTAAATATGACTGGCACGTGATGCTTTACCCTACACTTTGGGCATATCAAACTATGGTAAATACTTCCACTGGTTTCTCTCCTTTTCAGTTAGTACATGGCATGGATTCGATTCTTCCTATTGAATGTGAAATACCTTCTCTTAAATAGGCAATCGATCTCCTACCTGACACATTCGATATCGAAAAATTCCTCGTGCACCTAGAGCACCTTGATGAGAAGTGTCAGTACGCCTATATAGCTATCGAAGTGAATGAACGACATGTTAAGGTTCAGTGTGATAAGTCTATATGTCCCCAGCAGTACACTGAGGATGACTTGGTTCTCCTTTATGACCAAGCCAAAGAACCATTAGGGGCAAGTAAGTTCAACCCCATGTAGCACGGTCCTTATATCGTGTGACGTGTCTTAGAGAAAGGAGCCTATGAATTATAGGATTACGAGGGGAATATGTTGGACGAGACCAAAAATGGGCTCTACCTTAAAAGGTATTACACTTGAGCCTGCAAACTCAGGCATATCCTTTGTATATTAGTGTATCTTAGTGTATATACTTATTTACCTTTTCTTTTCGTCATCGACTTGCTTATTGAATTTTCCCTTGGTTGGCAGATGTCAACAGAATATTCGGTCTACTTAGGATTCATGAAAAATGCCAGTCATCATACGTGGAACATGGCTTCCACCGCTTGGGTTATCTATTCACCTGAGGGACAATTGGTGTCTTCAGGTGGCATTTTTCTGGAGCCATCAACGAATAATGTAGCTGAGTATAGCGTCGTTATAAAGCTATTATGCGACACCATTACACATTGTGTTCAATCTTTAGAATTTCACTTGGATTCCCAGTTAGTCGTATGTTCATTGAACAACAGTTACCATGTGAGAGATCCTACTCTACTCCTTTGATTCCTACAAGTACGACTTTTGGAATGATATTTTGATTTTCTTACTTATAATCACATCCCTAGAAGTTATAATCAAGTATCTGATGCATATACTAATTACATTTTAGATTGGAATTTTTCACATAACTAAGTAAAGAAAACACATTCATACATTTATACATTGTAACATATATAAGTAAATCCGAAGACCAATTTATTTTTATATTTCATCCTTTCAAATCCAAAAAAATATGGTGTCATAGTACAAAATGGGGCTCACACCCTCAAAATACATATATGGTTGGTACATAGCATAACCATGGAATCTATGTATGTGGTGTCGAATGCATATCATGATAGCACACTATGGAATTTGCAAAATGTTGGAAGAGTCACACCCACGCATGGGGTACACCCACCACCTATCGATGCATCACCTCTCGCAGATCCTCCACTTGAACCATAGGAATATTGTGCATGAATCGAGACAGGTTCCCCTGCACATTTTGTAGCACTCTCTCTGCATCCCCGCTTACTAGCTCATCTCCTCGACCCCTTACCCTTTGGCGATGTCATGGGAATCCCTCTGGTCATCGCGAACCTACGTCTGTGTAACAAAGAAATTGTTAATACTTGACACCATATAAAAATATTTGTGTTTTTATTTTTCCTTTATCAAAATTGAAAAACACAAAAAAATGAAATATATAAAAACCATTTCTTACCGATATCCCCATAGGCAGATCCTGGTGGAAATGGCATGTCAGGTTCCCCTCTGTAGTCGATCCCTTCGTAAGGATAGTTGTCAATGGCTATGACTTGTCAGCACCACCAGAAAACGAACTCATCATTATAAGGGGTTGGCACCCTACCACCTCCTAGCCACCTCATCACGTCGGTCCACCATGACATGGATGGATCACACTGTCTGTGTGGAATAATATCTACTCTAGGGCTCAAACCTAGAACCCTTTCAAAGAAAAAATTACAAAGTATGGATGCAAATCCGAAATTCCTCATTCGCCCTTGCTTGCAATCCGTTAGTTGGCTCTTCATGTTGGCCAATAGTGAGGTACACCAGTCATAAACAATGGGTCTCAAACACTCCACCGCATAGAACATGAGTGGTCTTGATTCCTAGTGCAATGAGGCTGACCTTGATATCCATGTAAGTACAAGCACAATGATCTTTAAACTCGGGTTCTCAATCGCCTTGATAGGGAGTTGGCTCCCTACTTTATCTGTTCCTGCAACACAGTGGGTGGAAATGTACTCCTCCATAGTCATACCACCTCCATCCCCTCGGGCCTTTATATTCACCACCTCACCTCGGTGAAAAAATCATGTGATAAATTATATGTTGTCCACTTCAATCTTCAATGGTCACCCATCAAGATTGAAGGACACTGTCTCCGGATCCCAATAGTTTACCAATAACTGGAGCAACCTCACTTGATACCTGATTTCTTTGAGAGCCCAAAATTTATAAATGCCACATCGTTTCAAATCTTGTTGGACCTGTTCATCTCTTTCTACTGCTACATCTACCTCCTCATGTTCCCTTTCCCTCCATTCAATAACCATCCTACAAAGGAAAGATCGCTTTTTGAGTTAATCCCCTTCAAACAATTGTTTAAGGAATTATACGTGGGTTAACCTTATGACAGTCATGTATAGGGATTCATATACGCGTGCAAGCTTCGATTTTCCCATGTATACGATGTTGTATACGTGACCCAATGATCTATCACCCACGCACACCCTAGTTTATATGTAACGGCCTCTAATACTGAAAAAATGGGGACTAAAACTTAAATTTAAACCATTGAAATGGAAGTAAATGGGATGGGTACTTACTTGGCCCAGACGGTAAATGATTCCGTTGATCATAGCTACCGTAATCGCCACCAAAATTTCATAGGTAAAATGGCCTCAAAAGCACTATGTGGGTGGAAAACTCAAATGGTATGGTAAAATTTCTTTTTTTTACAATTAAAAGAACATTTTTACCCACTTTGTATAGTTTTACCCTATTATTTTGTATTTTTGGCCTTATGGACTAATTGCACAGTGGAAAGACTTGGTTTTTAGTGGTTTTGTCCAGGGTTTTTTACGTATTTCCAATGTCATATCGTCCATTTGTGCCTTTGGCAGGTATATTCTTTCACCGACATATAGGATAGGTTTTCACTCCACTTCACATTCTTGCATCGTCCTATGACTGTGACTCATACACCCTAGGTACGAACCCATTTCTTAGCGACACGAAACATTCTCACTACTACTAGAAGTGTTGTTATTAAGTGGTAGAGACTTACCAAACATGGCTACCCTAGTTAGAGCCTTTTTGTCATTTGGTTCCCATGTAGAAGTTATTCCATAGGACCAGGAGTTCCTTATATTCCCAATATGACTTTGTGTTCGAACCCCATTTTCTTACTCACAAGCATTCTAACTATTACTTATGGGACTCCTCCCATGTCTTGGTTAAGCTATTTTCCGACTCCCGAAAAAATGAAAATATTGTCGAGTGAACTTATATCTTTCACACTCATTAAATGGTTTTGAAAGGACATCTAATTGGTATAATTTCAACCCTTTTCCAGACCAAGTAGACTAATTACAAAAAATGAATACTCTAGTCTCCATTGGCTAGAAGAGTTCTCATGGGTTTTATTTTACAGTTTTTCGGGCCTAGGGGAGTAAATCTACGAAAAACAAAATCTTGAGTTAAGTTGTAATTGCATTCCATCATCCTGCTTGCATTGTTGAGCCTATTGTCGATTCCCACTTTCTCGTTATAAACCTCTTTCCTCAGCAATTTGCATCATTATCCAAGCAGTGCCTTCCATATATCCTTTGTAGCTTGACACCCTTTTCCCATAGAGGAAACATTCCCCCTGAGTGTCCATGCCCAACATGCACTTCCTTGCATTGAGCATAGGTATGTTCCACTGCTTGGAACTAGTTGCTTATTCATGACACTTGTTTCCTCTCATGTATCATAACAATTCTTTGCTTATGAAAATACAAAAAGACGGGTGGGAAAATAATATTATCTCTTATCAGTAGCAGTTGTGTCACCTTTGAACAAAGCACAAACTTTTGAGTCTATTTTCATCCAAAGTTTGGGTTTAGCATGACCCTAGGAAGTTGATCTTGTTACTTTGAGTTTACTCCTCTTACTGGTTATTCTTCTAGTCCCTATGGAGAGTTTGATGATGCCTCCTGCATCGCAAACTTTTATCAATGATCATTATCAAGTCTATGCTTCCTAAGTTAGCCATATGTCTCATGCTCTTGTTCAAAGTAATTTTAAAGACTGTGTTGACCATTCCTCAGAACTCTTGACTTTGCATGTTGATCATACCCTTAGTATATCTCATAATCACATAAAGCTATTGTCCTACCTTTCACCCTGAGCCTACTTTCATCATTGGTAGATAACCTTGAACCTAACAAATGACATCTCCTCATTGGTCATTGACTGGGGGGTTTCCCTTGTGTTCAATGGAAAGAAATTTATTCACACATTGGCATTCATGAAGTGTCTTGGATTCCATTAGCCCTATTGGTGGTTTCCTCTCCTTTATCGATAGTTTTCCTTATTGGCTGCTATTCAGAGGGTCTCTTTCGTGCACTACTTACATCTGATGCATGCAAGAGACACACGCGGTCATTGGTTCATAAACATCCTATTCATCTGAGCTCCTCCTAATCATCAAGTTATTTCTTTGTACCTCATGATCAATGATGAGAGATGCCTTAATTCTCTCCTTTCAGGTCTCCTTCCATCGACTTAAACTCATCTATTCTAGAAACGAGACCTAGAGTCCTATGAGTACCTAGAGGCTTGCAGTCATTAGTGGTAGGTTCTCCCACCATCGACAATTGGTAATACATCAATTTCTCTTGATCGACGGATTCTTCAAGTGTTCGACCTCAACACCCTTATTCACACTCTTTGAATGTACTCGATGCCTTGACACCTACTTTCATTATCGATGGGTTGTATCACATTTGTCAATAGTATACCTTAATCATCAGTAATCAAATGAAGTTTCATTGTGTTCGACCTCAACTCCTCTATTCACATTATGTAGATTTGCACCTTCGGCAGATAGTGTAGAAGACCTCCAACTTACAGTAGAAGCATCCCATATATGTTGTTGTCTTTCATTGGACAATTACCTATATGACTTCATTGATTATGGAAGATCAGATTGTATTCCATTGTATAAAGATATATTCAGTTGATTTTGAGACTGGACTCCACTGTGTCTTGTTCATTACTATGACAACCTATGGCATATGTCCACCTTGTATTACCCATTCATGGCCATGAACAATTATTTGATATATATCCACATGGATCTACAGTGTAATTCAATTTGGAAGCCATGTGTACAAAGTCATTATGGATTGTAATATTCTCATGAGTAACTAGTACTTCCAATTGAGTCTTCATTAATCCACTTATGGGAACTATAATATATTTCCGCCATCACAGATACTCCTCTGACCTCACACATTAGGGGGCATATGTTACAACAAATTTTACCTCACTCCATACATCTTGCTTAGATGGCCTTCCATTTCCCTCTGCAAACTTGAAGTCCCCTTTTTGTTCACTCTGGAGCTAAAATAGACATTTATGTACATATACACGCCCTATTAGTTATACAATAGGTGTATACACAGTTTGCTCCACTACAGCCCCTGTACATGCTCAAAAATTAAAAATTATGTCGGGTTTTCATACCATGTAATGAGATCCATGATCCTTGACCTTCCATATACTATATACGCTCTGAATCGACCCTTTAGTTCCATTTGGAGGATATAAATTGAGCCATATCCAAGCCTAATGGGGAATTCAACTTTGAAAGCGAAGATACTCTAGAGAATTTTCACTTCATATTGAGTCTACATCCCTTTGTCCTTGAAAGTATGAACTTCTTGTGTTCAACCCCCAAACTCTTCCTACTTTGTGATGGAGAACCTCATTGACTTCTACATATGAGCTTTCCTTTGCGGAGGATTGAAGTGGTGGAGGCCCAGCTCGAGGGACTTAGTTTCTCGGTTCTGATAAGTGTCGTTACATAAGTTTGTCACCTATGTAATTATGTTGATTACTTTAATAGAAATACTATTTTCTTATCCAATTGATTTCTTGCAAATATTTGAATTACTTTCCATGGGCGTATTTGTCATGTATGCTAATGTATTATGCTAATTTATATTTTGACATTATATATTATCACCACATACTTGTGTATCTTGGTTTTTGAGGACAAGTTGTAGGTATAAAGCTTTGGGTTGTGTGCTCAACGATGGTCATCTTTGAACGTCTAGGCAAGGTAGGTTTCTAGCCTTGTCTTATTAGCATTTCATTTATATAACATACTTCAGATTAGATTTGATTTATGGGTGTCGTTTCTTTTGTTGTGGTTTTCCCCTAGCCATAGAGAGATTTTCCTCATAAAACCAAACCAAAAGACAAGAATGTTATTTGCACCAAATGGGTCTTCAGAAACAAATTGGATGAAGATGGAAAAGTAATAAGAAATAAAACAAGATTGGTTTGTAAAGGGTATGCTCAAGTTGAGGGTATTGACTTTGAAGAAATATTTGCTCCAATTGAAAGATTATAAGCAATCAAAATGTTTTTGGCATTTTTGTGTTTCAATAACTTCTAATTTTATCAAATGGATGTCAAGTCATCCTTTCTAAATAAAAATCTAGAAGAAGAATTATTTATTGAACATCCAGAAGGATTTCAATTGTCAAACAACAAAGATTATGTATGTAGATTGAAGAAAGCACTATATGGACTAAAGCAAGCTCCCAGATCTTGGTATTCAAGACTTGACAAATACCTACAATAACAAGGTTTCAAAAGAGGAGATGTAGATAACGATATTTACATCAAAATAAACAATGAAGATATGTTAATAATTGTGGTTTATGTGGATGATATCATTTTTGAAAGTAATGTTGATAGAATGAGCCAAAAGTTTGTAGAAGAAATGCAAAAAGAATTTGAGATGTCCATGCTTGGAGAATTGTCATTCTTTCTAGGGTTTCATATTTCTCAATCCAACAAAGGCATATTCATTTCTCAGACCAAATATATTAAGGAAACATTGAAGAAATTCAGAATGGAATATCATGCACCTGTCAGTACACCCATGATCACAGGTTGCAAGTGTTGGGACAAGATTTTGGGGACTAGTTTTGGGAACTGCATAAGAGACAACCGCACGAACAGAGTGATAGGTTGGTCAGGGATCAGCGTGCACAAAATAAGGAAAGACTATTGGTGCACTTTCTCATGCAGGGATCAATGTGCGTAAAAGAAGGATGACCATTGGAAGCCGTTAGGAATTTTGGGTCCATCAATATGGGCTAAGCCCCATTGTAATTGTATAAATATGTAAGGGTTTTGGGATAGATAAAGAGCAAGGGAGAGATAGTGGGATATGGATATAGATAGTGAGTAGGAAAATAGGAGAACGATAAGGGAATTTTGTATAAGACATAATGTATGAGCATAGTGCACATATTTTGTAATGGATGTTATGAATAATATAATAAGAAGCAAGTCATTGTGGACATAGCCCACAAGGTGAACCACGTTAATCATGGTGTCTATATGTTATGATGTGTTTTATGTTTTGTTTATTGTGTGCATATGATATATGTGTTGTTTATATGAATATGATACATGTTACTATGTTTCTGCACACATGATATAAGGAACCCTGAACAAAGGATAGGTAGAATGGTTATAAGGAATATCTCCCATCCCTTCATCACTGCAGAAATATGGTTCCTACGGTTCCTATAGATACCTCAAGTGAGACTTCACCTGCTTGCAGATGATGCCGAAAGGGTCGGTAGCAAAGGTTTTTGTTGGAAAATTCAAGTTGAACCCTGGTTTTGCCCATTGCGCACCAACAAATGATTGAAAACAACAAGGTTGCAACAAGAATTGCTAGAGATATACAACAACATCTCAAAGGTAAAAATGGAAGTAGATACTCCCTTGGAATATCAAGTGACTAAGATAAGTGAATCCATTCAAGGATTCTATGCAAAGATAGTCGATTTGGAAGCTCACACAACATTAAGTACCCCACCAGAAGAAAGGGAGAAATGGGAGAAGACAACCATGACAAACGTGGAGAGTACTAGGAGTTTGGATGAGGAATGCACAAAGTTATATGAAGAGAGTACACAAGTGTGGACTCAATTGTTGGAGGATGTAGATTTATAAGCAATAGAACAAAGGTTATAGATTACGCAGAAGAAGGAACAAAAGTTCAAAGAAACAATGAGCATTGTGCCAATGATAGAACAAATGGATGCAATAGTTGAGAATAGGTAGTTGCACCACAAGATAAACTAGATAAGAGTTGAACAATAGAATCTTGCACATAAGCTTGATTCGTTGCAGGAGGAATCATTTTGGGTGATAGAAGAACTTGCAACTGCACAAGGCATACTAAAGCAAGCAGTGCAAGACAATGCAGATAAACTGAAGACCCCCATTACCGCATAGACAACAGAGAGGATTTTGGCACAAGAAGCGCAATCAAAGGAGAAGGTTGCAACCACAAAGGAAACTTTTCAGAAGTTTGTGCGACGTGGAAGGGAGCACAGTGGAAGGATTGAGTGGCTCAGGAAAAGCCACAAGTGAGTGTTGGGGGCCTATTGGGACAAGATTTTTGGGACCAGTTTTGGGAACTGCACGGGAGAAAACCGCACGAATAGAGTGACATGTTAGCTAGGGATCAACATGCACAAAAGAAGGAAAGACAATTATTTCACTTTCGCATGCAAGGATCATTGTGTGCAAAAGAAGGAAGATCATTGGGATTCGTTAGGCATTTTGGGTCCATCGATATGGGATAAGCCCCATTGTAATTGTATAAATATGTAAGAGTTTTGGGATAGATAAAGAGAAAGGGAGAGATAGTGGGATATTGAGATATATAGTGAGTAGGTGAATAGGATAACAACAAGGGAATTTTGTATGAGACATAATGTATGAGCGTAGTGCACATATTTTGTAATGGATGTTCTGAATAATATAATAAGAAGCAGGTCATTGTGGACATAGCCCATAGGGTGAACCAAGTTAATCATGGTGTCTATGTGTTATGATGTTTTTGATGTTATGTTTATTGCATGCATATGATATATGTTATGTTACTATGAATATGTTACATGTTACTATGTTTATGTGCACATGATATAAGGAACCCTGAAAAAAGGCTAAGTAGAATGGTTATAAGGACTATCTCCCATCCCTTCATCACTGTAAAAATCGGGTTCCTGCAATTCCCATAGATACCTCGAGTGAGACTTCACTTGCTTGCGGGTGATGCCGAAAGGGCCAGTATCTGAGGGTTTTGTTATAAAATTCACGTTGAACCCTAGGTCTACCCATTGTGCACCAACACAAGTTAAGCAAAGATGATGAATTTCCAGAAGAAAATCAAACACTGTATAGGTCAATGATTGGCAACCTACTATATGTGACAACATCAAGGCCATAATTCATGCAAGTAATAAGATTGGTTGCAAGATTTCAATTTGCACCAAAGGAGACACATGTGCAAGAAACAAAAGAATATTCAAATTTTGAAAGGCACATTGGACTTTGGCTTGTGGTATTCAAGAAGTAAGGACTTCCCTCTAACAACATATATAGATGTGGATTGGTAAGGAATTATTGATGACAAGAAAAGTACCAATGGTGGAGCATTCTTTCTAGGAAACTGTCTAGTATCATGGTTGAACAAAAAGAAAACTTCAATCTCTCTACCCACAACATAATTGAAATATATTGCAACAACAACATGTTGCACACAAGTTCTCTGGATGACGCAGACATTGAAGGATATCAAGGTAGAATATGATCAACCAATCTCAATCATTTGCAACAACACAAGTGCAATCAAGATTTCAAAGAATCATGGTATGCACTCAAAGATGAACCATATTCCAATCAAGTACCACTTCCTGAGAAAACAGGTAGCCAAAAAAATATCAAGCTAGAATACATTACCACCAAAGAATAGGTTGCAAATATTTTTACCAAACCCCTTCCCAGACACACATTTGAATATCTCAGACAGAAGTTGGGAGTGATGTCCTTATCATTTCATTAGAAAAGGGAAGCACAAGCTCAGGGGGGAAAACCTTTTTCCATTGATTTCAAAGGGGGAGAAGTTGCAGACAAAGGAAGAATTGCAGAAATGAGGAGAGTTAAAGGAAGGGGGAGTATTATAAAATTGAATAAGGGTTTCCATCAATGACAAAGGGGGAGATTATTGAAAATATTATTTTCATTGATGTCAATGACAGGTGGAGCCTACAGATGTCCAAGAAAAATATTGCAAGATGGATATCGTTGAAAGTATTATTTTGGATTTTTGATGATCAGATTGGATACCCTGTATTGAAGGAATTTTTACCCTACATACCTAGCTCAAATTGGAGAATAAGTTATATGGATGGACATATTATCCTGAGACCTTTCCAACAGTATATGTCCTTCCCTCTAACTCTCTAGGAATGAAGAGATAGGATTTTTTTCATCTGAAAACCTAGCTAGAAAATTGAGTTCATCTCAGCTAATATTTATAGGTAGGCCCTTAAAGTGGGGACAAAATTACTATAAACACAGGATAAATGTGCACATTTGTAGTGAAACCAAGCAAGAGATCAATTTTGAGGTGCACAGAAGTGATATGAGGTGCACTAAAGGAGTTGGGGTGTCTTTTTATGATTTAAAGGTGTGTAAGAGAAGTCTAAGGGATTTTCTTGGGGTCTTTCTTGTTCTCAAGGTGCGCTATGAAGGACTAAAGGTCTGTGATGCTATCGTGTGCACTGTTATGAGGTTGTGATGTTGTCGTCGGGGATTATATTCTGGGAATGATGCTATGATGCTCACTAGGGCATGAAGGATACATGTGGCTAGGATTTGAAGGATTGTCTAGGGAATGAAGCATGCATGTGAATTCATAAGTAATTTGTGTACGAATATATTGGATTGGTATCTGCACACATCTTATTGAGTTGGTTCTTAGGTGAGGGGATTAGTGTCTTTAGTAGGTTGGTGATTTCAAATATTGTAACAATAGGTTGGTTCCTACATGTGTTGTTGAGTTGGTGCTCAATTGAGGAGATTGTTGTCTCTAGTAGGTTGTTTCCTACATCTTACTAAGTTGGTGCTTAGCTAAGTAGATTGGTGTCTCCAATAGGTTGGTGCCTACTGAAATTTATAAAGATAAGTTTTATGGTTTTCTCTCGATTAGGTTTCCATGTTAAACTTTGTGTGTTGTGATTTGAGTTTATATATGATTATTGTTTCTCGGCTAATGAATGATTAATGAATGGTTAAATAAAGTAAAAAATATATTATATTGATTCACACCCCCTCTTAGTATAAGAATAAGTTCAACAAGTAGAAGTTAAGAAGCACATTTGGAAAAACAATTGACGATCCATAATATTTTTCAGTATGGCTTATCGCTAAATATTAAGCATTTCCTTGGCCTCCACATGCTCCTCCATGAGATCCTCACCCATATACTTACTAATAATCTCATCATGTTTCTTCTCCTCCACAAACATGTGCTTGATCACTTTATCATCCAAAAGAGGCACATGGGAAACAAACTCTCACTCTCTCTGCTATTGGTTTCCATTGCCCTGCTCTCCCATTTCTTTCGTCACATCCTCATATTCCTCGAATAGAACCAGCTTAATGGAAACGACCTCCGTGCTCTTGATCTTCAGCGTGGCCTCCCTCTATATAGACTCAATCCTCTTCCACTCCCTTAGTGCTCTAGCCTGCATCTCCTCCTCTGTGGGCCACTCAAATTTCTCCAAGATATTTTTCTCGTCATCCCTATTGCCATAATAATTGGCGTTAATTTGTTTATAAATCGCATACCTAGACCTCCTCTTATTCACCTCAGGGGGATTATCAAATATCTCTTTGACATCGGGGAGGAATTTCCCAACCACACTTGTACAATTGATTACTGGAAGATGGAATGTTACAATATTCTGGAAACCAGTTGTACAAGTGCAGCTGGGAAATTCCTCCCCAACGTCAAAGAGTTATTCGATAAGCCCTATGAGGTGAAGAAGAGGAAGTCTATGTATGTGATATACAAGCAAATTGACGCCAATTATTATGGTGACAAGGATGACAAGAATGATATCTTGGAGAAAATTGGGCGGCCCACAGAGGAGGAGATGTAGGCCAAAGCGTTGAGGGAGTGGTAGAGGATTGAGTCTATCTAGAGGTAGGCTAGGTTGACTATCAAGAGCATGGAGGTCATTTCCATTTAGCCAGTCCTATTAGAGGAATATGAGGATGTGGCGGAAGAAATGGGAGAGCGGGACAAGGGAAACCAATACCAGATAGAGAAAGAGTTTGTTTCCCATGTTCTCCTTCTGGATGAGAAAGCAATAGAGCACATGGTTTTGGAGAAGAAGAAACTGTTAACACATGAATTTGCCTCCTGCTTCATAGGAATCAAGTATTGATTGAGATTTACCCTCAGGAGAATTATGGTTGAAATCATGTGGCATTCTGCCCATGATTTCCACAGGAAGAATGAAAACATTGAGGTCTGAACAACTCAAGCACCCTCAAAATCCAGTCAAAGGGTGTGTTTTTGACCCCTTGGTGAAAAAATGAAAGAACAGAGGCTAAAAACCCACTGCCTCTCCACATCACCCCGCCTCAGCGCATTTTTCTCTTGCAACATCATCACGCAGACATTTTGTAGTGCTATGGCACTACAAAATTGTCTAAAGTGCATACACTATCATCTTGCCACCTGCAACACTCGTATTGGTCACAGAAGAAGATCTGCAGAACCTCAAGGCGCCGGGATTGACTCGAAGAAGTCGTGGGCACCGCTTGGAACATTCATGGGTGCCAGGCCTCATCCTAATCCCGATGAAGGTAGTTATTGAAGATGGGGGCAGCATTTGAGACCTCGTCTCACCCCATAAATGGAAAACATGCAGAGAGCGACCGTGAAGGCAGACTGCCCATCTGAAGCTTCCTTATGGACAGATTTTCCTGTAAATCACATAACTGTGCCTAGCTCGCATCTGACATGAGGAGGCCTGCACAATCTGACAGAGCAGGCATCGACTAGAAACTTTGAATGCGGGGGTCCAATCACACTCCTGGTGGTTCCAGCATTGCTGAGTATTTATACATATTTTTGATATTTTGTTGAGGTCGAATGGTTGAGCTAGGCTCCTTGATATTGTAATATTTTGATTGAGAACAATTGGTTCTCTGGTTATGTATTTGTTTTTGAGACATCTTGGTTAATCTAAGTCAGCGTTCTTACTCCATCTTATTTGCCTATGATACTGAGAGAGTTCATGTTTGATTGATTCACATGGATTATTGTAACTCTATTATGATAAATGTTTGATTATAGTACTGTTATGATTTCTTTTAGCTTCCTTGAAATTTGAATCCAAGAGGACCTTGCGTTTAAGTTTTTCCTCCTTAGGCTGCTAGAAAATCTGATGTTCATAGCGGACCTCTACACCTTTCTCACTAAATATTCCTCCTACTCACCCTTACTCCAACTTACTGACTGAAGTTGATTCAAGACCTCAATGGTTGGTGCATGCTAGTCCAGATTTCTGAGTCAGAACATTATTATCATTGAGTCCTCTCCATTTGATCACCTAAAACTCATTTACATTTACTGTATAAACTGATGGGTACTGGGCTTACCTTCTATGCAATCCGAAGGTGACTTCTAGTGCTAACATTTATGGCATCGTTGTCGAGGAACAAATTGAAGACCTTTCCCTGGGATAGAATGACAAAGAGCTTATGATTCTGAAGGTGCATTAGATATCAGAACCATTGAATACTGCAGTTTGCACCTAGCAACTCCACAATCAAAGACTCCACTGGAGAGGATCCTATTGACAGAAAGATGATCGTGCATAAAGGGATGACCAGGTATAAGTTTATGAGCTTACTTCATGAAATCTTGTTTTCCCTTATCAATTCATTCATGTCTTTCCCTTTACATATAAAGAGGATTATCCTCTGCTTTGTCTATTCAGAAGATTATAAGCCTTCCTTTATTCATACATCCTTGGAAGAAGAAGATATCCCTTCTTCTTGTGTTGTAGACGTTGATCTTGTGTCTTCACCGCAGCCTATTCATAAGGATGAACTTCATATTGAAACCCCCCCTAAATTCAGTCACCCTTGCAGCCTTTAGGAGGTCGAAACGGATCCAAAACCGTCTCAAAACTCATCACATCTTGTTGTTACTATTGAACCTTGCCATTAGTGTGTTAAACCTCATATTCAGCCCACTAGTTTTCAAAATAGGATCAGATACAAGATGTTTAAACCTTTAAAGCTTCCATATCATATTCATCCTTATCCTCTTGATTTCTTTGAGTACTTTCCTCAGTTTTCTAGAAAGGATCATGTTACAACTGAGAGGCATATGGAGGCTTTCGATAACTTTATTGATTAGATTGAGATAGTTCATGAGGACGTTACAATGAGTTTGTTCTCCAAATCCTTGTTAGGAGATGTTGTTGTATGGTTTAAGGGTTTGGGAGCTGACTCCATTGGTTTCTGGATTGAATTATGCAATACATTTTTAAAGGATTGGGGTGAGAACAAGTCATTTGATCAATACCTACATGAGTTCACTACTTTGAGAAGGGGAAAAAAGGAAGTTATGTCTGCTTTTAATCGAAGGTTTCACAGCTTGTATTGCAGCCTGTCCCTGAAAATTAAACCTTATGAGATCGTTTCCATGTTTTATTACATAGTGTCTCAGCACTCTGAGCTTGTTTTGTATCTTAGGGAAAGAAAATCTACATCTTTATCACAGTTATTCATGGATACTAAGGAAGTGGAGGAGAACCTCCGAGCTTGTGGTAGGATTCAAAGTCAGTATCATGTCAACTCTAAACATGAGGCAGGTTTTACTTTCTATCCCTATGAAGGAAAGACTGTGGATGATTTTGTTCTCGAAGCAGGTATCTTGGACAACCTTGTTTCTAAGGAAGTCACTGTCTCAAACATTGACCAAGAGTTGTTTGTTGTTGACAAACACTTTGGTGATGAATGCTTTGCTGGTAGAGAGCACCCTGAAACAAGACGTTCTAAATGTCAAGGGTCAAAGGTTTGTTATGAACATACTAGTGATGGTGATGAACAAAATTTTTCTATGTTTTGTTTGGGGCCTTTTGGCACAATTCTGGTTTATGATGATGATTATAATCCTTGTAATTGCTATGGAGGTGTTGAAACGGATTTTCATATGCAGCTGATCTCTCATCCATCACCCACAAATGAACAACCCTGTCTTGATGAAAATCATGTGTATGAATAGCTAGAAGTAGTAGTTATTGGTGTTCCTGAAGTGGATATTTTTCACAGTTATATTCTTCACAGTTTAGAGATTGATCATAGATATGAGGGGCAACCCATTTTTTATGAACATTATAGTGATGATGAGCAACAGACTATCCCCACGGTATGTGCAGAGATGATCAACAATCATCCCATAGGTGGTTTTGAAGTTACGAAGCAGCTTTTTGATCCACAGATACATGTGTCTGTCATTCAATCAGGTGTGCATGTAGAAGACATCAAACAAACTGTCGGCGGATATGACACAATGAAGGTAACCTTTCATAAGTTAATCATGTGTTGGCTTTAGTTTCATGACCCTGCCGATGAGTACATAGAGTTATACTTCTCAAATTCTTTGGAGCATGCAGGCTTGATATTTTTAGTAGTATTTGAAAGTAATATGGGCGATCATAAGAATGAAATTAGTCAATTGCCACACTCTCCTTCTTTTTTATGGATCACTTGTAGTGAAGCGAAGGATTTGATTATCAAACAGTTTGAATGGCTCTGGTGGAAGTTTGCCTTCACCTAGCCCATTGTAAAAGTCAGTTAGCTTAGGTTTTGTACATAAATAAGCTCCTTCTAGAGCATGTGTGTTTGTTTTCCTTTCCTAAGTAGAATAGTGTACCTGTGATCCTCAACAGGATGTTTTTTAGCATGAATCCATAGCCCAATGCATAAGGCGACTGGAACTACTGAAGATATTAAAACCTCGCAGGGAGGTCTCTATCCCCCATGGAGCATATATGTTAACACATGAATTTGCCACCTGTTTCATAGGAATCAAGCAGTGATTGAGATTTACCCTCAGGAGAATTATGGTATAAATCATGTGGCATTCTGCCCATGATTTCCACAGGAAGAATGAAAACGTTGAGGTCTGAACAACTCAAGCACCCTCAAAATCCAGTCAAAGGGTTTGTTTTCGACCCCTTGGTGAAAAAATGAAAGAACAAAGGATAAAGACCCACTGTCACTCCACATCACCCTGCCTCAACGCATTTTTCTCTTGCCACATCATCACACAGACATTCCATAGTGCTATGGCGCTACAAAATTTTCTAAAGCGCATACGCTATCAGCCTGCCACCTGCAACACTCGTATTGGTCACAAAAGAAGATCTACAGAGCCTTGAGGTGTCGGGATTGACTCGGAGAAGTCGTGGGCACTGCCTGGAACATTCATGGGTGTCATGCCTCATCCTAATCCCGATGAAGGTAGTTATTGAAGATGGGGGCGACAGTTGAGACCTTGTCTCACCCCATAAATGGAAAACATTCAGAGAGCGGCCGTGAAGGCGGACTATCCATCTGAAGCTTCCTTATGGACATATTTTCCTGTAAAGCATATAACTGCGCCTGGCTCGTATATGACATGAGGAGGCTTGCACAATCTGACAGAGCAGGCACCGATGGAAACTTTGAATGCGGGGGTCCGATCACATTCCTGGTGGTTGCAGCATTGCTGGGTATTTATAGAGAGTTTTGATATTTTTTTGAGGTCGAATGGTTGAGCTAGGCTCCTTGATATTGTAATATTTTGATTGAGAACAACTGGTTCTCTGGTTATTTTATTTGTTTTTTAGACATCTTGGTTAATCTAAGTCAGCGTTCTTACTCCATCTTATTTTTCTCTGATACTAAGAGAGTTCATGTTTGATTGATTCACATGGATTGTTGTAAGTGTATTATGATAAACATTTGATTATAGTATTGTTATGATTTCTTTAAGCTTCCTTGAAATTTGAATCCAAGAGGACCTTGTGTTTAAGTTTTTCCTCCTTAAGCTGCTGGAAAATCCGATATTCATAGCGGACCTCTACACCTTTCTCACTAAATCTTCCTCCTACTCACCCTTACTCCAACTTACTGACTGAAGTTGATTCAAGACCTCAATGGTCGGTGCATGCCAGTCCAGATTTATGAGTCAGAACGTTATTATCATTGAGTCCTCTCCATTTGATCACCTAAAACTCATTTACATTTACTATATAAACTGATGGGTATTGGGCTTACCTTCTATGCAATCCAAAGGTGACTTCTAGTGCTAATAGAAACATGATGAGCTTCTTAGTAAGTACATAGTTGAGGATCTTATGGAGGAGTAGGTTGAGGCCAAAGCAATGCTTAATTTAGAAATAAGGCATGCTGACAAATCTTATGGATCATCAATTGTTTTTCCAAATGTGCTTCTTAATTGATATTAAATATATAATATGGAGCTTAGGTCATTCTTGAGGTTGACACAGTGTTATAATTAAGACATCCTCTAGGTTCATTTCTTGTTGAACAGGGAAAAGAGGCACTGGGAATCTCCGATCGTAGAGCTTGGTATTCCTAATTATTCCAAAGTAGGGGCCAAGATGACAGACTTGGAAGGGAATGAATTTGATGTTCTCGGTGCCACTGACAAGGGCCCTAGTTACAAATACTTCGAGGCTACAAAATTCCTCCCCATGATCAAAGAGCTATTTGATAATCCCCCTCAAGGTGAAAAAAAGGAGTTGTAGGTATGTGATCTACATGTGAATTGATGCCAATTCATATTATGGCTACATGAATGATGAGGACGGTATCTTGAAGAAAGTAAAGTGGCCCATGGAGGAGGAGATGCGAGGAAGAGCACTGAGGAAGTGGCAGAGGATTGAGTCCATGCACTAAATTATGAGAGGTAGCGAAGAGTGACCTATGTTTTTGCCTCTGCAAAAGAAAACCTCCACAAAATTTAACCATGGAGGTTTGTATATGTAGTTTGTGAATTTTCTTTTGGTTTCTACTGTGCTCGATGTCGTCGATGTATATGATTCACGTAAAATCCTTTAGGTACATATATATAGATAAAACGAATTTAAAATATAAAACACAAACATATATAACTAATTTGTATTTATCAAAAACTTAAATTAGTTTTTGTTTTCAAAAAAAAGTGAAAAGGTAACCAATGTTATTAACAAAAACATACGCACCGCATCCAGTGCTCCATATCATACATAAGGCACCGGACATAGGTGTGTTAAATAACACATCGGTGTGTCATTGTTAGTCGAGCATCGATATTTATAGTGATGTGTTGTGATATATAGCAAATCAGTTAAGGGTTTTCATACAAAACGACATGCGATGTCATTTCACATATGAATTGTGTAAATCGGGGTGATTGGTTCTATGAAATGCACCATTGTCATAGAATTTTTTGATGTTAAACCAAACAGTGCACTTGGTTATATGAAATTCACTGACTCTCTATGTTCCTTCGAGCATCAGACCTTTTAACTAGTGTGTTTTATTTTATTGACGCATCGTTAATGGGCGCATTTCAAAAGATACACTGCAATGATAAATTTTAAAATATTTTTCTGGTGCAACTCACTTAAATACACCGGTGCATTTCATTAAACATAATGCACATACTCCCCATTTTAGCTTTGTATGCATTGATACTGGTGCATTTCTCTTGCAACGCATCGGTGACGGGGCATCCCGTAAAACGAACCGATATGGTAAATTATTATGTATTTTTATCACTGTGTTGTAGTACACACAACCAACACATTGTAGTTATTTGATGCACTGTGAAGGAAATTTTTGTTTCAAAAATTGGGCGGTGCATTCGATTAATAGAACACACTGGTGCATTTATCTCAAATGGTGCACTTCCTAGCATCTTAGTGGTGCTTACCATAAGACGCACTGCACTGATAATTTGTGAAAAATCGGCCTAGTTTTGTGCTCTTTACATCACCTGTGTGTTGTTTGGACCCAGGTGCACCAATAGGTGAAATTGTTTTATATCAACTTAATCAGAGTGATGTGTTAATATCAATGGACAGGTGCTAAAGTGTTATTGGAGCACTGACGTTTTGTTTAACAATGTGTTATGTTGTCAGGAGCACCAAGCATGGAGCGTCCACCGAAACGCCCCATAGCACCGATGCATTTGGTTAACATAAACCACCATCGACCCAATTTTATGGAATGTAAACACGACAATGTGTTTTTTCTAACTAACAATACTAGTGCACTATAGTTTCCAGAGCACCAACATGATGTTTAACTATGTGTCATAGAGTATAACACATCAGTGTGGTTTGTGTCGGTATGGGCACCGTTTCATTATATTTATTTATAGAAAATTAAGAAATGTGACTCGGTACTAGGAACATGTCGGTGCTACCATGTTATTGAAGCACTGTTGTTTTATTTAACAGTGCGTTGTGAATCGTAGAGCACCGAAGATGGGGCGCCAAGGTAAATGCCCCGCAATGTCAAATTAGTCAATATATGTTTCGGTGTGGTTCTCTTAATGGCACCGATGCATTTTTTTAAAATTGTTGCACTTCTCAGTTATATTTCATGTGTCGTATTTTTAGCGGTGCACTTTTTTACATGGAATGCACATGTGCTTCTATGTTCGAAAAGCATTGGCATGTTATTTACCGAGCGTTGTCTTTTATAACGCATTGAATTTAGGTTGTTTAAGTGGAGCACCACTTAATGTAAAACTTGGATGCACTGGAGGAGGTGCTACTATGAAGTTAGCACACGACACACCACTCCAAGGTGAGCTGAACCGAAAGGACACACCACGTGGAGTCAATTTGTTTTTTTTGCAAAAAGTCCCAAATTTCAAGCTAAATTCAAAATTTAAACTCATGAAAATGGAAATGGGAAGGTAATAAACAAATTACCTAGACTCTTATGTCTTGAGGAGGCATGGTTCCACCATTGAGAGGAAATGAAAATTCGTGGTAATTTCCAAAAATTGGAAATGTCTGGAATATCGACCGATGGAGCTATCCAAATCACTGAGGAGCATTGGAAATAGGGCGTCTTTGAAAATAGAGTAAGCATAAATAATTTCTTGATAGATTGGAAGCATGGGATGAGGTGTCACAATAAAAATCAGTGTAGTAATTTATTTTTATTTACCCATACCGTAGTGCACTATTGAACATTGTGTACACACTGATACATACGATTCAATGGTATTGGTGCTCTTTGATCGGTGATTGTTATTTTTTTTTATAACTTATGACAATGTGTTTTAACATCTACATGCAGGTTCATTATGTTTTAGTTGAGCAATGAGGTGAATGTACGGTATAGACGCACTGAACAAAATTGTCCACAAAAAAATTATGACCGCTTCCATCCGCTATGAATAGTGACGACGTGTTTGAACATTTACGCATTGGTGTGGTATGTTTATATGTGCACCAATGCATATAGACCTTAAAGGCACACTGAAAATAAATAAATAACCTCCGCAAAAGCCTCCAATCACCTGCCTCCACTAACAACCTCCACTATAAACTGCTAAGGAGTAATTTTTTCGAGGAAGTTCTGTAAAATCCTTTGCAAGAAGGTGTTCTCCTTATAGTGGCAGGAACTGGCTTCTGTTTGGCACTCTACTTTATGGAGAAATAAATCCCAATATGATTTTTATGCGGTCCAAAATGGTTTTATGTCTGCTTTCAAGAAATCGATTCATGGTCCTACTGCACAAAGATTTTCACTTGAGGTTGCATCCTTTCTCGCTAAGAAAGGAATTTTTGAAACTTTGGAGGAATTCAATCTTTTGAGATTATTTGGATTCCAGGGGAAACCCTTGTTGTTACCCTTCTATGTGTCTAATCGACTTTTTTTCATCGAAGTGTGTAGACAATATAAGAATTGGGCACACTTTTTCAATGAAAAAAGAAAGAAACAATTTATTCCATTTCCATGGAGGGTTGGGGAAATAACTATCAAACATATTTCCCATTTAGATGATTTTTTTGGTCAATTGGATCAACTCAGTCTGAAAGAAGCCCAAGCCATCAAGGGTTTTGATTCTAAAAACTCATTTTCTGTATAAATGTTTCTAGTCAGATATCCATCATATTTTAGTAAGTCAGAGCAACTTGAAGAAGGAGAGGGAGATAACCAGAATATCCCTGAAGATTATATTGAAGAAACCCTGAATGGCATTGAATAATTGGCAAACACTAATGAGTGTTATAGGCAGAGGAGAAAAGAGGAAACTAGTAAAAACCTCAATTCACCTAATATATCTCAAAAAGGTACTTCAACAAAAACTAAACCTAGAAGTAGCGGTCTTGAACAAAGAAGGACATCCACCGTAAATTCAAATGACAGTGGAGATAAAGACCCTACCAATAAAATAATGGAAAAATATCATACTATACACACTTCCAGAAAGAGAAAAAGAGAAACTCAAAAAGTGGGACAAGATATACCTGAAATTGAAGAAAGTCCCAGAGCCATGGAAGTAGATGATGTAATAGAAGAACCTAGTTGGTCGAAGCATATATTGATCGAAACTAGGGAAATTACTAAAGATTTAGCTTCCCAAGAGCCATAAATATTTGAAGAAGAGTTTGTTACACTTCACCACGCAACCTACCACAAGAATTCTAAAAAATTGTTAATAGAAAAAGCAAATATGAAGAATAACGAAGTTTCTAAGAAATGGAAGTCAGAAATTGATTTTCATGGGATTCCACCCTCGATAATCGCACAATTTCATGATGAAACCAAGGAAGCATTGAAGGAATCCATTTTTGACATTGAAAAATAAAATTTATTTTTAAAGTAAGGAATAAAGGAATTAAAGAAAACTCTAATTCCAAAACCATTATTTGTTGAACCAATCACTACAATTCAGTCATCACTTACTCTTGAAGATGTCCCAGAAAGTAGTTCCAAATTGAAGAGTTCATCTAGTTTATTGTTGCTTGTAAGAAAATATGTTGGAGATGGTATCGAGAAGAGAATAGACTTAATCCTTGAATTTTGGGAATTAACACAAAGTTCAACTAGCTTCTCAACAAGGGTTTTGCACTTTAAGGAATATCTCTAGAAAGATTTAGAAAATGATGATGGATTTTATAAATAAGTAGTGGGAATTTTTGTAGCGAAGGTTTCAAGCTTGAGTGACACACACAGAAGAGAACAAAACCTTCCCTCCAAATTTTGAATGAAACAGATTAGTGCTTGTTGGCTTAAAAGAATCAAATGTCTAAGAGAATTATTGTTTGAGTGTGATGTTGTTAACATTAAGAGGGGTGACATATTCCTAAAAAATTTTGATCTTACCAAAGAGTTATATGACACAAACTTACTAATGGATACAATACTTTTGTCAAAAGAGCAACGATTAGAACAATTAGAAGCATTAAAAGTGGCATGGGCTAATGAATTTAGTGACTCAGTTTAATTCTCTGAAGAAGAAGTAGAAAGGTGGTGTGTCTGCTATATGAATAAGAATGATGATATTGAGGACACATTACACTAATTAAGCATTGATTTCAGAGAATTGGATAATGAGTTATTCGAAACTAAGAACAAGCATGAAATAACGGTTGCTCTGATGAGGGAGTATATAGAACAATGGTTAACAAAGTCCTTAGTTAAGATAACCAAGAAAGATTATCAGGAAGTAATTATAGTAATTATGCCACCTCCAGCATAGTAGCAACAATTTTCAAAAGACGCCTCCACAAGTAAATGGCGTCTTGGAATTTTCATCATAGTAACTTGAGTAGTCACCTTGTTCTTTCCTTCGCCATTTTTTCTTCTTCAATCAATTGTCATTTTTCTTTTTCTATTTTCAGCAACCTATGAAACCTAAGGCTAACCCCTGACTGTTTTATTTTATCTTTCAAGTCTCTTTTCATTTTATGCTCTACAAGAGACCCATCCCAGTCCTCTTTGAAGGGAAAACACAATTTACTTTTATTGTAACCCCAGACATTATTGCTTATTTTATTAAAGACGTCTATTATTTTTTGAGGTTCCCAGAGAACTATTTCAGGACATAACATTATTGATCTCTCATAATTTATTTTTTAAGCATGAGATTTCAAATGTGTGTCTATCAAAATCTTTATTACATTTAATGTAATGATCATTTGGAGTTCTCTGCTATATGTGGTCCATATGTTTCTTTCTTTTGTTGAATATTGTGCATTACTTTGACAAATGTTGTGATGGAAATGTTGTCCTATGATAATGTATACTCTTTTGGTTTTTAAATCTTGTAACATAGTGTAAATATTTACTTTTTGTGAGATACCTGGTCCTTCTTAGGTATTCTTTGCATGTGAATATTTATTTCAAGAATAAATCTTAGTCCTCTCTCATGATTTTTTTTTTGTTTTTGTATGTTATTTAAAATAGAGGAGTACCACCTCTTTAAAAACATAGGTGGATTTATACTCGTGATGTTGACTTAAATATCGTAAGATAATCTTTTAGATAGTTATTTTTGGCGACCATGCTAGGGAACTAAACAAAAGGCTAGTTTCGTAGAGCGGAAATTTTAATGACTCTACCAGAACCCAACCAACCCCAAATACAAATTGGACTTAGAGATCAAAAAAGTGTCTTGCACCAGTTGTATGACCTAACAATCACAATAACAAGAATTCATGAAGAACGCGAGAGAACTTGGGAAGTTCTTGCTCAAGAAGAAGAAAGAGTAATAGCTTTGAGACAAAGAAGACAATTCTTAATTTTATAAAAGTTGGAATCATACAAAGATCCATTAACAATAAGTAAAATTAAGAAGCTTGAGATTCGCCAAGTAGCCAAAAGTTCAAGAATTGAAGCTAGTGGTATAATAATCATGGGTGATCGAGAAGAACAAAGAAATGAAATTCCTAGAAATGAAGAACAAAGAAAGAGAAAGAAATGAAAGACAAAGAGACCCTAGAAGGATATCTAGGTCTAGCCAACTCAATTTCCATGGAGAACAACATCCATTACCAACCCTACCTCAAGAAATTTTACCCGTCTTTTCATGTGATGGGATTATGGATCTGAAAATTCATGTGGAACAATTCCTTAGTATTAGTGATATTCATTTGATTGAACATGATGATGTAATGGTTAGAGTCTTTTTGCAAATTTTGATAGGCTTGGCCTATGAATGGTATCTTTCCCTCCCATCTCAATTAATTGGTTCATTTGATGATATAGAAGATATGTTCATGACTAGATACATAAATCCTATTGCATACCATACTCTGCTTAATCAATTCACCCAAATCCATCTCCAAAAGGGTGAAAGGATCGTGGATTTTACCTTATGTTTTTTCAATACTTTAAATCAAATCCTAGATGGGAAACACCCAAATGATCCTATCATATTTGGATGTTACAAGAATGTCATGCCCTCAAATGTGAATTATGCAATAAGAGCTTCACAAATAAATACATTAAATGAAGCAATTTAGAAGGCAACATAAATGGAAGAGTACATGTTAGAGACTAACTTGATCTTGAGATTGTTCTTGGAAAAGTGCAAAGACAAATAACCAATCTATCAATATCACCTCAGGGACCGTCCACTTCTAGAAGTTATAAAAATCGAGCAAATGGGGGAGGAATTATCCAAGGTGTTATCACTGAGAGTCACCCTCAGATTGTAGGAGGATAAGCCCAATACCCATCAATATGTTTGTGGAGGTAGGTTTATGATTGGAGGTCAAATGGACAAAGCTCAGTACGAGAATTTTTTAACATGGAAACTAGATAAGCAATGCATAAGGAAATGAGGTCCTCATTAAATTTAGTCAGTGGTTAAGGCTAAAGGTGAGCAGAAGGAAGACTTAGTGAGAAAGGTGGACAAGTCTGCCATGAGCATCCGACCTTCGAGCAACTTGGTGAAGAAAAACTCAGGCACAAGATCACTCTTGAACTCAAGTTTAAGATACTGAAATATATCACAATAGTATTATAATCAAACCTCCATTACAATACAACTACAATAACTCGTTTGGATCATCCATGCACGATCATTTCAACATAAGAGGAAACAAGACAACAAAAGAGAATATTGAAACAGGTCACAACGACATTATAATCAAACCTCCATTACAATACAACTACAACAACTTGTATGGATCATCCATGCACGAGTGTTTCAGCACAACAATAAACACGATGATGAAAGAAAATGACTTCTATTACTGAGAAAGTCTCAGGTCTCATACATAACCAGAGAAAAATCTGGTAGAAAATATTACAAAATAGGGAGCTCTGCTCAACAATTCGACGACCATAAAAAAATCTTGAACTGGTCTATTTATACTCAGATCAGTGATCAAACGCCAGGAGAGTCATCTGGCCATCCCATCCAAGGCTTTTCGTCTGTGCATCCTTCTGTTAGACTGTGTGTGTTTCCTCCTGTCAGATGCAAGATCAGATCAATATGGGCCTACAAGAAGAAACCATTTGTTGCGGTACCTTGGGCTGACAGTTTTGTCTCCTCGGCCATAGCTTCCATGCTTTCTATTTATGGACTGAGCTGAGGTTTCAGCTACTAGTCCTTTTTCATTAACTGAATCCTCCTCAGGATCGGAGTGCGGCTGGACAACTAGCGGGTGACCACATGTTGTTGTTGGATACAACATTATACACGCACGTGATTTTGGGTTCGTCAAAAGAGGTTTGGACCCACACTGCTTTCAGGCCCGAAATGCACCATCTTTCGCCACATAGCCTCCCCGCAATACCACGTTTTGGATTTCAGCTCGCCTTTGGATTTTAATGCCTGTGCAGCTTGTGGCGCCAAAATGATTTGTGGTCGTTGATCCAATCTGGGCATGCCTGCTATTTTAGTGCCCTCACCAAAGCTTTATCCACCTACCAACTATGGAATCCTTCCAACCACATTTAGAGATGACAATAAATCAAAATGCACAGGGGATCTCCGCCATGGAAAAATGCACCCACATGTTCGTCGGTGCTCATGGTTGTCACCTGCGACCCTAAACAACTTCATGTGATAACACAAGGCATGCCCCTTAATGTGAGAAATGATCCTAGAGCTACCCAAGAAACAAGACAAAATATATAAATTGCTCAAATGAGCAGAACAATTAGACAAATGCAAAACGAGATAACTCGACTCAAGACAAGTGAAAATCTCATTCACCAAATCAAAATGTGAGAGCTCCATTACCTGATCAAAGACGAAGAAATGATAGAATGAATATCATAGACCAAGAGAACCCAGACTTCCAAATCCAAATGTTGTTGTGTTAGAAGAAATTGTAGAAGAAGAAAATTTTGAAACCTTTGATCAAGAAACAATCATTAATCAAGATAAAGTTTTGGAATCAATCCAAATGGAAGAATGTTCATCATTTTTTTATATTTTTGATGAACAAGAGGATCCTGAGCGTTCACAAGACAATGTCATTCATACCAAAACTCAAGGAAAGGGAACAACTAGAAAAGGAAAAAGCAAAAGATAATACTCCAGAGCCAACAAAACAACAACCAATTGTTAATCAGGCAAAGACTTCATTGCAAATGAATTATAATTTAGTTGATGAGATAGTTAAGCTTTGAATTACCTTACCATTCATGGACGTAGTCAAGATACCTCAACAAAGGGAGAATATTTTGAAGATATTGGATGATACAAATTCAAGAATAGAGGCAATTGTGATGAACACAAGACAACAACAAAATATCACATCAGTAAGGCCAAGAGGCAAAGTTCCATTGTTTTATATATCTTTAGAGAATCATGATTTTACACTACATATTTGTTTGGTGGATAGTGGAGACAATAACAATATAATTCCATTATTAGTGATGAAATCTTTTGGAATGGAGTGTACAAAATACTATGAAACTGGTGAAATCGTATATGCCATTGACTCAAGAAAAGCCCCAACTTATGGAAAAATTAAATAGTTATGTGTATGGATAAGTGCATCACCTCACATTACAACAATATTTACTATCATAGTAGTTGATTTGCCTCCAACATATGGTGTTGTCTTGGGAAGAGATTGGTGTTCATTGATTGGAGGATATAATATAACGAATGATGGAAATTGCATGATTCTTCCAAATAAATATGGAACAATGATCAGAGTTCCTAAAGTACAGAAAAAGTTGGAATCATTTAAGAAGAAGGAAACTAAAATGATGCAAAACTATGTAGATGTTGGAATTGAGAATTATGTTGTTTGCAATATAGAAGAACTAAATTCACCTAAGCAAAATGAAGAAAGTTATTTCCAAGGTTTTTGGAAAATGCCATTTGATTGTTCTTGTTCTAAGTCTGGAACTGGAGTCGGTGTTGTTTTCAAAATTCTCCAATATGGTATTTACCCACATACAATCAGATTAGAGTTCCCTTGTACCAACAATGAAGCAAAATATGAAGCATTGATCCAAGGACTAATCCTGGCCCTTCAAATGCAAGTTAAAGATCTGGTGGTGACTGGTGATTCAAAAATGGTTATTAATCATATCAAGAAAAAATACAGAATCAAGAAAGAAAGATTGAAACATTATGTGAGGAGAGTGTGGGAAATCATGGATTCATTTAATTCTTTCAATATTTATTTTGTTCCTCGAGAAAATAATAAAAAATCTGATTCAATGACATTAGTTGCATCTCTTTTCAATTTAGATGATTCTTAAAACCAAAATACTTTTCATGTCAAAACATTTTTTTGGCCTTCAATACTCGATAATCAAGATTATTGACAAGTTTTTGAAAATGATGAACACATTGCAAGTTTCCTTACGGACCGTGACTCAACATTATCAGATGATTCAGAAGAAATCCACGTTTCTTAGAAGTAAATTCATGATTAGAGTGTTGTAGTCTCTCCAAAGGATTATGTCAATCCATAATCTCTTTTAACAAGAGATGATAAAACAAAGACCGTGGATTGAAAAGAGGAACCCTATATTACAAAGGTTCAAGAGACACATAAAATCAATATTGGTACACCTGATTCTCCAAAATATATAAACATTGGTACTAGTTGCACCATTGAAGAAATAGATCAATATATTCTTTTGTTCAAAGAATTTCAGGACATTTTTTCTTGGAGTTATGATGATTTAAAGGAGTATGACAAGTCTATTTTCCAACATGTTATACCACTCAAAGAGGGATCAAAACATTTTAAGTAAAAGTTGAGAATGATTGTTGTGGAAAATTTTCCCCTACGAACAGGTGAAACCCCCCTTGGATAAAGAATCCTTTGATCCAAGACAGAAGGTAACAAATGGTTCCCTACTTCCCCCTTAAATCTATTCTATATGCCCACAAACAAAATGAGAAGAGAATATGAGAGAGTGGGATAGATGAACTACCTCCTTTCGGTCGGTTGTCCTTGCTTCTCCAGCCCTTGATCTTGATGTCCAAGCTCACGGTGCAAGAGAAATCCCGCAAGAGCCAAAAAATACTTCGTTCTTCCACAATACATTGTTAGGAAAAATAGATCTATCTATATTGAACTAAGAAAAAATAGACATGCATACAATAAGCAACATAAGCATGATGGGAATATGCCAAGTTATATTATATGGAAATCAATAAAGCACTTACAACTTTGGTGTTGGTGAGCTCTCCTTTCCAACCCTTTGAATTTCACAAGACCAACAATATGATACTCTAAAGTTCTTCCTCCCCTTCACCCAAGAATGACCTCCATTATATAGGAGCCGAGGCATAACAACCATAGGACAATTTGAGAAGAGGTTGGATCAAATGAGGATTTGGCTTATCAAGTTGGGATTTGGTTTATCAAGTGAACATTGACTTTTCCTAGGGTGGAGAGGACAGAGACGACTCAAATCCTTGACCAACCCAACTAAATCTTCCTGGATCTTAACTCTAAAATAAGGTCTGACTGGTTGTAACCACTTAATCGCTCCCATAGAACTAAGCGCAGGGCGATAGTATTGCTCCCCTAAAACTAAGAAAGGAGCGATGAAAGGGTTCATCCTCCTTTGCATATGGGAAGGGGAGAGATGATACTAAAAAGGGGCCAATAACTTAAGGTGAAAGATAGTATTTTGACCTTCAGGTGATAAATTTATCCCTAAACATGTCTAGGGATCATGAAAAATATCCCCACATGGTGATGAAATTGTGACACTTGGTAGTGTGACAAATAGGTGTGCAACAATGATAAATCCCAAATTGAATCCCTCGGTGAAGATGGAGTTGGAAAAACTGAAAAAAGATAGTATAATTTTTCCAATCCAACACTCAGAATGGCTTTCAAATCCTGTGGTAGTGAGAAAAAGAATGGATAAATTTGTCTTTGTATTGATTTCAAAGATCTCAACTAAGCAAGTACCAAAGACAACCAACCACTCCCAAACATGGAGATGTTATTGCAACAGGTCACTAGCTCTACACTAATGTCTATGCTAGATGGATTTTCTCGGTATAATCAAGATCTTGTGGTTGAGGAAGATAGACCAAAGACTGCATTTATTACATGATGGGGCATGCATGCCTATGTCCATATGCCATTTGGACTAAAGAATTCAAGTGAAACATTTGAAAGGGTAATGGACCATGATTTTAAATATCCAATTGGGAAGTTTATGGTAGACTACCAAGATGATTTGACAGTTCATTCAAAACTAAGGGATAGACATTTCAAACATCTTAGAAAAGTCCTTGAAAGATGCATAATATATGGAATATCTTTGAATCCAAAAAAGTGTATGGTTTCCATATCAGAAGGAAAGATCTTGGGTCATGTTGTGAGTAAAGAAGGAATATACATTGATCCCAAAAGGGTTAAAGCAATAGATGACCTAAATCCACCTACATGAAGAAAAGGAGTACAATATTTCTTGGAAAGATCAATTTTATTCAAAGGTTTGTTACAGATTATGCTACCACTATCAAGCCAATAAACAAATTGCTAAAGAAAGATCATAAATTTGAATGGACATCAGACATTCAAAATGCTTTCACAGAAATCAAACATGCCATTACTACTGCTCCTGTTCTTATCAGTCCTGACTTTGAAAAATATTTTATATTATATTCATTTTCTTTAAAGGAAACTATTTCCTCAATCCTCACATAGAACAATGAGAAAGCAGAAGAAATTTCGATTGATTTCATGAGTAAGACCTTGTATGATTATGAATTAAACTACTCTATGATTGAAAATCAATCTCTTTCCCTATTCAAGATAATAGATCATTTCAAGACCTATATCTTGTCAGCTCACATCATTGCTTATGTGCCACATTCACCATTAAAGATGTTGCTCAATCAAAAACTCAGAGAGGGTAGATGGGAGAATTGGTTAGCAAAACTTCAAGAGTATGATTTAAACATTAAACCTTAGAAAGTTGATAAGGGGAAAGGACTATATGTAAATTCATGAATGGAATTGAAGATATAAATATCTCTCCTCCCAATACAATTGATGTTGTCATACAAAGAATGAGTTTAGGGACATCTGAATGGTATACACACATAATATTTTATCTGAAATATGGTCAATTTCCTCCTGGAATGTCTTCTAAAGAAAGGATAACTTTGAAGATGAAAACTAATCAATATGTACTAGTCTCAGTAGTTCTTTTCTGAAGAAATTTTGATGGAATCCTATTGAGATATTTAGATCATCCAAGGTCTAAGGAAATACTTCAAGAATTTCATAATGGAGTTTGTGGTCGACATTTTTTGTCAATTGTTAGTGCTCACATAATCATTCGGGCTGGTTATTATTGGCCGACTATGTTCAAGGATGATTATATAATGATTCGAAGATGCCTCTCATGCCAAAAATATTCATGGAAGATGAAGAGGGAAACAATGCCACTATAGTCTATAACAATAGAGGAACCATCTGCACAATGGGGATTGGATGTAATTGGTCCAATAAATCCAAAGTCTAGTAAAGGACATTCTTATATTATCACTGCAACTAACTATTTTATCAAGTGGCAAGAATTTGTTGCTTTAAGGAATGTTGATTTGGAACAATTGATCCTTTTTCCTGAAAGAAAATATTTTTTCTAGATTTGTGTGCGAGAAAAGTTCATAATGGACAATGGTTCAATCTTCATCCAGTCAAAGTCTACAATTTTTTGTGGAGAATATGGCATCATCATGGGACAATCATCAAAATCTTACCTGCAAGGAAATGGTTTGGCTAAGTAAACGAACAAAACATTAATTTAGATTCTAAAAAAGACAATTGCAGCCAACCATAAAAATTGACACAAAAATTTGATAGATGCACTCTGGACAAGCCACCTTACTCCAAAAGATAGCACTAGGAATTCCTCATACACTTTGGTATATGGAAAAGAAGTGATGTTACCATTACATTGGAATTGAATGCCCTAGCCCTTGCTATAAACAATGAAGATATAGAAGAGTAGTCACCTATGCAGAAAACATATCATGAACTTTTGCAACTTGAAGAACAAAGAGCATAGGTAATAATGACAATAAGCAAAAGACAACAAGTGGTCAAAAGACATTTTGAAAGAGCACTACCAAAAGAGATTTTCAAAAAGACCAACTGGTTCTATTATGGAACAAAGAAACAAAAAAATTTTCATACAAAGTTTTAATCTCTCTGGATTGGCCCGTACTAGATTGAGAAGAACATTGGTTACAATTCTTATTTGTTGAAGGATATGAAAGGAATGATTCAACAATTTCCCGTGAATGGGAAATACCTTAAGCATTTCTTTTGTTAATCCCAATTTCTTTTAACCTGTACATAGTCTCTTTTTGTACTCCTTTGTATATTCTTCATCAATTTGTCTCTTATTCTCAAGTTTTCTAGATTCTCGGCAATACACAGGGGGTCACTATCCCACAGTTGGAGCCGAATGTTGATCTACATTCGTTGATCAACGTTAGTGTATATAGATCCATCCTTAGTCTTATTTTCTTTTCTTCTCATGTTACTTGTATATTCTATACTTAGTTGTTTTTATCCTTTAATATGTAGGTTGTAGATCAAGCTACCATCGAGTCTCCAAGTATGCAAACTTGCAAAACCACAAGTCTATACTTAGTCACTTTTCTTACCTCGTGATCCCAACACTTATTCATTTTTTTGTGTTGTGGGAGACTAATCCACCCTTCATCCTACAAATTTCCGTGTCTGGTAACCCACAAACCCACAACACTCAGAACGACCCCTTCTATTTCCACATCATGTATAATGCACCACTTACCTTTTCCATACTTAGCCATTTTTCTTGAATGCAGATGCAGGATAACCTTCATTTCCATTCACCTTTTCCTTAGACTTGCAGTCTCGCAACCCACAATCCTGCATCCACTTCCACAACTCGTAAAATTGACTTTTTTATACTTAGTTTATTTCACCATTGCAGATGCGGGAGACCTTCCTTATTATCTGACTTTGCTTCTTATCTTTTCGACTCTCCACCCCTACAATCCCTCATCCCGCAATCTCACATTCATCATATTGCACTTTCCATTCCTCACTTTGCACTCCCATACTTAACCATTTTTCATGTTTCCCAACATGATATCACCATTCCCAATGACATTTACTTCCCCTCCACCATGTCATCCTCCACTTGTGTGAACCTAAATACTGTTATTAAGTGGCGTAGATTTCCTAAAAGCTTTGTAATAAATTCAAAATCTAACCGTGAAAACTCGCAAATATGAAATAAGAACTACAATAGTTGATAATCAAGGAAATACATGGTAATATTAATAAAGAATTAAAATGCCTTGCTGTAAAAAGATTATATTGATAGGAGCACCACCTATTAGCAAAAAGGGAAATCAGTGTAAAGACATGTTGAGTAAAAGAAAAGACTTGTATTGTGGAGACAAATTCAACACTCTTGGATGTGAAGATCGCCAGTTCTAGTGGTCACATGCCTATAAGTGGTATTTGGCTCTTCCCCCTACAGAGAAGGAATTAAACAAGGTCTGGAATTCATGCATTGTATTAGTTGGGTGTGTACATGAGGTGGCAGATTTGAAAGAATTGGTACTTTGGTGCATCGATAAGTTTGACACAGAACGAAGAATTATTCAAATCCAAGGGAAGCCACCAATTTCTTTGTCCCCCTCAGTATTCAGGAGAATATTCTGACTTTTGAACCCCACTATGTTGTTTAAGAATGATGAAGCATACAAATTTTTCAAATAACACCAAGGAGGAGTAGAGCTCCTCGAGAGTTATCTCACCAGCTCGAGAGTTGGCATCAATTCCGCTCAGGTCAAGGTAAGTTCTCTGAAGTACCCATATAAATAATTTGCCAGGATTTTTTCCTGGATAATTTGACTAGAGTCCACGGCCTCTGTGTCGAAACACATTGTGTACATTCTTCACTATGTTGTTCATGAAGACACTATGATTGACTAGGCTTGGATTATCTCAAACGAGATTTTGTTTCAGTTGGGTGGCCTAAGAAAAAGTAGAAAATTTTAAATGACTTTGTATTTGGTCTATGTTATTGCTTATTGTCACATATTTGAAGACTTTCCTAGAGAAAGAAATGTTGATTTTAAGCAGGAACCGACTTCTGTCTAGTACCTAACTTTATCTAGACATAAAGACCAATATAATTTTTATGTGATCCAAAATGATTTTATGTCTTCTTTAAAGAAATTGATTCATGGTCCTACTACATCGAGATTGTCACTGGAGGTTGCATCCTTTCTCGCTAAGAAAGGAATTTTTGAAACTTCGGAGGAATTTAGTTTTTTGAGACTATTTAGGTTCTAGGGGAAACCCTTGTTGTTACCCTTCTATGTGTTTGATCAATTTTTTGTCATCGAAGTGTGTAGACAATATAAGTATTGGGCACACTTTTTCAATGAAAAAGAAATAAACAATTTATTCCATTGCCATGGAGGGTTGGGGAAATAGCTATCAAACATATTTCTCATTTAGATGAATTTAATGGTTAAGTGGATCAACTCAGTCTGAAAGAAGCCCAAGCCATCAAGGGTTTTGATCCTAAAAACTCATTTTTTGTACACATGTCTCTAGTAAGATATTCATCATATTTTAGTAAGTCAAAGCAATTCGAAGAAGGAGGAGGAGATAACTAGAATATCTTCAAGGCCTATGTTGAAGAAATATTGAATGACATTGAAGAATTAGCAAGCACTAATGAGTGCTACAGGTAGAGGGGCAAAGAGGCAACCAGTAAAAACCCCAATTCACCCAATATATCCAAAAAAGGTACTTCAACGAAAAACTAAACCTAGAAGTATTGATCTGGAACAAAGAAGGACATCCACTAGAAATTTAGACGACGGTAGAGATAAAGACACTGCCGAGAAAATAATGGAAAAAGTATCATACTATACACACTTCCATAAAGAGAAAAAGAGAAACTCAGAAAGCGGGACAAGAAGTACCTTAAATTGAAGAAAGTCCCAGAGCCATGGAAGTAGATGATGTAATAGAAGAACCTAGCTAGTCGGAGCAGAGATTAATGGAAACTAGGGCAATTGCAGAAGATACGCCTTCCCAAGAGCCAAAAATCTTTGAAGAAGAGTTTGTTACACTTCACCACACGACCTACCATAAGAATTCTAAAAAATTGTTAATAGGAAAAGAAAATATGAAGAATAAGAAAAATGTTGAGAAATGGAGTCGAAAATTGATTTTCATGGGGTTCCACCCTTGAAAATCACACAATTTCAAGATGTAACCGTGGAAGCATTGAAGGAATCCATTTTTTACATTGAAAAAGAAAATTTATTTTTAAAGGAAAGAATAAAGGAATTAGAGAAAGCTCTAATTCCAAAACCATTATTTGTCGAACTAGTCACTGCAATTCAACCAATACTTACTCTTGAAGATGTACTAGAAAGTAGTTCCAAATCGAAGGGTTCATCTAGTTTACTGATGCCTGGAAGAAAATATTTTGGAGATGGTAGAGAGAAGAGAATAGACTTAATCCTTGAAATTTGGGAATTAGTATAGAGTTCAACTAGCTTCTCAACAAGAGCTTTGCACTTTAAGGAATATCTCAAGAAATACTTAGAAAATGATAAAGGATTTTATAAAGAAGAAGTGGGAATGTTTGCAATGAAGGTTTCAAGCTTGAGCGACACACACAAAAGAGAAAAAAACCTTCCCTCCAAAGTTCGAATGAAACAAATTAGTGCTTGTTGGCTTAAAAGAATCAAATGTCTAAGAGAATTGTTCTCTGAGTGTGATGTTGTTAACATTAAGAGGGGTGACATATTCCTAAAACTTGTTGATCTTTCCAAAGAGTTAGATGGCCTGCACATACTAATGGATGCAATACTTTTGTCAAAAGAGCAACTATTAGAACAATTAGAAGCATTAAAAGTTGCATGGGCCAATGAATTTAATAACTTGGTTGAATTCTCCGAAGAAGAAGTAGAAAGGTGGCTTGTTTGGTATATAAATAAGAACAATGATATTGAGAACATGTTACACCAATTAAGCATTGATTTAAGAGAATTGGAGAATGAGTTATTTGAAACTAATACCAAGTGTGAAATAACAATTGCTTCGATGAATGAGTATATAGAACAATGGTTAACAAAGTCCTTAGTTAAGATAACTAAGACAGATAAACAAGAAGCAGTTACAATAGTTATGCCACTTCCAACACAATGACAACAATTTACAAAAAATGCCTCCATAAGCAAATGACAACTCAGAATTCCCATCGCAATAAGTCGAGTAGTCACCTTGTTCTTGCCTTCACCACTTTTTCTTCTTCAATGAATTGTCATTTTTCCTTTTCTGTTCCCAGCAACCTATGAAACCTATGGCTGACCCCCGCCTATTTTCTTTTGTCTTCCAGGTCTCTTTTCATTTCATGGTCCATGAGATCCCCATCCCAGTCCTCTTTGAAGGACAAACACAATTTACTTTTATTGTAACCCTAGACATTATTGCTTATTTTATTAAAGACATCTATTATTTTTTGAGGTTCCAAGAGAACTATTTCAGGACATAACATTGTTGATCTTCCAGGCTTTAATTTTTAAGCATGAGATTTTCGATGTGTGTCTATCAAAATATTTATTACATCTAATGGAATAGAAATGGTGATTTCGAGCTTGGCAATAGCTATTACAGATTGTGGCTATAGTAAACCCTAGCCATTGTGGGACGCATAACTCTGACTCCTCATATAAGCTTTTTTGACAGTGATCATAATATGTCACAAAGTAAAAATCAAACCTAGATGGGAGAAGAAACAACTTTTTCTCTTAACCACTCAAACTCACACCCACATATCAACTATTAGAAAAACACTTAATTTCAAATCTCTTTTATTTCTTATAAAATATATATATATTTTTAAGATATATAACTATTTTTTTTATAATTTCAAATATTAAAACAAACTTTTTGTATCTCTTTTCTTCTTATATATTTTTAACATTCTTCCAACCCGAATCTTAATATACTTTTTTGTTCTCAAAATTATTTGAAACATTTCTCCTTTTATATATTTTACTTCTAAAATTTTATTATAAAAATCTAATTTTTTATACACATTAATATTAATCTTTATTAAATTTTTTAATTTAATCTTTATTAAAAATTTTAATTTAGAAAATAATAAACATTATTTTTTAAAATTTTTAACTCCTATAACCACTTTTTACTCAAAACTTTGATGTGACAAATATTCTATCTCAAATTTAACAAATATCATGATTCTCACTTTTTTATCAATTGAGCAAAGTTCCACCTATCTTATCTAGCCCAACAACATAAAATATAAAAAAGTGGGTACCGTTCGGCCTCATTTTTCACATCACTTGGCTCCACTTGCAAGATTTTAGATTTTATATATAAATGTTGTGATCAAATAGCCCAAGGACAACCATATCACAAACATAAAAACCAAAATAAATCAAATCATACAACCATTACATCACCATCACCTCATCGACTCAACAACTCTCTAAGGAAGACATGACACATAGGACAAACAATGGATGAATATAATTATTAGCTCTCCCCTTGCAAGTACACATAGTAGGTTATTGCCACAAAGTAGGTTATTGCCACCTAGTCATCTTTCAAACATAGTGCAACTAACAACTAACTTCTAGGACTCAAACCGACCCATATGTTTTGGACCCAAGAGGATGAGGACTCAAACCGACCCATTTGTTTTGGACTCAAGAGGATGAGTACACTGCCCACCCTCTACCCCATACGCTCCACATCTCATCTGGAGGCAATGCACCCAAGGTAACTTATAGGTCAGTGCACCCAGAAGTAATACCTACAAATCATGAATGAAAGCTTTATTTATATTGAAAAGGATATGTGAATTTGTCAATTTGTAAAACCCATATACACATATAATTGAGTTGATTGAGAGTTTGATTTTTTAAGAACATATTTAAAATTAATTAATATGTGATATACACATAATTGAGTTGATATGAATTTTTACATTTTGTATATTGAAACAATTTGGAGTTGATTGAGAGTTTGATTTTTAAGAACATATTTAAAATTAATTAATATGTGATATACTTGATATGAATTTTTACATTTTGTATATTGAAACAATTCAGTTTTGGAGTTGATTGAGAGTTTGATTTTTTAAGAACATATTTAAAATTAATTAATATGTGATATACACATAATTGAGTTGATATGAATTTTTACATTTTGTATATTGAAACAATTCAGTTTTGAAGGTAATAGTAACAGAGAGCATTTGCTGGGCTATAGAAAGGAGCATAAAAACTCTTATCAATAGAAGGCTTCCCATACATAGTGGGTGGAATGGTATAGGGGTTGGATCACTCTCCTATCTACTAGGCCCAAGGAATGAATAAGGCTAAGCATAACAAGGAGTTATGCCTTATTTCCCAGCGGCCTATCGGGAATAACTTGACTTTACTTGGAGTGGGGGAGGATAATAAGGAAAATGACATGCATGGGATTGCGGAACTACATATTTAAAATTAATTAATATGTGATATACACATAATTGAGTTGATATGAATTTTTACATTTTGTATATTGAAACAATTTAGTTTTGAAGGTAATAGTAACAGAGAGCATGTCCATTATTAATCTGTTAAAACATATATGAATTCATATATACAATATAAACATCATATTATGTATTTTGAAAATTTTATTTGATTCTAAATAGAATAATAGTTAAACTACTTTACTTTTTTCAACTTGAAAAATATATATATATATATAATTAAGTTGATTAAGATTTTGATTTTGTAAAAATATATTTAAAATTAATTATTCTTTTTAAAATTAAATTATATATATATATATATATATATATATAAAATAAAATTTTAAATTGTCAAATAATAATTTTGTAATATCCTTGTTAAATATGTTCATCTTGTATAAATTAACATAAGCCATGGTTTCATTGTGAGGTCGTTGAAGTTGCAACTTGTTCTTCTTTCAATGTCACAAGCAAAGTCTTTAGTAATTACAATGGTTTTTTTAACAATATTAAAGTAGTTTTTTTATTTTTGTTAAATGGGTTGAATTTAAAATTTATACGTGATAATCATTAAAACAAATGAAATATGATATTTTTTAGGTTTTTATTTTTATTAAATGAATTGAATTTAAAATTTATACGTTGTACTGACAACCATTAAAACAAATGAAATATGAGAATTTTTAATAATATAAATATTTTTAAGACATCATTTATGACGTTAGTATATATATAAAAAATTTGTTAAAGATGAATGGAACACAAATCAAAATTTGGGTATTGACTAAGTGAATTGGTAGAGGTATGAAGTTTAAATTTTTCTCTCCTTCTAAAATGGGATATTATATTGATAATGATGGTGATGATTAACCTCTACTAAGATCGATTGGTCTATCGAACCTTAAAAGGATAAGTGATTACTTGTGATTTTTTAGAATTTTACTTGTGATTATTTATGTATAGCGATAGAACTCGAGATCACCCCAAACTTTAAAGTTTTATCAAAATTCAAAATAATTCAAAATGAATTTCAAAATATATTAATAAACTTTAATTACAATAAAAAGAAATTTAACTACTTTTGTATAGCAATAGAAATCTAGATCACTCCAAAAATTGAAATAGATTATACAATATTAATATTTAAAGTTAAATTTTTTATCAAAATTCAAAATGGATTTCAAAATATATTAATAAACTTTAATTACAATAAAAATAAATATTAATAAACTTTAATTACAATAAAAAGAAATTGAACCACTTTTGATTTATGTATAGCCATAAAACTCTAAAACTCTAGATCACTCAAAAAATTGAAATAGATTATACAATATTAATATTTAAACTTTAAAGTTTTATCAAAATTCAAAATAATTCAAAATGGATTTCAAAATATATTAATATATTAATCACAGAAATTTTGAGCCATGAAAAGCCACTACAATTCCAAAAAAGGATCTGGAGTGTCCCAAATTCCTATTTATTATTATATTTCTGGTCTCTATCCCTAACAATAGCTTTTCTATTTTCAATTATTGTCCATAACAACTTACTTTGACACGAATCAACCTATCTTTATGATCAATTATTTTTCCTAGCCTCTTTGCTTCTATGATGTAAGTTGTATCAATTTGTGATTTATTTTTTAATTCTTCTTTTACTGTTGTTAGCGTATCCTCCTCTTGTTGTTCTTTTATACCAAAAATTATAAGGTTCAATGCTCTTTTGTTACGCTCATGGTCCAATTCGATTAGCTTATTCATTTCATCTTTGATGGGTTTGATATCCAATTTGTTTTCCATATTACTAAGGGTCAAATTGTTGGTTAGTTTTTTTTTTAACTCTCTAATCCTATCTCTCAAGTTGTGATTTTCTCTCAAATTATGATTACATTAATGTAAGTTGAAGTTAATAACTTTATATAAATTAATGAAAAAACAAATTACTATTTAAAAAAACAAACATAAATTTCAATTGATTTATTAAAATAAAA
>ML784339.1:509160-529437 GCA_009831015.1 Picea engelmannii | reverse complement strand
AATTTTATATAAAAAAAAAAATTAACATTTAAAAAAAAAAACACTTTTTCAAACCTTCATTAAAAATAAATTATTACTTTAAATCAATCAACCTTCCATATAATGAGTAAATGGTATAAATACCAAAAAAAACCTATAAACTAGAGTAGCAGTCAAACTTCCTAAAACACAATCATAAAATTAATACCTAGATCAAAAGTGTTGCCAACAAACTTGTGAGGTGTAAGTGCTAAAACAATCCCATATTTCCCATGTTCTTAAATTCATGCCTCTTAGATTCATGCTTATTATGTTGAAAACAATTTTATTTATTATTATTATTATTATTATTTAATAGTAGAATGTTTTACTGGTGGGTCAAGGGATAGTGATAACTTTTAGAAGCAAAGTTTTAATAATTATAATTGTTTTTTTAAAGTTTTTAATAATTATATATATATTTTTAATTAAAGTTTTTATTTTTTTAAGTAAATTGAATTCAAAATTTATATGTTATAATAAAAACCATTAAAATAAATAAAATATAAGATTTTTTAATAATAACATTATTCATGAAGTATGCATATATTAATTTTTTTTTTTGTTTTTAAAGATGAATGGAACACAAATCAAAATTTGGGTATTGACCAAGTGAATTGGTAAAGGTATTGTTTTTATGAAATGTACGAGGTTTAAATTTCTCAATCCTTCTTATTAAAATGGGATCCTTCATGTTAAAATGGAATATTATATTATATTAATATAAAGTTGAAGTTCATAACTTTTTAAGAATAAATGAAAATCAAATTATTATTAAAAAAATATATATAATTTAAATTAATTAATATTAAAATTTACAAGTATTTAAAATTATCCAATAAAATTTATAATAGAAAATTAAAAAGAAAAAGAAAAATTAAAAATATTCTATATATAAAAAAAATACTATAATTTGTAATAATTTTATAAAGAGAAATAAAAAAGTGTTTTTCGTTAACATTTCAAATCTACAAAAATAAGTAATACACTTTTTCAAACTTTCATTAAAAAAATTATTACTTCAAATCAACCTAACTTCAACATAATGAGTAAATAGTACAAATATATATAAAAAAAAACCTATAAACTAGAGTAACAATGAAACTTCCTAAAACATAATCATAAAATTGATACATAGAGATCAAAAGTGTCACCAACAAACTTGTGAGTTGTAAGCACTAAAGAAATCCCCATATTTCCCATGTTCTTAAAATAGCCACTTAGGTTCATGCTTATTATGTTGAAAACAATTTTATTTATTATTTATTTTTTCTTCATAATAGGTTGTTTTACTGGTGGGTCAAGAGGTAGTTAGATTCTCTCACCAACATTTAATTTTTCCTTAATATATAATATGTATTTAACTTTTTGAAAAAGTAAGAGCAAAACTAATTATAATGATATACAAAATCTTTAACTTTAATATTAACATAATTTTATGTTGACATTAAACCAACAATGTTAATAAACATGTTTAAAAGGAAACATCTTAAAAGTTTCTATCTTGATAATGAGTTTTGATAATTTTTTATGAAACTATACAAGTTTAACCAACTCCACTTTACATTAGTTTTAGAAAACTCTTTTAAGATTTCGCTTTTAGAAGAAAAAAAATATTAATTTGAAACAAAATCTCAACACATAGATATGCCACTATAACAAGATAACACTTTTTAATATTAAATACATAACAATTATCACTAATTAAAAATGACATACAAGACATGGTACCAAAACTATCAATAATATTAACAATGAAATGAGGGAAAACGCTATCATATCAACTTGAAAATTTATAGTTTATTCCAAAACTATAAATTTATAGTTTATTTAACAAAACTTATAATTTATTCCAAACAAAAATCAATAACATCTTTAAATTACATAAATTTTTAATTTTTAATACAAATTTTCAAATTAACAAAAACAATTTACTTTAATCAATACCTTCCCCAAATAAAATTTGAAGTTAACTTTTTTGATATTGAAAAATCATAAACATAACTTATATAAAATTATTCATTTTAAAAATCAAACATGTTTTACAACCAAAATTAATATTTATAAATATTAATTTCGAATCATAAATATTATTTATATAAAATATAATTCAAATCTAAAAAATAAACTCCCACTAATTTACCACTGTACCATGTCTGTTTGGAAAGCCTAAAAAGGGGAGCGTTAGGTTAAGTTGTTGAACAACTCCATACAAGTCTTCTCTCATATGTAAGGGTTTTTTTTTTTATAAAACTAAGATAATTTTTATTTATTTTTAAATATTTTTGAATACCTAGTATCATATTATAGTCCACTTAATAATTCCGTTTAAATTTCCACTTTGAGACGCCCTTAATAATTCCGTTTAAATTTCCACTTTGAGACTTGGTCAACAGCCTTTAAAAACAGCCCTGTTGCCGGCCGCAGGACAAAACATGGGCCGTCCGATCAGATCCCAACGGTTCAAAATAATCCGACAAGCACCGCACGATCAGGATCTACACGTCGCGATTCTCGCGACGGAATCCGTCAGATTTACGAAGAACATGCGACCGTCACTGTTCACGGTATCCCGCGGCGGCGACGCGGCACGCCCGCAGTAATGAGTTTTGGCGGCAATCTGACGGACCAGAATTCTCATGCGTGTTAAAAAAGGGTCCGTCAGATCTAACTTCGACGGCTAGAGTTGAACCAGGCCGGCCCGTTGGGAACTCCCTGGGAGGGGAAAACCGGGGAAAGATCATTCAATTATTCATGGTTTGTCTTTCTGCTTTTCTTCTCTTCAAAATCACCAAATTATGGCGAAGTTCCGCCAAATTCGGAGAAGAATTTAGGGGAAACCAGTGGGAAATCTGAGCTCCAACGGGATGAATAGTGGGTGGGGGTAGTGGGTAATTAAAGATAAGAGACACAGTATGTACGGTGGGATATGCAATTTTTATAACCTCCTAAAGCTGCTCAGGGCCCCATGAGATAGTGGAGCTTAAAAAAGGCTGACCTCACCAAAGAAAAAGCTCCTAGTGCTTGCATAGCCTGCTTCTGATGCCTGAAAAGAGTCCGACTTGGATGAATTTGAAATATTTTTGGGGGAATTGAAAGGCCCATGTTCTGTAAACAAATGGGTGCTTAACTGTTTTTTGGCTTTTTCTTCTCGTTGCCATGTTATTGAGCTTTTCACGGCTGTTTTGCAAGATAGTAGAATGATCCCCAAAATGGTTTTGAGTGGAAAAATCGTTACAGAAAGGGAGGAAGAGTAGGGGATTTTCTTTTATTGCAGGGATGAATGCTTTTTCAAGAGAGGAGTATCGGAGAAAACAGAGAGAATCATTAAGAGGGTTTTGCAGTCTGCGATTAACCAAACCAGCAGGTTGCGATGGCGAACCACATCAAAACTGCGCATTCCAAGTTAACAAGGACACCCAGTTCGCTTTTACGCTCGCCCACAATCAAATCCGGGATTGAGAGCTTCTCTTCCCTTGAGGAAGGTAATACCACTGAAGACTACTCGAAAACCACGAAATGGCCCAGGAGGGGATCGGATATGCAGATATACAACTGGAGAAAACCACGTGGTTTTAGGTTTCAGCTCCTGCTTCCGCCCCTGGTGGTTGTTTCGGTCCCTTGCATCTGGTATTACATGAGGCCAGTGCAAAACCGCAGCTGGGATTCGAATTTTGCATGGCATGATCTTGTTCTAGGTCTATTTTTCGATTCCTTCTCTGCCCTTGTTTTTGTTACTGCGGTCGTTATTTCATTGAAAATTGCTTTTCCTGATTTTAGGCTTGGGTTTAGGCTGCCTTCTATGAGGTTGGTCAGGGGCTCGAGCCTGGGCCAGAGTTGGGGTTGCCTGGCTGTTTCATGGGTGAAGCCATTGGGTGTATTTGCGTTCTTAGGTGATGAGAAATACAGGGGAAGAATCAAAGGAAATCCCTCTGTGACATGGACCATTGGCTCCAAGCCTAAGTGTGAAAAAAGCAACAAGATTGTGAGGGAAGGGGTTGAGGCGTACAGCAATGGGGATGTGTATGAGGGGGAGTTTTATCAGGGGAAATGCTCAGGAAGTGGTGTTTATTATTATTATGTCCATGGAAGATATGAGGGTGATTGGGTTGGTGGTAAGTACGATGGTCATGGTGTTGAGACTTGGGCTCGTGGTAGCCGTTACCGGGGCCAATACAGGGAGGGCCTGAGGCATGGCTATGGTGTGTATATATTTTACACAGGGGATATGTATGCAGGGGAATGGTCTAATGGGCAGAGCCATGGGTATGGTGTGCAGACTTGTGAAGATGGCAGTCGGTATGTTGGAGAGTTTAAATGTGGGGTTAAGCATGGACTTGGGTACTACCACTTCAGGTGTGTTTTTATGTTGCATAATGAATTCTTGTTGTAGAACTTTATCTTTTCTCTGTTTTGGGGATCGACTGGATTAGTTTTCCCAATGCCTTGTCTTGAATTTCTTGCATTAAGACGAAGTAGGATTACCATCAGCGTCATTCAAAGATCAAGAAAGTTTTAAGAAGACATGTTAAAATAGAGAACATGAATGGCATCTTCCTGAGTGAGTTCCCAAATGATGGTTGAAGAACTCTGTTAAGCATCACATTCACATGGAACAGTTCTTGTGCTATTTTCTTCAATGTGATATGAACGTTAGTCGCTATGGTTTGGGCTCACTTGTGTTAAATTCATGGTTTCAATGTATTTGACAGAGATAGTGTGTGCTAGCCTTATTTTTTAGCTTTATAATCTGTCCTGTTCTCATTTGATCCTGGTTGACAAGTGAATGTTTCAGTGGATTTTGTTTTGTCACTGACCAATAGACCAAGTATATTGGTTTAAGAATCCACTCCACAAGAGCTGAAACTAACCATATTCCTGTAGAGTGGGATGCTAAACTGGATGCTGGTCATCATGCCCCTGTTTTTTCTCAATTATTTGTTATTGATGCTTGTTGGTCTATAAATGATTATTTTAATTGTTTGGAAGGCACTGATAGATGTTTTTATGTAATTGCCTGGTGCTAAAGTTGGAGCTGATAAATTTTGATCTACCCTAAAAGTATTAAAGAAAACTTGTTTGGATGCAGAAATGGAGATACCTATGCAGGGGAGTATTTTGCGGACAAAATGCATGGCTTCGGAGCTTATAGCTTTGCCAATGGGCATAGGTATGAAGGTGCATGGCATGAGGGGAAAAAGCAAGGTCTTGGAATGTATACATTTAGGAATAGTGAAACGCAATCTGGGCACTGGCATTGTGGTGTGCTACAGACTCCCAGCACTCATAATTTTCAATCAGGATTAACCAAGGGGGTGAGCCACGCGAAAGTCCTGCATGCAGTGCAGGTATAAAATGTTTGCTCAAGATTAATACTAGCAAAATGCATGTCCGGTATTGTATGTGTGTGCTTGAATGTAATATGAGCTTTTTGGAATGCCTTGTATGTGTTTGTTTTCTAACGACATTTTTGAAGTAAAATGGATGATTGGTATTGTATGTGTGGGCTTGAATGTAATATGAGCTTTTTGGAATGCCTTGTATGTGTTTGTTTTCTAATGACATTTTTGAAGTAAAATGGATGATTTTTGGGGTTAAATTTCGGAGTAAGTTAACAAGTAGATAAACTTAACTTTTTCCCTAAATTCTTTCTCAAATCTCGTAGGAAATTTTTAAAATTCTTTCTCAAATCTTGTAGGAAATTTTTAAAATCTCGTAGGAAATTTTTAAGTTATGGTTCTTTCTTGAATCTCGTAGGAAATTTTTAAGTTATGGTTGAACTTTGACCATGGAACATTGCCCCTTAAGGGTTTTGGTTATTTTATGATAGAACCACGTCATCGAATTTAAGGAAGAACTTTACCTTGCTGAAAAAAAACTCATTGAAATGGTTGAGTTTGTCCGTGTTTTAAGTCGCTCCTTTAGTTTGTGTAGAAAAGAGATCTGTTTCTAACTGTTTAGGATTGCAGACATAAGAAATTGTCTAACTTGGGTTCTTGTTTTGTTCAGGAAGCAAGGCGTGCAGCAGCAAAAGCGTTTGAAGTGCCAAGAGTTGATGAAAGGGTCAACAAAGCTGTTGCAGCTGCCACCAAAGCAGCCACTGCAGCAAGAGTTGCAGCAGTGAAAGCTGTTCAAAAGAGAATGCATAGAGATGTTCCTCTCGTGGATGTCTGAATACTTGTCTTTTATGAACAACAAATGCCAACTGAATTTGCTAACATACTAAATTTCTTCTAGGAGATAGGAGTTCGGTTTGTTAACTTTGACGCAGCATACCTCCCCATAAACAAGAAAAAATGTCTGATGATTACTGGCATTTCCATAAGATTGGATAAAACCAGTTTTCATCTCTGGCAATTCAAGTGGTAGAGTGATCCATTCAGAAGTTTCTTTTCGCTGATACAGCTTTATCAGAGAAGTGACTTCAAGTGAATACTGGCGGCCTGTTTTGAGTTCTGTGATGAAACATGCACCCCTGAGGAATATTGTAGAGAATCCAAGTTTTCTATCAGGTGGTGTGTTCACATAGTGCTCCTGTACAGAGAAGTGGAGCTTGAATTAGTGGCTAGGCAAAAGCTTGCCACCTGCCAAACAATAGCCTTTGTTCAATGTAGAGGCTTTTTCAAATATGTAATCACTAGATGGTTTTAATATAAAAAATGGCATACCTTTTGTATAAATTTGAAAGCATCTCGATATGTTTGTGATTTCCTTATCAGTGATTATGTATTTACACATTGTAAACCTACTGCTATGAAGATAAGTTGTGTGTTTCTTGTTAATGATGGAAATAGTATATTAAATCTAACATATGAACTATAAGATGATTGATCGAAATATGTCAAGAATCAAGATACTGTGTATATTAACTTAATGTAGCTAATACAGAATCAAGTGTATATCAACAAGGCTAAACTTCGTTACATTGTGTTGTTGATGCCTGGTGGGGTGTCTCTACTATCTTGTGTAGAGGCTCTTTTATATCTTATAGATGTAGCAATGATTTAACAATTTGCCAATGTTACTGTCAAGTAGATGGATATAGAAATACATCTTTGCAATGATTTAACAATTTGCCAATGTTACTGTTAAGTAGATAGAGAGAGAAATTACAGCGGTAAGAACCACAGTTTTCTGAGTGTCATCTAATAATACAATAAATAAATCTTCCTTCTTTGCAAAATGTTCTCTGAATAAACTCAGCAAAATCCCATTGTTTAATCTATATGCTGGAGTGTTATAAATTTCAGATCTTCTGCAAAATATTCCCTAATTAAACTAAGCAAAATCCCAGTGTTTAATCTTATGCTGGAGTGTTATACTTTTCTTTAAAAGAATATTTCAAAGTAACAATGAAAAAAAATGGTTCATTGAATTGGATGGAAAAGTGAATTCATGATTGCTTGAAAATGGGAAATTCCTACAGTGATAATGAAATGTAGCGTCTCTCTGGTCTGCTTTTATCTTTGCACTGTGAAGACCCGCTTAAGAAGAATAACAATGTTGATGAAGCTGACTACTATGTTTGTATATTTATTTTTCGCAATTGCCAGTTGCAAACCTCTCCAACTTCTTAGTGGTGACTGCTGCTTTTAGCACCCTTTGAATTACCACATAAAATGAAGACCTGTACTCCTGTCAATTTTGCTTTATAGTGGTGGTTATGAATTTGATGTGTTAGGTACTTGTGGAAGTCTACTTGAGTGATTTGGGGCCCTCTTCCATCATCAAATGTATGATTCCACCACACTGAACCCATGGCCAAAAGCTGCTGGGCCAGTTTAGTAATTCAATTTGGCCAATGATGGTTTCTAATGGTAATACATTCACTTATTATAATATATAGCTAGATAGATGTAACCAACAATCAAACTGATATGGAAGCGAGCAGTTCATGTTGGTGACACCTTTCCTTTCGTTTCCTTTTTGAGCGAGAGAAGCTTTGCTTAAAGTCTCCTCATGCTTTTCAAGTTGAAGGGTGGGATTTAGATCATCTCTTGGGACCCTCTGATTTGAGAGCCCTTGTGGTCCATTCAAGATTTCAGAATGCACGTTTGAACATCGGTTTTAAAGTGAAAGGCTGTTTTTGAAGATGGTACTTGTCATTTGTCAAGATGTAGTATAAACGTTTTATTTTTTTTTGACACTTTTTTCGATGAGTTTTGTTTAAAATTCAATCAGAAATTCAGAAGGATGAATGGAGTTGCAGATTTCAGTGGTTGAAAATACATGTTATAGTTACAGGTGCCCTAGAGGTGCCTTAGAAGTTTTTGAGGGTGCTGAATTTATTTATACATTAAAAATAAGATTTACACAATGTAAAATTGCAATTTGACCAATAATTGACTTACTGAATTCCGACGATAGTGACCAACAAAAGTTAAAAAAGTAAAACATTTAGACTACCCCATTTGTAAACAGTTGTTCTGGAGTATGGGGAACACAATTTCTGATTCGTTCCAAGATCTTTGTGGAAATTATCCTGTGGTTTGAGGTGCGATGAGCTCCAATGCCAGCGGTGAAATAATTTTCAACCAATGAGCACATGGAGTTACACTCGAGATTATTTTAAATTCAGAGTTCATAAAATTTTGAGGCTTGAACATATAAATATTCATTTTCCCGTTGTAATGATGTGATGCATATTTTTATTCATTCAAGGCGAGAGGATATGAACAAATAGCAGAGTACAAAACAATAAGATTGGCTTCTGGAGAAGCATTTGGGCCAGAAGAGACCAATGACAGATTGCATGTGCTTAAAACAGGGTTTCAATTACTTTATCGGATGGATGGGATAGCAGAAAAAACAACAAAGTGTTTGGCATAATAATTAAAAATTAATGAAGTTTTCCATTTTTAATAACTTGTGTAGTGTCATCTGTCCGTTAATGGAGTTTGAATCTGCCACTGTTAGTTGTACTTCCTACGGCCAAAAGTAAACTACTCTCTGTTTTGTTATTTGTGTGTATATTGTGATCCCAATGGGAATGTGGTGTTTGTTTCCATAATCTTAAAGCGAAGAATGGACTCAAGATCTCCCGCCATTTGCACTGAATTTAAGGTCTTGACTGATAGGTCGATCTCGTGACTTGGGAGAAAAACTTGGGGAACAAGCAATTAGAAAAAAATGGCTTCTCTGTCATAAAAAGGTGATTGAGAGAATTAGGTTGGTTGTCATATGTAAGAAGTGCATAGTCAAGGCTCAGCCACATGTCTTACCTGTTCAAAATCAAAGTCAATTAAAACATTAAATGTTGATATCAACAATTAAATATGAAAGAAGTGCATGGTCACATGTCTTACTAGTTCAAATTCAATATCGATATCAATTAAAATATGAAAGGTATGTTTCCCAATATTTAATTTGTTTGTTTTTCTAATTTAAAACATTTCTGTTATATATATAATTTGTTTGTTTTTTAATAAAAACATTTTTGTTACATTAAAAATATATATAATATTTTATAAGAAGCTACAAATACATTGGAAAGCTATATAATATTTTATAAGAAGCTACAAATACATTGGAAAGAGAACCATTTATTTTAAGCTGTTTCATGGTTCTAGACCATTTTATTTATGTAGTTAAATATGAGTTGAACCATTTATAAGAAGCTACAAAATACATTGGAAAAATAACCATTTATTTTAAGCTGTCTCATGGTTCTAGACCATTTTATTTATGTAGTTAAATATGAGTTGAACCATTTTATTTATGTAGTTAAATATGAGTTTTAACTTTTACTTGTGCAAAAATCAAAGTCTATTATTGAAATGGTATATCCATGTATTTGAATATGAGCTGTATTTCATATCATAATTGTTTAATTGTTTAATTTCATGTGAAGGGAAAACATTGTGTAGTTTTGTTTGCTAAGTTGTAACGTATGGAGGAGGTAATATTTGTATTTTATATCTACTTTTAAGTTTTTAATTTAAACAATTTCATTGTTAATGAAATTTTTTAGTTTTATGTGAAGGGAAAAACATTGTTTATAGAAATTTTTAGTTTTGTTTTTGGCTAAGTTGTTACATATGGAGGAGGTCATATTTGTATTTCATATCATTTATATCTATTTTTAAATTTTTAATTTAAATCTCTACTTTAATATAGTTTCCATTATCTCATTGCTTGTTTGCTAAATCACACATATTAGGTTTTAATTTATAATATTTTGGAAGAGTTTGATGTTTTAATTTATAATATTTTGGAAGTGATACACTCACTTATGTCATTATAAGTTAAAAAGGTAATTGAGTTAAAAAGGTAATTTCAATTGATTATACTTTGGGTATTTACTATGTAACAAATATGTAATGCAATTATTTTTTAATAAAATGGGTCTTGAAGTGGTGATGATAAAGGTTGTTAGTCTTTTGTGCCACATATACATGTTTTAAGAGACATGTTCGGCACGGGGATGATTGGTGGAATTTGATGCAAATGTGGTGGGCATTAGGTACTTCCCTAACGACAAAACTCTAAGTTTGGGTGGACGAAAAAAAGTGACTAATGGATGATAGTGTTCTTGATGCTATGGTGGCACAACAACATAAATGATGCGATCTTGGGTGAAGTGGGGTAGATCTACTATGTATGAGGTGATCCAAAAATAATCACACGTCCCATCCTCATGAGCCTCCCACCAGATGTTTTATGTGATGAGTTGGTCAAGGATATTAAAAAATTATGACATCAACTTTTCATTTGGGAGGTGAGGAAACATTCCCATTTTAGGTATTGGTTTCTCAGCAACCATGAAGCAGAGGATCAAGCATATATCCTTGTAGGATATACAATACTCAAAAAAGAGGAAAATGAGAAAATGAGAAAAATAAAAATAAAATCGTGACTTACTATTGAACTAGTTGATAACGATGAGGATAAAGGTCATTCTGACAATTATGCGAATGATAAAGGTCACTTTACACTAGTGGTCATTTAATAGAGTTTGATACCTCAAATTCATTAAGCAATTATTCGAAAGTTGTTATTTTGGTTTCATTTAGTTTTCAACATTATTGACTATCTTGATGGTGTTCATAGGAGTCACGAGGAACACTTCTTCATTAGAGGGGGGAAATAGAGAGGCTGTTGGTAACCCTCGCTTAGGGCAATGGAATTGCAATCCACTTCTATTCACTCATGTATCTCTAATGCAAAAATATCCTCTATAGTGATGCTTTCTCTTGTTCGATATCAACCGTGTTGGTTGTGGAGTGATGCAGGAGCATCGTACAAAGCCAAAGCTGATGCACGTGCCTAGACAAAGGAACAACTAGACACGCAGATGGGAAAAAGGAGCACGTTTTTATGAAAACGTTTTAAATTTTGAAATTTGAAGCATTAATGTAATAGCTAGGAAAATGTGTACTTACATTTATGTCTTGGAGATATGAACAGATCTGGAGAGATTACTCTCATCTGTCGGATGTATTAAGCATTTAAGTCTGTTAATGTAAAGTAGGTAGATATGAATGTTAGATTAGACAGTTTTATAAGCATAGGAGGGAAAACGGATATAGACACCCTCACCCTTGTATCATTGTAACTTTATGATGATCATTCAGAATTCATAAGCTGTAGAGCTGTAGCAGAGAGCTGTAGAGAAGAACCCATGTACATGAGCACTTGAGTTAATATATGAAGCTTTGAATCAATTTTCATGGTGTTGTGATGCTTACTGTTTATATTTGTTGAATGCTATGTTTACAGTTGCTTTGTTTCTCTGTTATGCATTTGTTTTAATGTTGTGTTATGTGTGATTTCATGGTGAGTGTATGAAGTCTGAGAGAGGAGAAGAATGAGTTTCAATTGTTTCTCTTCCTGAGAATTCCTGCAAGGAGTGCAGCGAACGTTCGCAAGGTGTGCGTTGACGAGGGTCTAAGTTTTATCTCAGAAAGGTCAGGAGAGATATCGTTGTTCTCATACCAGCTGAAGTGCAGGTGAAGCACAGAGTCGTGCAAGGTGTGTGCAGTCCAGTTGAAGCCTTGGATTTTATAAATCCAGAAGGAAGGTTGAAGGACCATTGTTGCAAGGAGTGCACAGGGTTGGAGATCCAAATAACCAGAGGTTATTTGAAGGTTTGCCGCAAGGAGTGCGAGCAAAGATCATTTTGAAAGCTTGAGTTTATAAGTGAAAGCTCAGGAGGGATTTAACCTTTGAAGTGTTCAAAGGGACAGATGCCGAAATCGTATCATAGAAGTTAAGTTCAGGAGGGAAAACGCCGAGTTGTTTGGACAAAAGTCCTTGAGAAGTGCATCTGGTGGTCAGAATTCTCCGTGGAGAACTCGCGAAGTCGTGAGGACCATCGGATCCAGAGGAGCTGTGAGGTGGTTAGGATTTGGATGAATCCGCCACCCCGACATCAAGAATCAACGTGAACCGTTGATCGTGATCAGTTTGAGCCGTCAGATCATTTTGAAAATTCGGGATTTGTAAGTTCGAAGTGCAGACCAAAATCCTTGGTCACTCTAAAACCCGTATCGCGAAAGGGATAATCAAGTGTGAAATTTCGGTATTTCGGGGATCGGCATACCGAAAATCTCGATGACAAGGAACCGGGACCTTAGCATTGAAAATCCCAAAGTCGCGAAACGCGACATGCCTTTGGTGTGAAACATCGGCATTTCGGCATATTGGGGTTCGACATTTCAGAAATCCTGATGACAAGGAGCCGGGGCGCTTTGCATTGAAAACCCCGAAGTCGCGAAACATGAAGTGTCATTGGAGTGAAATTTCGACATTTTGGCTTTCCGGGGTTCGAGAAGTAGAGGAGACAAGTGATTTTTGGAACCGAGAGTTTCAAACCCCCGATACACGAAATCCCGAAAAAGGGTCGCTATTTCAAAATTCAAGAATTGGTGCGACAAGTGAGTTGGGATTGAGAATCACGAACTCCCGGTACGCGGAGTCCCAAAAGGCCATCGATCGCACATTCCAAGGGACATTGAGCCCATTTCAACATTTCGGAATTCGGGGAATCATAAGGCAAGAGGAACGATTGTTGGGTCGTTCGCTCAAGTCCCAAAAATCCGAATTTAGTGGCAACAAGTGGTGTGCGTTGGAGCGGTCAACCCTCATTGACAATTCGCATTTCGACATTTGTCAAGAGCTGTGGGATATATCGGGACTCTCCAACTCCCGAAACCCGAAGTCCTTTATGGCTCAAATAAAGGGTTTGATTAACCCTTGGCGTGGTTTTAGTGAGGATCCTGTGCGGATCTCGGCCCAAGGGCAGGGGGTTTGCGTCAGTGTGGTATCAAAGCTCAGAACAGATTCTTTCCTTTCTGTAGCAGAGAGAAAAGAAAAAAAATTCAGCCATGCCACCAAGAAGAAGAGATAGACCAATGCCTGATCAAGCAATGTAAAGAGAAATGCGTGAGTTAAGTGCCATACTTGATGCTATGGAGACAACACAGAGGCGCACAGTTGACGCTGGGGATATCAACGAGGCTGAAAGTGAAAATGAAGCTGGAAACGAAGGAGAAGAAGTTGTAGTCGAAGATGTTGTAGATGAACGCCTATTCAGGGCTGTTGCAAGGATAGGTGTCAGAGAAAAAATGGACATTCCAGTGTACGAAGGAAACTTGGATGTTGAAGAACTTCTAGACTGGATTAGAGCTCTAGACAAATACTTCGACTATGAGGATGTCAAGGAAGATAAGAAAGTCAAACATGTCGTTACTAGACTTAAAGGGCATGCATCACTGTGGTGGGATGAACTGTAGGCTGACAGACGCTGCAAGGGCAAGCAGAAAACCAAAAGCTGGGATAGAATGGTTGCAAAGATGAAAGCCAAATTTATACCCAAGGATTATCAAATCACTCTATTTCGGAGGATGCATAATTTGAGACAGAAGTTGATGTCAGTGAAGGAATACACTGAAGAATTCTACAAGATAAACATTAGAGCAGGTCATCGGGAAAGCGATGATGAAAAGATTGCCAGGTACATGAATGGTCTGCGATATGACATTCAAGATGAGATGGGCATGATGACCATTCGAAATGTGGAAAATGTTTATTAGATAGCTCTGAAAGCTGAAGAGAAGCTGAGTCGGAAGCAAGGTCAAAGAGGCCGAGGCAGAAGTCAAGCCAGAGGCAAAACAATTGCCCAAGACAGAACTCAGAAACCTAAAGAAGAGGGAAAGAAACCTCAAACTCAACCTGAGAGAGAAGGAAGCTCACAAGGAAGGCAATATGCTGATAGAAATAATTTTCCTCGAGCCAGAGGAAGAGGAAGAGGTAGAGGTAGAGGAGGTGAAGTGAAATGCTTTGTCTGTGGAAAAATCAGACATAAATCCTATGAGTGTCCAGATAAGAAGAAAGATGGAGGTGAAACTCACATTGTCGTAGCTCAAGGACAGAATGTTGAGGCAGAAGACGTTGAGGGTGGAAGATCCTTAATGATGAGGAAAGTTCTCTTGAAGATGGAGAAGGAGGCAGAGAACCCAGCCCAAAGAAACAGTCTGTTTCAGACTGCTTGCAAAACTAAGGATAGGGTATGCAAGGTCATAGTGGACAATGGTAGCACAGATAATCTCGTATCTATAGAGATGGTAGAAAAGCTGAAGCTGGAGACTGTTGTACATCCAAGCCCATACAAAGTTTCGTGGCTACAAAAAGGACATTAGGTAAATGTCACTAAACAATGTTTAGTTGAATTTAAAATAGGAGGATATAAAAATGAAATATTATGTGATGTCATTCCCATGGGTGTTTGTCATCTATTGCTGGGTAGACCATGGAAATATGACAGAAACGTAGTTCATGATGGGAGAAAGAACACGTACACTCTGGAGAAAAATGGTAGGACTCACATGTTGTTGCCAATTAAGGATAAAGAGGTGAAAACATAAATGACCAACACTGTACTTCTCATGAGTGGGAAGGAACTTCCTAATGAGGCTAAGAAGAAGGAAGACACACAATTTATTGTGGTCAGGAAGCCCAGAATTGTTTTGACCAATACAAGGATAGATGATTTACAAGAAGAAATCCAGGAGTTGCTGGGAGAGTTTGCTGATATAGTAGTGGACGAACTACCTTGTTCGTTGCCACCTATCAGAAGTACAAGTCATCATATCGATCTTATACCTAGAGCCAGCTTACCGAACAAAGCAACATATCGGTTGACACCGCAAGAAAATGAAAAAGTCAAGAAACAGGTCCAGGACTTAATGGACAAAGGATTGATTCGAGAAAGCTTGAGTCCATGCACTGTTCTGACAGTGCTCAGCCCAAAGAAAGATGAAGGCTGGAGAATGTGTACAGACTCAAGGGTGATCAATAAGATTACCATCAGATACAAATTTCCATTGCCAAGGATGGACAACTTGATGGATTGCTTGAGTGGAGCAAGATTTTTTTCAAATATTGATTTGAAAAGCGGATATCATCAAATTCGAATGAGAGAAGGTGATGAATGGAAGACAACATTCAAAACGAATGAGGGGTTGTATGAATGGCTTGTCATGCCATTTGGATTAATGAATGCGTCCAATACTTTCATGAGGTTGATGAACGAAGTCCTGAAGGATTTCATTGGGAAATTCGTCATTGTATATCTTGACGATATATTAATTTTCAGCAAGACAAAAGCAGAACACTTAAAACATTTAATTGCAGTAATGAGGAGATTACAACAGGAGAAATTTCTGATTAATATGAAGAAATCGTCATTTATGAGGACATAACTCATTTATTTGGGTTTTGTTATCTCTGCAAATGAACTAAAAATGGATCCAGAAAAGATAAAGGCGATTAAGGATTGGCCATCGCCGAAGAGTATATTTGAAGTACGAAGCTTCCATGGTTTGGCTAGCTTCTACAGGAAATTCATCTGAAACTTTAGTGGAATTAGGGCACTGATGATGGATACGGTGAAGAAGAGACATAAATATTTTCACTGGATGGAGGAAGCAGAGAAGAGTTTCAATCTGCTGAAGAAGAAGATCACTGAACAACCAATTCTGGTTTTTCTAGATTTTAGCAAGACATTCCAGGTCAAGTGTGATGCGAGTGGATTTATAATTGGAGCGGTCTTGAGACAAGATGATAGGCCAGTCGAGTACTTCGGCGAAAAACTAAATGAAGCGAAGGTTAAGTACTCCATGTATGACAAGGAATTCTATGCCGTCATACAAGCATTGAAGAAATGGAGACACTATTTGGTTCCCAAGGAGTTTGTTTTGTACAATGATAATCACGCTTTACAATTTGTGACTCGACAGGAGAAGTTGAACCAAAAGCATGCTAAATGGGTTGAATACATGCAAAATTTTACTTTTGTGATTAAGCATATTTCTGGAACTGCTAACAAAGTTGTTGATGCTTTGAGCAAGAAATGTTTGCTTATGCAAGAATTCAGAGTCAAGACTTTGGGTTTTGATAACCTCAAAGAAATGTACAGGGATGACCCAGATTTTAAGGAGGCATATAAAGCATCTAAGAATCCAATTCTCAGGGACAGAAGCCAATGGAATGAATACATGATCCAGGATGGATTATTGTTCAGGGGAAATCAGCTATGTATTCCGAAAGGCTCCATGAGGGAGAATTTGCTGAAGGAAAAACACAATGGAGGATTGGCCGAACATTTCGTTCATGACAAGACGTTCTCAAAGTTGAATGGCTCATATTTTTGGCCAGGGATGAGGACAGATGTTAATAAATTCATGGACAGGTGCAAAATTTGTCAGCACACGAAAGGAAAAAGGCAGAATACAAGGTTATACCAACCATTGCCCATACCTGAAAGGCCATGGGGCGCAATGAGCATGGATTTCATATTGGGACTGCCAAGGACACAGAGAGGATATGATTCAATCTTTGTGGTAGTCGACAGATTTTAAAAAATGGCACATTTTATACCATGCCAAAAAACCAGTGACACAACTCATATTGCGAACCTGTTTTTCAAGGAAGTCGTCAGAATTCACGGCTTGCCAAAGAGTATTGTGTCTGATCGAGATACCAAGTTCATAGGGAGTTTCTGGAGGACCGTGTGGAAGAAGTTGGGGACAAGTTTGTCTTTTATCTTAAAATATCATCCTCAGACGGATGGGCAGACATAAGTCATGAACAAAAGCTTGGGATATTTGTTAAGAAGCTTAGTGATTGAACATCACAGTCAATGGGATCACATTCTGCCATAGGCGGAATTCACTTACAATGATTCAATCAATAGAAGCACATAGTAGAGTCCATTCCAGATTGTATATGGAATGAAACCAAGAGGAGTTTCTGAATTGAAAGATTCAAAACAAAATGAATTTAGGAGTGCTAGTGCATAGGACTTTGCAAAATGAATGAAGGAGCTTCACAGCCGAATCAAGGAACGATTGCAGAGTTCAAGTCAAGAGTACAAGCAGAGAGTGGATCAACACAGGTGAGAACTTCAATTTGAAGTTGGTGATATGATTCTTGTGCATCTAAGGAAGGAAAGGTTCCCAAGGGGAACGTATAACAAACTGAAGATGAAAAATATTGGACCGTGCAAGGTCATAAGGAAATTTGGGGCAAACACATATGAGATTGAATTACCCGATGGCGTCGGAATCTCACTGATATTCAATGTTGTGGATTTTTACCCTTACAGAGTTGAAGAAGAAGGAACATGGGAGGAACAGAAAGAGGTTCAATGGATAAAACAAATGCCTGTAGCTGTAGAGCCACAGATGGAAAGCATAATTGACAAAAGAGTTGGCAAAAAGACCAGGAGAAAAGAGTATTTTGAATACTTGGTCAAATGGAAGGGACATTCAGTTGAAGATGCCAGTTGGGAGGATGAAACATAAATTCATAGGCATGGACAGACCGTGCAAGAGCTCATGAACAAGAGTTCATGAAAATTTTCAAGCGAGGGAATATGATGCAGGAGCATCGTACAAAGCCAAAGCCGAAGCACGCGCCTAGCCAAAGGAACATCTGGACGCACAGATGGGAAAAAGGAGCACGTTTTTATGAAAACGTTTTAAATTTTGAAATTTGAAGCATTAATGTAATAGCTAGGAAAAGGCGTACTTACATTTATGTCTTAGAGATATGAACAGATCTGGAGAGATTACTCTCATCTACCGGATGTATTAGGCATTTAAGTCTGTTAATGTAAAGTAGGTAGATATGAATGTTAGATTAGACAATTTTAGAAGCATAGGAGGGAAAACGGATATAGACACCCTCACCCTTGTATCATTGTAACTTTATGATGATCATTCAGAATTCATAAGCTATAGAGCTATAACAGAGAGTTGTAGAGAAGAACCCATGTACAGGAGCACTTGAGTTAATATATGAAGCTTGTTGGCAAATATTGAACAAGCAACGAATGCGTGTTGATGGTTGTTGTCATTAATGGAAATAGTGGAGATGGCAGGATAAGAAGGATAAAACCCCTTGGGGATTCGGACGTAAAAGATCAGGAGGAACAACATTGAAGAAAACGCGTGCAGCAAGAGTTTACAGAGAAGAAGGAAGACAGAGATCCAATGACCGTTGGATCCCCTTCAAATTTCCCGAAAGGCCGACAACCATCAGATCTACAGAAGTTGCGAGGGAGATAAGTCATCAGAGATTCGGGGATCGGGACTTTGAAATGTCCAATTCACTTGACATCGAAAACCCCGAAATCGCGATATGCGATTTTGTGATTCGATCGCAGCCGTTAAATCAAGCAGAGATCGGGACCATCCACTTGTAGACAGGAGGCTTCATCGGAGTTTCGACGATCGGGATTTCAATATGCAAAGAACACAATGCAACAAAAACCCCGAAATCGCGATATGCGATTTCACGATTTGATCGCAGCCGTTAAAGAAAGCTTGAGAGATGGATCGTTGATTTTTCTCATTGGAGCATCGAGAATTGGAGTTTCACGAGTCTCGTGAACAATGAAAACGAAAACCCCGAAATCGCGATATGCAATTTTGCGATGCAATCGCAGCCGTTGGATAAGAAGTGCTCTGGACCGTTGATCACAGCCCGTATCGGAGTATCGGGGATCGGGACTTTGTAATGCCAAAATCTCTTGACATCAAGAACTCTGAAATCGCGAAACGCGATATTGCGATTCAATCGTAGCCGTTGAGCCAAGATTGCATCTGAACCGTTGATCCAACTCACGACAACAGACCACGTCAGCAAGGGACACGTGGCACAACCAGGGAATGACAGGTGGCAAGCATATTCAACACTTCAGGCACATGTAAGTCACGAATCAGAGTGACACGTGGCAGGATCTAACATGTGTCAAACCACGTGTGACGTCAGCAGAGGCATCGGCGATCGGGACTTTGAAATGACAAAGTCACTTGATATCGAAAGTCTCGAAATCCCGAAGGGATCCGGACCGTCCATTTGAGGGACAGGTGTCGAAGATCAAGGCGCCGTCGGCATTTTTTTCATCGGGAAATCGGGGATCCCATTGACAAGAGTTTTGTGCAATTCAGAATCGCGATCCGCGAAACCCCGATGAGTGGGGGCCAGATGTCAGCACAACAGCGAAGGAGGACAATGGCGTAGTGGAGGCCAGCTATCAGAGATAAGGATGTGGTCACGGAGTGACGGTCACGTTGACCGGGAGATAAGCTCATGAGGGCTAGCGTATGAAAGGAGCCATCAGGAATCAGAGAATCGCGAGTCCGGAGGACTTGTGAATTTTGACATCGCAAATGCCGAAATCGCGATGAGTGAAATCCCAATTAGATCTGAACCGTTGGATCAAATATTGATCGGAGGGCTACTGTTCTTCCTCACACATTCACGCTTCAGTTATGAATCAGTTAAGAGAAATGGACTGATGATGACAAAGAAGTTAGCGTTTCAGTTGCCAAGACAGATGTCCTTGTATTACCGATTTTAAGGGGAAGTGGAATCGTCAAGGTAGCTTGTATAAAAGAAAATGAGCGAGACTGAACCTGTTTGGTCATTCTGAATGAAAAATGAGTAAACAGTAAGAAAACAAAAATGAGCAGAGGCATAGCAAGAAATGAAGCAAATGTGAAGAGCGATATGAAATGCAGAACAGACGCAGAGCAGAATGACAGAGAAGGTGATGCAGAGCAGGCATGCTAAACAAACAAAAGAAGAAAATAATTGCAGAACAACTTGCTGAAGATCAGATACAGAGAAGGATTGGTAAGACTTGATTTATCTGAGTAGTTGTCTGTGTATTCATTATTGATTTTAAATTAGGGAGGTTGGGAGGTGCTTGGGAGGACTGTTTTCCTCAGAAGTTCAAGTGGGTGCTTGAAC
>ML784339.1:467365-482603 GCA_009831015.1 Picea engelmannii | reverse complement strand
TAAGTAACTCATTATCATTCATTTCGTGTTTAAGAAACATACTGTTAAACAATTGTCAAATTGACATATCAAATCGTGATAAAAAAAATTGAAAAATAGTCATTGGAAAGCTAACACAATTATTCACAAGTTTTGTTTTTACTGTAAAGTGAAATTCTATATAAAAAAAATACTTTTATATGTCGGAAGTTGAATAACTTGTGAAAATACAGTTTTTTTTCTCATAAAACAAGCAAAAGTGTAACCCACCTTCATGATTTCACCCTTTGCATCTTAAACAATTAGATGTAAAAACAACTTTTCTCCATGGGGATTTAGAGGAAGAGATTATATGCAACAACCACAAGGGTATGAGGTCAAAGGAAGGAGAAATCGGTATGTAGATTGAATAAGAGCTTGTATGGCTTAAAGTAAGATCTAAGGCAGTGGTATTTGAAGTTTGATAGGTTTATGACAAAACAAGGTTATAATAGATGTCATTCTGATCACTGTGTTTATTTTAAGAAGCTAGAAAATGTATTTTATACTATCTTGTTATTGTAAGTAGATGACATTATTGTTGTAGGGTCTAACATGCAAGATTTAAATGTGCTCAAAAGAAAATTAGATAATTCATTTGCGATGAAGGATTTGGGTGCTGTAAAGAAAATCCTTGGTATGAGAATAACAAGAGACATGAGAAATCACAAATTGATATTGTCTCAAGGTGAGTACATAGAGAAGGTGTTGGAGAGGTTTAGAATGTAGAATAAAAAACCAGTTAGTACACCTTTGGCCAACCATTTCAAAATAACCAAGGAAACATGTCCCAAGACACATGAGAATTTAAATACATGTCCAGGGTCCCTTATTCATCAGTAGTTGGCGGCTTGATGTATGCGATGGTGTGCATAAGACCATATATTGCACATGTAGTGGGAGTTGTGAGAAGGTATATGAAAAATCTAGGTAAAGAACATTAGGGGGCGATAAAGTGGATTCTGATGTATTTGAGAGGTACTACTACTCATGCATTATGTTTTGGAGGTTCAAACACTGTTCTACAAGGATGTGTTGATTCAAATATGTCAGGTGATAAAGATAGTAGGAGGAGCACCATAGGGTATGTTTTTACTGTAGGTGGAATAGCAATAAGTTGGATTTCGAAACTACAAAAGATTGTTTCATTTTCAACAATGGAAGTAGAGTATGTTGTTGATACAGAGGCTAGTAAAGAGATGATTTTGTTACAAAGGTTTATGTAGGAATTGGGAAAGAAACAAGAGAATAATAGGTTGTACTGTGACAACCAAAGTGCCATTCATATTGAAAATAACTCAACCTTCCATTCTAAGACCAAACACATATAGATAAAGTACAATTTCATACGATCTGTTTTGGAAGATGGACAATTGAAGTTGGAAAAGATACATACTAGACAAAATCCTGCAGACATATTAACAAAGGTGGTAACCAGGGAGAAATTGAGTTCCTGCTAAGTTTCAGTTGGCCTTCAAGCATGAAGGTGAAGATGATAAACTTTCCAGGTCCAAGGTTGATCATAGTCCAATAGGTACAACAACAATGGAATTGTTGTGATTAGTCTCCAAGTGGGAGATTGTTGGTTGTGAAGCCTGATTATCTTTCTGATTCATAGGTCTTGTTTCAACCGTGTTTGTATCTCATTTCCTGACATGTGTGTGTGTGTGGGGGGGGGGGATCCCCCCCCACATATGTCGCTGGGGGGTCCAAGGGGGAGACAACACTTCATTGGATCCCCCCTGATGGGGGATCGAGAGTAGTGCCCCCAAAGAGATTTTTTTTGGAAAATTGCCTTGTAAAATATTGTAATTTCATAGTCAATCTGAACCGTTCATCATTAGGTTGTAGATCTGACGGTAGAAGTTATGTTAGATTTTTTTTCCCCTAGAAGGTATCCCTCTTTTATGTATGAGGGCATTGTATTACGACGATGTATGAGAATGAATATTGTATTTTGGGAGAGGAGATTGTGAGAGAAAGAAGAGGAAGTTACAACATGTGTGTTGTAGGTTGTATCCCTTCATTTGCTAAATAATAATAAAGAAAGGACTGATAATTTATCTGGTGGACGCAACCCATATTGGGTGAACCACATATATCTGTGTCTTTATTGTATTGTGTATCTTCTGTGTTTGATTTCCGCATATGTTTTATATTATTGCTCTGCAATCCTTTTTTTCTAACAAACTGTGTAAGTTTTAAACCTGTGAAGTAAAACAATGGATACAGATTCTTAAACAAAACATAAATTAATCAATGGCTCATACACATAGTACACATAGATTTACGCTGGAAACCCTTAACCGAGAGAAAACCAACCTTCCTTGGTGCCACACCTTTCAACTCTTCATTGTATTAATTTCACCATTCACCATACAATATATACAATATTTTAGGTATTTCGCAGCTACCAAAACCCTAATCCCTTAATTCGAGATTAATTTAGAAAACCACTAAAATAGAAAAATCTGCTAAAATAGCAAAAACCGCCCAAAAATAATATTTTGGGGCGCTGTACCGAACCCCTTCAGCTTCGGGATATCTCCCAGAGCCGAACGTTGCACATAACCAAGGGGGCCAAACCTACCCCCCCCTGGGACCCCCCTAGGAAAGTGCTCAACGCACACGACACAAAGAACAAAGGAAGATGGGATTGTCAGACGCAGTTGTCGAATATGACGTGCCCACACAGACACACATGCAAAGAATATAACACATACCCAAAAAACAGGAGGTGAATTTGTGTGTTGATTCTTTGATTTGTTATCCATTAAAAAAATAGCCTATGTATAGCGTCGACATTATAGATACAAGACCTTGTTTGACATGAATCCATCTATTGAAACTAGGGTTTCAACACATTCAAGAAAGGAACTACATTCCAACAAATAAACACACGTAAATACTCAAGGGGTTTATGTGGGAAGGTTAACCAACCAAGTTTTATTATTCATCAAGAGTATTTGTACAATCAAGGGGATGGTTGGAGCAGTTGTACCCACTCCACCTAATAATCTATTATGTTCTCTTAAACATTTATCATCTACTTTACTTATATATTTATATTCATGTACTCACTTAGTCTATTATCTTAATACAATGTATGATGATGTTTACATGGCCTAAGAGGCCTCCCAACATCTCCCCCACCCTCAAATTCTTGCTTTGTCTCAGAGTAACTATGTACCAACATCCCAGGTTCTGTTACTATTTTAGCCTCCATCTTCAATTTGATAGGTCCATGTGTAGTTAGTGAGTCTTCATTTCGGATCACCCTCTCGCACTTTCACAACACTTGTAATAGGGTTGGTTCCTCTATCATTGTGAGCGACATACTTTGTGCTATGCTGACCTACAATTTCTTTGCCTTCTAGCCTCTAAGGTCACAACCAAAGGAATTTCTCTACAACTCATATATCGGAGGGCTCAATCATTTCATTCATTCTTGTGTCATCATCTTTTTTTTAAGCTCTTTGTGTGTGTGTGTGTGTGATCTGATGACACTTTCTTAAATGTTTTCTTCTATTGTTCTTGTAGTGAGAATCTTGGAATCAATAGAATTTTCAAGTCTACATGTTCAATCATGTTGCAATAATTCTCAATTAATTACTCAATGCCAATGCTCTATATGTCTCAATCAAGTTCCTAGTCAAATTCTCAGTATATGTGCTCAAATATATGCTTGGTCAAAACGATCCATGTGTGCAATATGCTTGGTCGAATTGCGTAGTCAACCCTTTTGTTCCTAGTTGAACTATTTTCTTTTCTTTCTTAGTCGATCAAAGGTGCTCTCAATGGATGCTCTATAATTTTAGGTCTTTGGGAATGTACTTAAGTATGCATATTTAGATTACATGAAGGATGACTTCAACTCAACTAAGACTCTCTAAATTAATGCTTGACTGATACTTGACTCGACTAGGACACTACTAAACAACTAGACTCTATAATACTTCTACACTATTAGTATGACTCTTTTCAACTAGGTATTGACTCCCACTGACCATAAACCATCCACATCGGTTAGGAATTGACTTACACTCTTTTCTCTTCATAATTATTATTACAATAGGGTGCTTGCAAGTACTCTTGACTATGACTAGATTAATAGACTAAACTCCTTGATGTAATTCTTTTTCATATTTTTCGACTTCAAGCCTCCATATACATTTTAAACTTTTGACAATCATGACTCACAGAGACCAAATGTAGAGACTTTATATACAATTAAATCATGATAATTGTTTGGGTAGGGTTCACCATTCTAATGGACATCGTTGTACAAACTCACTACATCCATTCCCCTTTCGCATATAAATGTTTACTTGTATCAAGACACTATGTAAGAACTAAGCTCCCAACAAGTATACTACATGCAGGAAACTCTGGTGCCAAATCCTCAATATTAGTCCATGAATCCATGAATCCATCTTGCAGATATGTGGATGTCATAGTCTTCACATGACCACCTACCGCCTTCACGGGACCACTCATAATATTAGTAATAACATTAGTTAGTGTGTCTGAAGGACAAGCACAAACCCAGAGGAGGTCCTCAAGATAATATTGGTACTAGAGAAATATTATAACCATGTGCAAACCTGGAGGAGGCCCTCAAGATAATCTCGACACTGGAACCATCAAACTATAATTCAATTTACTTATTTTTCATTTATATATATGATAGATTATATGCCCCATATAATGCTACTAGACTTGATTAGACCCCATCTAAGCGTTAATCCATGAGCATAACTCGATTGCAGATTCAGGCATCCAACTAGCATGGAGAAAAATCAAAGGTTGACTTTGCTCCTTGCCCATTGGATTTCTCAAATTTGCAATTGAAATAAAGATGCCCACTGCTAATTATGACCATTGAACATGAAATAATGAATTGCAAACTATGAAAATAAAACAAATTAATAACCATTAAACATGAAATAATGAATTGCAAACTATGAAAATAAAACAAATTATAGACTTAAGCAATAGCTTGTTGGGATACATGTTTTTTATTAAGCTTTGAATGGTTGTGTGCCTTATTTTTCTATCTCATTATTGATTTGCATGTTTCTATATCAAAACACTTCATTTAGCAGGTTAAAAGTTTATTGGAAACTTCTTACCACCCTTAACCCTCGTTACATATTAAATAATAAAACCAGTTAACTCTCGTTACATATTAAATAATAAAACCTGTAAATGAATGTTGAAATCTAAAAACAAAGTTAATGTGAATAATAATTATAAATAAGTCTTTTGAATGTATTAGTTAAATAATTGTTAGAAGAGTTTGGATCATGAAAAAGAACCTAAGTATTAAATACTAACCACAAAATTAATTTTTTGAAATTTAATAAAAATAAAAACTTGTAACGAAATTAGTACACTCTAGACATACATGCAAAGCTGGAGATGACTTTTGGAGCTTGGAAGAAATATATTTTTCTCCATCAAACACACTATATATTGTTGACTTCTTTCTCCACTTATCCTTTGCCAACTTCCAACCACCATGCTTTAAGCAATATGCTAGAACACATAAGTAAACTTCAAAGTTATTCCTAAAGCATCACTATCATGCTCTCTTTTAAGAAAAATACATTTAATGCCATGTGCTATACCATGGAAATTAAACTATAATAGTTTTTATCTTTTCCTCAAACCTTCAAAGAGTTCATCAATAGGAATGTCTTGAAAAAATCATGAGTAAAGCGGGCAAGATTCAAAGGGGAAGAAAATTATTTTTTTATAACTAAGGATAGGAAATTCTCACTTGTTCACCAATTTAAGAGTTACCTTACAATCAAGGATTCACAATGCACCATGTACAAAACTTATCTAAAACATTGGAGATCAGATCAGATCATTTAGGAGAAGAATACTCAAACAAATAATAAATAATGAAAATTATAAAAATAAATAAATTATAAAAAAAATATTAATGTAAATAATGAAAATTATAAAAAAAAATATTAATGTAAATAATGAAAATTATAAAAAACAATATTAATGTAAATAATGAAAATTATAAAAAGAATATTAATGTTCAAGTGGCAAAATTGATTGTGTTTTATATGTTTTGAGACATCTCAATCCATGCACTGTTAGATGATAGTTGTATGTAAGGGTATATGCATTCCTCCTCTCATTGTACAATGGAGGTGAAAAGTGCACTCTCAACACATTCCACCTTTTAGTCGAATTTCTTCCTGGTCAAGGTCAAGTTAGTTTTCTTGGAGCTAATGGAATTATGCCATTCACTCACATTAAATAAACATATTTTCCACCATTTCTACTTTAAATTTTAGATCCTACTCAAACAAGCTAATTTATGGTTCTATTTTAGGTTTTTCACCTCCTCTAATTGATGGTCTAGGCTATAGGTTTTGTAGTAGCATCCATATATCATGATAGATAGATGACATGCTGTAAATTAGTTATAGTTTCATATGCTCACCCTAATTCATATACCTACCATGCCATATTGCATACCAAGGACATACTACACACAAACATCATACAAGGGGCATACCAACAAGCTACATGCATAGATATGCATACTAATACATGACATGGTTGCACAACACATAACATCAATCTATTACCACATATATAGGTGTTTCCTGCATCTCTAGGCCAAATGTAAGGCATGCCTCGTGCAAATGATTGTTTAATAACAATAACTTAGTCTAGAACAACTTATTGTGATAATGATAGTCCACCAACCCTACTAGCTCTGGTAAAAGTGCCTTTGTTTACATGACCCAGGTGTCACAACACATCATTGTATTTCCACTGGTGGTTTTTCTGCTATTACCCAATTATGCTACTTTATTTCCAACTAGCATTATAATGGTCTCTCGAACAATTAGCTCTGCGAGTGGATTTTTAACTGTCTTTGATGCCTTTAGCGATTAGCTTTGAACTGGGTGCTTCTGTTTGGCAAACTAGGTAAACTGATCCAGGTAGTAGTGATGCTAGGCCTTGCTTTCATCTCCATGCCAAAAGTAACACATGCATAACTTTACTATCATGCTCCTGCATCCTTTTTCTTAGAACTTCGATTCACCAAATAAAGCATGAGTAGGCTTGCTTGAAAGGACTACTTGCAATAAGAATGTGCTAACATGTTCATTCTCTAGGTGAAATGGTGGTTGGCTCCCCACAAGGAAAGATGGAAACACCATGCCTTACTACTCCATCCCATGTTCAAATAAGTTACTACTAAAAGATTGATTTCATAATCCCTCAACCGAACAACAATTCATATTCTCAATAGAACATCAAAAAATCATCTATCCCTATTATGCTTAACTTTATGTATAATAGATGTAAATGTAATGTATCTACCTCTCCTTCCACTTAAAATGAGGATAAACAACCACTAAACTGAAATGAAAATCTCTCATTTCTCATTCAATACCTTAGAACCAACACTTAACTAAAACAAGGCTACGTGGTAGCATATACCTGCCGAATTAGCAAATATAAGATTATAAACAAATGAAACATGCATGTGTAAAGAAATGGCTACGTGTAAGAAAATGGCTACATGGTATCCAAATATAATATTAGAAACAAATGAAACATGCAAGTGTAAATAGATGATTTGACAATTGTTGAGAGGTTTGCAAAGTAATGATTTGACAATTCTCGAGAGGTTGCAAAGTAGGGATACATTTGTGTAGATGTGATCGATTTGCAGTGTTGATATTCAAATTCGAACCTTTCCAATGGGTAGGTCTCTGCCATGTGGGGATTGGCACGGTACGAGATCGAATCTGAATCCACTTTTGCCCATATTTGAAAGCGATTAAGTGGGAATTATGAGTAAATCAATCCCTTCGTCGGCTTTCACCCGAATGACTAGGACCGAGGTTGGTCCCAATCCGCTTCTGGACGTTGATTCAAGAAGCTCTTAGGCAGGTACGACAACTATAGACCCGAGCATAATGATACAAATCTACTTTTTCCCATATTTGGAAACGATTAAGTGGGAATTCAGTGTAAATCAATCCCTTCGTCAGCTCTCACCCGAATGACTAGGACCGAGGTTGGTCCCAATCCTCTTCTGGACGTTGATTCAAGCAGGTCTTAGGCAAGTACAGTAGCTATAGACCCAAACAGAATGATACATAACATAGCAGGCATAGTTGTCTATGACGGTACGAGATCGAATCCAAATCCACTTTTGCCCATATTTGGAAACATAGTATGCATGTGTTACACCACATTTGTCGTTGGATTTTACGGGCACAAGATTCATCAATGTTTGGAAAAACTAATTCACTAACATATTACAAAAGTGCAAATGTCAAACTTGTGGGAAAAAAAATTGTAAAAGACATGTAGCATGTATAAAATTTCTATGGATGACTTCATATTCCAAAGAAGACTTATATTACTTTTGACATGCAATAATGCAAATATAACATATGCAATAATGAAAATATGGCATAAGGTAGTTGCAATTCCCTGACTCCCCCTCTTTACAAAACACACAAAAGAAAGAGAGAGGAGAGGACCTCATCACTCAAACAATATTTATATTGACTTTCAACTCCACATGCATAGTATTAAGAAGAATTCAAGTGGACCATAAAATTCCCCGACTCCCCCTCTTTACAAAACACACAAAAGAAAGAGAGAGGAGAGGACCTCGTCACTCAAACAATTATTTATATTGACTTTCAACCCCACATGCATAGTATTAAAAATAATTCAAGTGGATATTTTATAACTTTTCATCTAGTTTCTACCAATATATACAATAATTTATTCAGTGCATTTTTAACATAAATTATTTAATTTGTATGTCGAGATTATAGAAATGTTGCAAAGTTTGGTCGATGATGTCACCCATATCATATCTGTAAGTAAATCCCAGATCTAATAGTTTCTTGGATGACATAGTTATAGCACCACCATCAAACTCTGGACTCTCCAACCTGTACACAAGAAAATATACTCACAAAAATCATAACTGACTCATGCATAATGGTGGCCTTGAAAATAAAAGATGAACGCAAGGGACTGCTTACTGGATGGCTGTCTTGAACTCTGGACAACACTTACTAATGAAATATGCGAGCTTTGATAAAGTGTTGCTATGGGTAGAGCAAATGTATCTTTCTCCCACGACAGAGAGTTCCATCAAAAACAAGTGAGCTCTACACATATCTTCAATATGAACAAAGGATGTCACAATAGACTTCAATATTCTTTGACACTGTGTTGCCTGCAATTCAACCATGGTTTTGGGTCATTGATATGATTTTATTTGAATTAAAAATATGTAGAGAGTTAAAGATAAAAAAATCAACCATGAATTTGGGTCATTGATATGATTTTATTTGAATTGAAAATATGCAGAGACTCAAAGATTAAAAAAAAAGCATTGCATTAGATACTTCAAACTTCTCACATAAAAAGAATTGCATTAGAAAAAGAAAACCAGATAGCTGTGTTTTCTATTAAATAAAACATGATGGTGGAAAAAAGGTTAATTGTTGTGGCTTATCAATAACAAAGAAATGATGTAAAGTTTGTTAAACTTGTGATGGGGGACATGGTTACATCCACGCTAGAGGGAACTCCCATTGTTAGCCAAGGACCCACTACTATCATTGGCACAATACTCACAACTTCCATTTTGTTTTCTTTAGCAAACTGCATGGTAGCTTGGTCTGCCTAGGTTTTTGACACATAATACATTTGCATGCATGCAATCAATGAAAGCGGTAAAATTTTCTGCAATGTCTAATTTGAATCATAAACTCCTGCAATAAACTTACCCAACCATGGGGTTTATTTTGTCTGATGAAATCTACTGATCTCCAACATGATTCATCGATGAGTTCCCCTAGTTTCTCTGGAAAAGAAGCAACACTTGCAGATGAAGTGTAAACCACACGCCTTACACTTTGGGTCGTTGCGCAGGACTTGAGAACATTCAGAGTTCCTCTCACGACATCTTCAATGACTTCTTTCTGTACAACAATTCGATTCATATCAATCTCGTTTTGCTAAAAAAGGGGGTTGAGCATGATAGCATATCTTCAAAGCTTGGTTTCAACTCTTTTTGTGGTAGCATAAATTAGTACCTATTAAATGACAAAAGTTCTGCTTACCTATCACTGATATAATCTATGATGTTTAATCTTAATTATATCAAATGACCAATCTGGAGGCACTCCACTGGCAAGAAAATAAATCAAAGTTAAACAGATACATGACGTTGCACATACTAGAGAACATTACTAACTTGCTTCATTGGAGGCCCTCAAAACTCATGGTTTATTCTATGCTCCAGAGTCTACACAACAACTCCTATGATGAGACAAAAGACAACAATTGTACACCACATCTCTGTTGAAAATGGATGCAGTAAATCCCATGCGTTGGAATCTATCTCTTTTACAGGAACCACCACAACAAGGCATGTTGCTACATAAGGCTGTGTGAAGTCCACAGTGTTCGATCGATTTTTCACAATCGAAATGTCTCCTATGACTGCATCAAAATTCTGCAGGAGTTTAACTAGGATTAGTTGCACTGAAGTAGAATGCATATACTTATTTTCAGACTACAAGATAAATTATCCAAGGCTCTGCAAGAATAGCTGCTAGATTATTCCTAGGGTAAACACATTTTCACATGAACAATTAGGCTACCAACTAACATAAGCGTCATTAAAGTTTAACAAATACCAACATGTAAAGCGACTTGCTCCACGAGATCATCATAATTGGGAGTAGAATTCCCTGTTCCATAATATCTAAATGTGTACTCGACAGTGTAAGAAAGCAATTCCACTGCAACAACAAACACATCAATACAATATCCATTCACCACGCTGCTACCTTCTACTGTTGTCACATTTACAAACTCTTTGAACCCTGCCTTTCTAGGTACACCAATTACAAGTTGCTTGCCAGCAGGGATGATTTTAGGGGCTAAATTTCGCTCATGGGCTAATTTTCCATGGTTTTTCCAAAAATGAGATTTGCTATTTTAAAAATGATTCGCCCAAATTCTATAGGATAAAATTATTTTACCTTAAAAATCGCAAAAAAATTATAAAAACTATATAGAATACTTAGAAATTTGAATATTTTTACAAAAATATCGCCAAACATTTATAGTTGACATATGAAGGATTAGTAAGATTTGCCAAGGTTTCTACATTTTAAAATAAATTTCCATCCTTAAAATCATCCCTGCTTGCCACTCGCCCAACCTCGTGGAACTATTTAGCTTTCACCATGCCATATGATATCAGAGAGTGTTGGCTTTATATGAGATTGATTATCACTGTTCGCTGTATTTTCTGAAGGGGTAACTGATAAGCCCATTCTCTTTGACCAGTAACCAATGATGCGGAAGTCTTTACCAACTATATTGATAATCTCAAAAGTAGAACTCATCAAGTCCCTATTTTTTTCTATATGTACAGGACCTGCAATGCAGTTCAAATAAGTTTTTAGTATTATCTTTCGTAACTATGCTCCTCCTTCAAAGATCTTCAGTGCTCCTAGCTTTGAATCGCTTCCACCAACACTTGATGGCATAGATTATTCTGCAAAAGAGATCTTTACTCCTTGGTTCAAGAAGGCATTGATATAATGGGAAATCATCAATATACTATCATAAGCTTACAGTCCAAATGCATTCAAGGAGACATTAACCATATTAGCTGTTTGTAATTTTCTCCATCTTTATCTCAACACAGCCTGTCGTCCTGAATTTGGAGTATGTGGACGCAGGCTAATTAACCCTTGTAGCGACTTCATGTTGTCTGCTTCCAGTGGACGAGAATCTAAAACAAAAGATAACCAATCTGTGGCTATCCAGACAAAGCCAACGTTCAACATTCCAATGTCCTTGGCTTTAGAAAAAAATTGAAGACCAGTATCTGAATACATATGGACTATAAAAACTCGTACATCAATTAAAGCCAAGTTTTCCAAGACATTACCCATCTCGCTCCGGGAAACTCCAGGAGTCATGGCAGCCTTCATGGTAATCTCAACGCCCACACTTGCCAGAGCATCCCCTAATGCAGTAATTCCATTTCTCCCATAGTCGTCATCTATAAACACAACGACAACTTTTCTCCAACCATAAGAATCCACAAAAGCCGTAGTTGCTTCCATCTGAAAAACATCACTATGGATCATACGAATAAAATAAGGGTATTCATATGATGTGAGATTTGGATCAGAGCAACGAAAGACAAAAATGGTATATCATATTCAATCGCAGAAGACAGAGCTTGCATGTTGCAAATACCTTAAGCGTTGCCACCTTACCTTCCTTTGCTTTCATGCTTTCATGTTGTACCTTAAGTGTTGCCACCTTACCTTCCTTTACCGGTGTCTGTGACCTTTGCAGGAGGTCTGCAAGATTTTCCTTGATCTAAGAGGGTCTTTACCAAAGGTCTCTGCAAGATTAAATGTACATTAAATGTTAGTGAATGAGAGTTTTCATTTTCTAATGTTAGCTCCGTCTTCATGGCAATAAGACATCTACATTTCTATTCAATAAGAAATCAAGGATTATTTTTATAAATAATTTAAAATAAGATGTTTTTGTTAAAACTTTGGTTAAACTATTAATATTAAAATAAGTAAAAAAAAACTAACACTGAGTCAACGAATATCGATTGCTATATACATACCTTCGACAGGTATAAAAAGGCAACGACTTATTATTTTGCAAAGTCCCTTATTATAAAGGTAATTTCTTCATCAAAAGAATCTTTTACAATCTCTATGAGACATAGATGAAATACAATTTGTTAACAATTTCTTTCTTAATTTAATAGTTATGACCATTTTTTAATCCCATAATGTTAAGGATTGAGATTCATTATCTCCTCCGATTTCATTGAATTTAAGGCCTTGAGACCTTGGAGTAACTTGAGGGACAAGGCATATAAAAAAATTGGGTTGTTTACAATATATGAATATATGATTATGAAAAATGTCATTTAAGAAGTGCATAGTCAAGGCATATAAAAAAATTGGGTTGTTTACAATATATGATTATGAAAAATGTCATTTAAGAAGTGCATAGTCAAGGCATATAAAAAAATTGGGTTGTTTACAATATATGAATATATGATTATGAAAAATGTCATTTAAAAAGTGCATAGTCAAGGCATATAAAAAAAAATTGGGTTGTTTACAATATATTTATGAATATATGATTATGAAAAATGTCATTTAAGAAGTGCATAGTCAAGGTCGAATCCAAATCCAAATCAATATCAATTAAAATACTAATGAAATGGTCAACGATGCAAAATTTAACCACTAAATTTGGATTTGGTTTTATTTTTTAATTATAATAAAAAATATCTTTCATTTTAATAATAAACATCAAACTTTATAAGTTACAAAGTACATTGAAAGTACAACCATTTATTTTAATCTTTGTTTCATGTTTTATAAATGCCCCCGGAAGAATCTATATTGACACGATACTAGATATGTAGTGGTTATTGATGTTTTCTTTCTTGTTCAATAGTTGTGATAAAAAAACATGAATAGGTGTGATTTTAAAAAGCATGTTGAAGTATTATTGTAGTAATTGTTTTCCATATTTTATTTTATTTAAATTTACAATTTTAATCGAAATGATTTTATATATTTTTGGATGAATTATTGTAGATAGTTTGTTATATCAAATCATAAAATTATTATGATAATTGTGAAGTTATATTTTATTGTAGAATGATTGTTTTTTAATATATATTATTTAGAATTATGTGATATTATAAATATGTTTTATTTAATAGAATAAAATAATATATTATTGATATACAATTATATTATATATTTATTTTATATTTTATATTATGTGTTAATTTTATCTTGACAATGGATTTTTAAAATCAATATATGAATAAAAAATAAAAAAAGGTCTATATGAATAAAAAATGTTACTAGTAATATTTTTTTTCTTACATTAAAATTAAAATATTTTTTAAAGCATAACCTAAAAACCAACACTATATATATATAATTTTAAAATAAAAAAATAAAAAATATAAAATATAAAAAAAATATCAAAATTAAAAAAGCACTGGTTACTTTAATAATTTTTTTTAAAATTATTTAAACAATTTAATTTAATAGTAACTTTAAAAAAATTCTCTCCACCCTTCTTTTATATATATAAGAAAATTTTAAATATATATATATATATATATATGAAGGAGAATTCTACATAGACTTTTTCATTGCCCATACTTCTCCTTCCCTCCCACCTACTTTTAAGTGGTGGTAACTTTTTTAAGCAATGCTTGAGACGAAAGGGAATGGGATGGGAGGGGTAAGTGAAGGGCGTGAGAGTAGGGAACTTAAGTGGGGATTGAGTGAGGAGAAACAATTTTGGGAAATTTATGGATTTTTTTATTTATTCGATATTTTTTTATTTATTTGATGTTTTTTAAGTTTTTTTAATATATATTTTTTAAATTTAAGTTTGGTGGATTAGTTTTACTGGTTGAGTATTATAAATTATAAGTAGGAGATCATTATGTCAATTTTCTAGATTAATTATTTTTATAAATATTATTAAATTTTAATTTATATTTTTATCTTAAAAATTTATTTTAAAATTTTTGTTGTATTAAAAACATAACTTCAAACTTTGAAAATTATTAATTAACAAATTCATAAAATTTAAATTTCTACACTATTCAAACTTACTAAAACGTTTATGATAAATCTCACAATCCAAAATGGTGCAAAACCATTATGGAATCATTCCAAGATGGTTTAAAGTTTTTGAAGCTGGTGCAAAACCATTCTTGAATTATTCCAAGATCCTTGGAGAGTGGAAATTATCCCAAATATATTTATACACACACTTAATTAATAATGGTTTTGATATTTGTGGTTTAATTAATTTATAATTGCAATCCCAACGATATTATGGTTTTCACACATAATAATATAAAATATTTTGAAATTATTCTCACTTATATTCTATTTTTACATCTTGTTACTCAAAATGTTATAGCATTGAGGTAAATATTGAAAATAGGAAACTTATGTTTCTTTTTTTACTTTAAAACTTTGATATATGGGAATATTAAACATTTTCTATTTGATTCTACATTTGGTTTGATATGGGTTGAGAGTGGTACATTTTTCCACTAACTTTTCAAGGGATTGTATTTTGATATTAAATTATTAGTATG
>ML784339.1:415983-428814 GCA_009831015.1 Picea engelmannii | reverse complement strand
TGGAAAGAAAATTTTACAGCCATAGATGTAAACTTCGAAGAACTCGATTCCGACGAACATTCATCTGGGTGTTGAAGAAAAATTACAGACACACATGAGATTTTTTTCGTTTTCTGCCAAAGCTTGATATTATTATTATTATTTTTTTTCAACCGATATTTAATATTGCATTTTCCTCATTTAAGGTAAATTTGCTATGTATCCAAAAATCGCACAACATGTAGACACTCTTTGCCTTTTTCTATAGGTATGCTTCATATGACAATTCTGCTAACCCAGGAAGCACATCTTGTAACATAGGTTGTCTAATTGTACAATGTATGATTGTGTTTCCCACGGTTCAGATGGCAGCACTGAGGCAATATCTATATATGTAAGGGAATTTTTTATTGCATCGTAGACAATCAATTGTATCATCACTTGTGAAAGAAGAAGCATAAGAAAGAGAGTTTCATTTGGCACATACAGGCTCGAAGGGGGTCGAGTACACATTCACTGCAACCAACACACTCAACCTGGGCATGTGAGCATAGTAGTTAATATATTGAACAATATAATATACAACTGCACAACAAAAAAAGAAAAACTGCAGAAAATTGGTGAAGGCAATTTGTATGACAAAAGTGAGGATGAAATTGTAGATGTATACGCACAACAGTTGTAGAGCTAGTTAGTTTCTTGAGATCCTGTACTATGTCTGTTTGCAATTCTGTTACAAATGTTGCTTGGGTTGTGCGAAAGATCCTTTCTTTAACATCTCTTTTCTTTGTTATATTTTTGAAGAGAATAAGTGGAAATTTACCTTTATGCAATTGTTGTTCCATTGAGGAAAACAAATTTGAATAGGTGTCGAACAATTGCAGTTGCAACATGAAACAATGCAATAGTTGTGTAACATAACCGAGATACATGGATATGTGAAAGTAAAGGACAAAACTGGATATGGAGAACTGTACCATTGCCTTGTCGTTGTCTGACTCTACATATTTTATATGGAGAATGTGTTGAGAGACAAGTTTTCTCACGAGTGTGACAACTACAACAATGGTTCCGATTGGGTAAGTATCGTTGCTTTGTGCAAGTTGGATGATAGTTGTGTCTGGGACGAAACAATATTCTGAACAAATAGAGGGATTTTTTCCCACAATACTTGTTTCTTTGAGAGATATAATCCGATCGCAATCACCACGGTCATATACTATTTTGGGAAATATATTAAATTTTTTAATGGATATCCCATTATCTGGCAATATATTTTCTGCATGTTTTTGGACAAGTTGTGTGGGAATAGTTAGTGTGACTGTCATCAGGGCCTCATTTTCTATCATGTAAGCACACATAATGGATCTAGTTTTGTTTTCCTTGTCCAAGTAGGTTCTATAGATGACCATTATGTCCCCGATGAACACTTGTCCAGTTCGGTGACTGTTCAATCCCTCTATTGATAGTATTTTGGGTGTTACAAGTTTAGACCTAGTGACATTGTTTGAACATGAAAATTAAAGTGAATGGAAGTCTGCATTATTTTTTTGTTTTCTTTTTTCTTGGCATAGATGTACAAGTAGACGCACAACTTGGATGAAGTATGGAGCCAGATTTTTGCAACCAGACCTCTTAGTATGCAGAACTTGCACTATGTTTGGTGTCTCACTTGCACTCATTGATACTTCCTGTGAACTACAAAGTATGTGTTGCAGATGACATCAACATATTCACCATGGCATAGATGAATAAATAGCTGAGGATATTTTTTTGGTAAACATATGAGGAAAAAAAAGTATGCATCTTTACCCTTGGCCTTGTCGGTCTGTTGATGTTTGCGATGATTGACTGCTCATGGCCATGTCACTAGTCCAACTTTTTATGATGAAAGCATGTGTAGATGAACATCAAAAGGACTAAATAAATATATGAATTGTATATTGCCCATAATTGTTCTGAATGTCACATACAGGGTTGAAGAAAATGGAATACGAAATAGGGTGTCAAGGGATACGTAAGAAACATGAGGACCCGACGGTGAAATTGTATGCCTAGGATTTTTTGATTGCAAAAATGTGTAACAGTAAATAGGGCGTGATGGGGGGGGTGCGACGACCAATCTGTATATTGCGAAACCTCTGAAGCCAGAGGCGCAATCTTGAATCCACCAGCCTGGGAACCCGCGATTGAAAAAGTGGCTAAGTATGGAATGAGGTAGAAGCATGAGTATAAATGTGAACCTGTGAGTCTGCCAACTCATGCACCTAGACATTTTCGGAAATACGACTAAGCAAAGAAACCAGAAAGAAAAAAGTAGACGAGAAAAGTTAAGTATTGAAGAGGGGAAAAAAAGGGATAATAGAAAGTGGAAAAATTAGAAATGGGGAGGGCAATGTTTGGAAGTGAGAAGTCTCAACAAAGGCCCATTGTTTCCAAATCATAATTTTCTAGTCCAATATTATATGCACCCACCCGTTTTGTATGTTTGATTTACTAGCATAGTTGGTATACCTTTTCGAAGATTGTACCACAACCCCCTCTGCTGTGGCATATAAGAATTCATCTTCCTGTCCGACCATTTTGTTTCTTTCAATGTAGAAACACTGAACATACAATGGACATGAAGGTAAGTTAGTATACAGAAAGACATGTAAAATAAATAAATACATTTGTATTTATTTCAATGTAGCAACAAAGAGAATACAATTCACATGAGAATAAGTTACTATGTAGAAAGATGCGTAGTATCTACATACAGTAAAATAGGTGCAAAGAAGTAGAAAAAGTAGAACAAATACATAAACAATAAATGAAATACTAAACAATGGAATATGAAATAAGAGTAGAGGAATGCACCTTTGTAACTCCTCCTCTACATTGCGACAAAGAGTCTATCATCCTCTTCGACCACTCTGTTTGTTTAAATGTAGCAATGTAGAAAAAATACAATGGACATGAAGGAAGTTAGTATGTAGGAAGACATGTAAAAAAAATAAACAGAGTTCAAATTTTTTCAATGTAGCGGCACAGAAAATACAAAGGACATGAAGATAAGTTATTATGTAGGAAGGTACGCAATATCTACATACAATAAATTAGGTGAACACATATACAGACAATAAATTAAATACAAAACAATGGAATATGAAATAAAAATACAAGCATGTACCTTTGTATCTCCTCTTCCACTGCTACGGTAAAGACTCCTTTGTTTTCTCCAACTATTTTGTTTGTTTGAATGTGGGAACACACAAAATACGATGAACATGAATGAAAGATGGTGTGCAGAGGAGAACAAGTAATATGTACATACATTAAATGAGAATGAACGAATAGAATAAAAGATAGTTAGAAACATGAACCTTTGCTTTTATCCATCCATGGTTGTAATTATATAAATTTTTTCCTGCCCAAAATATATTACAAGCCACAAAATATTAAGAAATTGCATGGCCATAGCTAAATGATTTTGGTTTTCTACGACAAATTATCCATATATGCTTTGAGACATGGAAATATAATTTTGCAGTATCTTTGGTGTACATCTCATATTTCAAGTACAAGGCAAATTGTATCATGATCACACCAGTCTGTGTACAGGATAAAGAGGCTGTATTTTGATATGGGCACATTTCACGATATATGGTTAATAAGTGYGTTTTCCACATGTTTTATCTTAACAAAAAGACAACGGACATTGTAATTGCACATGTAGTTGTCCAATCATTTGTTATGCCACTATTTTGTATCATGTCAACACTGAAGTATCCTAGAATGATAATGGTTTCRTCCAAATGTAAATGGTGTGATGCATTTGAGAACACATTCATTATGCTAGCAATGTTGCACGCCAAACAACATAGAAACTGAATACTACAGTTTGCAATCCACAGAACACCACTCTTGGTAGCACCATCTCATTATCCTTTTCTTCTACAAGAACATTTTAAAAAGACATGTAGGTATGGTCTAGAACTAGGAAAAATAAYTGGAGCAAAAKTTAAGAGCAGGATAGGCGGGCATGGGGCAGGCGCCAGATCTTGAATTCGCCARACACAACAAACAATAGAACTGTAGGTCCACTCGTGGGTGTAGGACCTGGACACCACAAAGTGCAAAAAAAAACCCCAACTCCAACTGTCGGTGCAGTACCCCAACCCTGCAAAGCTGAAGTAAACAAAAGAAAATAGCAAGCAACAAACCAGATAACAAGAACGAATAGACCCAACTGCAACCCCAGGACCTCAAACTCACAAACTTGAGCCAAACAACAACATGCAACAACCGACAAACCAACGAACCAACGAACAAGCAACAACCACTGAACCAGTAAACAACATATGTATCTCCAATGATTACCAAACTGCAGCCCAAGCACAGAAGGAACCGAAAAAATATGATGAGCATGCCAGTAGAAATAATCAAACATTCTTACTTGCAAAATGAAAACAATGAACAACAAAGAACGAATAGAAAATGAAATTATGGCATCGAAACTTACTCTGAAACGATGAATGACAGAAGTGCAGGTCGAATTGTGGGTGCAACACCTAGACCCCACAAAGTAAAAAAAAAAATATCCAATTGCGAATGCAGGACCCTAACCCTTCAAAGTTGAAGTAAACAAAAGAAAGCAATAAGCACCAACAGGTCCAACCGCAGGCGTAGTTCCCCAACCTTGCAAAGTTGAACCAAACAACAACAAGCAACAACCGACGAACCAACGAACAAGAAGCACCCACTGAAACAATAAACAATGTATGTATCTTCAACAATGACCAAATTACATTCCAAGCATAGAAGAAGTATGAAACATACAATGCCTATTCAACTAGTGGTGGACAACAATATTGTCCAAATTCACTGCAACATTGTATGAAAAAATTCAAGGAAAAATGTACTATGAGAAGCCTATTTAGGTAAACATTTAAGGTTGTCAGTTTGTTCAAGGGCCTCGCGATATGAAAACATTTAAGCTGCCGGGACTATTTCATGACCTCGCGCTATGTAAACATTTAAGCTGTCAGGCCTATTCAAGCACCTCAAAAAAAGTGTCAATGCTCTAAACCTTTGGTATGTAAACATTTTAATAAAAATACAAAGGACTAATAATAATAAAATGACATATTAATATGCGATCTCTATAGTCCCTCTACGCCTTCAGCAGGGACTAATAATAAAAAAACATTAAAAAACAACGTCCATGCTCAAAAATTTCGGTATGTAAACATTTCAATAAAAATGTAATAAAAATTAAAAAAGAGCGTCTAAGCTCAAAACTTTGGATATCTACACATTTACAACATTGGGAACAATGAAGCTGACAATAAGACCTCCAATGTATTCTCCAATGAGACGATGAGATATAAGTTTTTTATTTTATTTTATAAAAAAATAAAGTTTTTACTTCTATAGTGAACAATACAGATGATGGTGAAAATTTATAGTCAAAGGACATATTAATATGAAGTCAACGAATTATCGATCTCTATAGTCTCTCTGTGCCTTCGATAGGGACTAATAAGAAGAAATGTTCATGTTTGAACATTGTGACAAAAGAAGGAGAAGAACAACTTGAAAAAATGGGTTTCCTTCCAATCTATAATTATGATATGACATTCAAGAACTGTATAGTCAAAGTTTAACCAAAAGTCTTATATGTTCATAGAATCTCAAGGTTGAGCCAAATGTCTTATGTGTTCATAATCAACATCAATTAATACAATAAATGAATGTGTTTCACTATACTCATTATGAAATTAATACATTATTTGGTAGGGAGGTATAAAAAAAATGAAATGGCCAACTATACAAATTTTAACTATTAAATTTCTATGGATTTTATTTTATAAAAAGTTACATGGTATTTTGAAATTAAAATAATTTATTTTAAGTTTTGTTTTGTTTTTTATAAATATGTTTTTAGAAAAAAGATTGGGATTTCTAATGACATGATACTTGCTTGCAATGTTTTTTTAATTGTGATTAACATTCATCCCATAAACAAAAAATCTCATATGTTAATATGACATCTACATAAGTTGCGATTTTAAATTAAAATATTATTATTATACATAAAATTTTATTTAAAAAAATATTAAAACATTAATGTAGTGAATAACATCATCAATTATATTTCATTTGAATTTGATCTTTTGATGGATCGATCTTATAACTTGGAATAATTTTATTATTTCATAAGTAATTGTGGATAGTCTATTTGATAATTCATCACAACAATTTTTAAAATGCTATTCCAAAATATGCTTTTTGTTTCAATAAGAAGAGTGAGGGAGAGGAATTGTTTCTCAGAAATCTATTTCCATTAATTTATTTTAATATGCAGGAGGGGTTTAAATAATCGAGCTTCATTCTCAAGCCCAATGGTTACGAGAAGTGAAACTAATGTTGGTTATTGGATAATATTGAGAATACAATTCATTTTTGGTGTAATAGATGGCTTTCCAGAGGGGATAGATTGACACTTGTCAAATATTTACTAGAAACTATTATGGTATATTAGCTCTTATTAGCCTCTATACCTAAATGAGTGTTAGAGAAGATCAAAAAGACTTGTTTTGAGTTCCTTTGGGGAGGGAAGAGCCTCGATTTGATTAATCATCTATAAGATAAATGCTGCTTCACTTTGAATCATATTATGGATCTTGGTACTACTGATGTTTTGCAATAGGGATGGGGGTCTACCCAATCACTAGAATTATAAGGGGAACGAGCATACCGTTTAAACATATTTATGGGACATATTAGGCTATGAGAGGATCTGGCCACTTTGGTTTGGGCCAAAAACAACTCTTCTCGAATGTATTCTACTAACATAGGATACAATGTTATACTTTCTTCTGAGGCTTGAGAGCGATGTTGGTTGTGGAAAAAAACATAGAAGATCAAGACACCAAAAAATACAAGGATATTACTCTTGCTAGCAATAAGGAATAAGGTCTTGACCTAGGAATTTATGTAAAAGAGGTGTATATAGGGACCCAATATTTGTGTTTGTGTAGAAAATGCACATAACTATATCTCCTTTGTGTATTTATTGTCCATTTTCTTAGTAACTCTAAAAGGATGTAGATAGCGGAAAGGTTTCTCAAATGTGTGGGCTGGGAATTTTGTGGAGCTCTATCTCAAGAACTAGTTTCTTAGAACGAATACAAAACAATTTAGAGAAATCCTAGTCTAATCTTGTGGGGCAATTGGTTGTCCTATAATGCTCAACTTTTTGAAGATAAACATGTGTCTACTTTTTCAAGTTTTTTATAGGTTTGTGTACTATTTCTAGTGTGGATAACGGATACAAAATTTCCCTAACCTTTGTGATTTCCTATTTAAGACCCTTTTCCCCTGAGGAGTAGATCATAAGTTTTGATCCCGTTATTGAAATATGGAGGGATATAAAGGAAAAACAACTCGAAGATTTTGCTAGCTTGATACCTCTAAGTGGGTAAGTGTATGCTAGTGATAAATTTTGAAATCCATACACTACAAATTACCCCTTAAGGAGATATTATCAATTAAGATGAGATAGTAGCTATGTCATTATGATGTTAGTTTAAATTTGAAACAAAAAATGCTTAAAATTTGGCTAAGCCTAGAGACATTGAAGGGAGAAGAAGAAATGAAATAAAAGGAAATGAAAAATGAGGTGAAGGTTGTGCCACCTAGCTACATGGTAATGTTTAATTGATCCATGTGGAAGGCTCCCGTGGCATGACAATGAGGATGAATATCCTAATTGATAGATCACTATCATGGGGGTTCTTTGATTGGTCTAATTAAAGTATTGATAGGTACAACATTGTTGGTGGATTGTTAATTTTATTTTTATAATAATCATCTCATAAAATTTAAAGTTGGCTTAGGCTCTAGTTATAACAATTATGTAGAGATTATGGATTTGAGATTTCTTTTTAAGTTTTATTTGGAAAAAAGAGTTTGACAATTTTAGGTTTTTAGGTGATTCATCCTTGGTGTATTCAAATGGATGAATGAGAATTTCCAAATTAATAATTTTATCCTACAACCATTAGAAAATAAATTAAAGGAGGTCTCTCATTTGTTTGATAAAGTTTCTTTCACCCGTGTGTACTAAAAGATAAATATTGAAGTAGATACTTTGTTTAAGGAGGGATAACATCTGGAGGTTGGAGTTCTATCTTTGGAGGAGCACTTGGATGGGGTCTTGACTATGTCAAGACGATTTGTTTAATTCGAGGCATCCTTTTTTAATAATTGATGATATGATTATTTCTTACATAATTCTATAGTAGTTTTTATTATATGTCATGTTAGAGGTAAGTACATTGTAGTTTTTTTTTATGGCAATGTAATACCTTACTTTTTAGGTTGCGAGGAAGGGATGAATAGTTTTGTAAGATGGTTTAGTTGTTTTATTGTTTATGGGAAGTTATGGTGTTTTTTTAAGTATATGATGGTGTTTTTGTTCATATTTTTTTTAAATTTTTTTTTGAGCAATTGAAGAATGTGATTTTCATTCTAAACTATAATAAAATTTGTGATTTTTTTCTTTGAAAAAATTCATTAAAATGCAATTATGTAAATAAGAGGTTATACTTTACTGCGTAGTAATTGTTTATGATTAATATTTAATATTATAATCATATCATGTTTGATATGAACATGATATGAGAAAAATAAAAGAATATTACAATTTTAGAATGAGCACACCATCAATACGAAAAACTTAGGATGTATCCATGAAAACCCAATGTGGGAAACCCTAATAAGAAATCAAGATCATGATCTACCCTTTTCTTTTGAGATTTACAGTGCAATATACAAAGATAGATTGTGTAATGTCCCCTTCCAATTGATCATGACAGAGGATGACTCAATATCCTATACGACTCCTGTAGGCTATAGTCAACAAGGGAAAGGAAGTGAAGGAGGTTTATTTGGTGTCACTAGAATGATAAATTCTAAAGTGACATTAAATAAAATAAATAATTGTATTTAATGAAATTGTAGGGAAAATAAAGTGAGGGTTTGATTTGGTAAAAAAGGGGAAAGATCGAAAAGGTACAGAGGAAGGATAAATAGAGAGGTAACCCTTCTCTTTGTAATTATGATTTGATCTTTCATTTTGGAGTTCTTTTGGAGTCATAGTTCTGTTTGGGTTTAGCAAAAACCTTCCACTACTACAGTCCAATTTCGGTGGTGCAATATCCACCCTAGCTGGGAAACAAGGGGATTCCATCTAGGAATACCATTGGAGCTTCACTTGGGAGTTTTTCATCTAGTTGTAGAGATACCGAGGTATGAAGGAGGTTTACAGAGATTTGTGGATGAGGTTGAGATCAGACATATGCAGGTTTCAGGAGGGTTTCATAGAAATCAAAGTTTAGGGCATCGTCGCAGGTTGAGTACAGGGCGTCCCGTGCGGACCTTTGCAATCAGGGTTGCAATGAGTTATGTGGATCGGGTTCATAGGGTTACATAAGGGCCTCTAGAAGAGTGGACACTACTGGAACATAACGTCACAGGGAGCATCATATATTGGCATCTTTTAAGGTTTCCTTGTATTGTTTTTATTGGTAGATTTGTGCAGCTGCCTTGCAACCATTATACTTGGGTGTTCAAGAGTATTCTGCAACTATTATTACAACCATTAGATATCACTGTATTGTTGTTTCTATCCATAATAAGATTCCGTGGTTATCTGCTTTATTTTCTGTGTAATGGATGCATGCAATTTGTTTGTCTATATTCGTGTATGAGCATATTGTTTGTAAGGGGTTAACAATGATATTAATACCCAATGTTTGACATATTTACAAAAGGGGAATTAACAAATTTTGGACAAAAAACATAATAAATCCATATCACCTAGTTGGAGACATTATAGATTGACTCACCATGGAATAAAATAGACATTGTGGCATATGATAGGATACTACATGATCAACTTATTCCTGTATTATATTCTAATATCAAACCCCTCTATTATGCACAAATATACCAAATGAGTACAATAAGAATGTTACCTTTAACATTGGAGACAACTACTTTCCTTGCTACACATAATCATGACAAGATCCTTTCAAGACCCTTCCTATTCCATTTTATATTTTTGGAAGAGTTAACAATAGTAGAGGATGAAATACCTATTGTCATGAACCTACAATCTGCCCAAAATTTTCTTTGGAAACTTGAGTTACTCCTGAGTCTATTTCAACACTACCATGCCTCTGCTAATTTGAACCTACTACAACTAGATTACACCTTTTCATTCATGTTTTTTCCATAACTTCACCTTAAGATAAAATTTGTCAAATACAACTAAGTCTTACTCAACCAAGTTCATTCAACAATAGGCACACATCCAACAATGATGTTTAAAATATCCTAGCAATACTTTAACACTTAGACAATGTTTTAATACTTAGCCAACACAAGTAAAGAAAGGAACAATAACAACCAATAATCACAAAGGATTGACAAAACACATGTATAGGAAGAATACAAGGCATGTGCCTTAAGTTTATTATATGAAGAATGTCAAAAATATACAACAAGGGAGTTGTAACCTCCTGCCCACAACTCTATTACATATGTATAATGAATCTAAGGAAAACATCCTTTTGGCCACTACCCATCATAATTACACAATCCAACCCCTGAAGAAACCATAGGCTTACCTCCTATAGGTCTTGTCATATTCTTCTTCTCACTTGGTAGTGAAATTCTGCTTAAAAATGAACTGCCTTGCTCCTTTGAGCAAGGATCTATTGGTTTGGTTTTGTTGTTGCTACTGCATAAGGAGGTATGACATTTTTAGGTTTTTTTGGTGATTTTTTCTTGGTCTTCAAATGGATGAATGGGGATTTCAAAATTAATAATGTTATTCTATAGCCATTATCAAATCAATTAAAGGATGTCTCCCATTTTTTTGATAAATTTTATTTCACACATGTTTACTAAAAGCTAAATATTAAAGTAGATACTTTGTATAAAGAGGGATAACATCTGGAGGTTGGAGTTCTATATTTGGAGGAGCACTTGGATGGGGTTTTTACTATGTGAAGACAATTTGTTTAATTTGAGGCACATTTTTTGTATAACTAATGATATGATTCCTTATTACATAATTCCACAGTAGTTTTTATTATATGTTATGTGAGAGGCTTGTTGAGCACTCAACACACCCTAAATTGTTTTGTGAATTTTTTCTTTTGGGTACCACTTTGTCTTTTCTGAATTTAGTCAGTTGTGTAGGGATCAATGGGTTTTATGTGTTTTTATGTTTCATCATCGATCAAATTCAGTTTGGTTTGGAATTGTTGAACAAATTGACATTTTCTCTAAGTAAACCTGGCATTTATACTAAGTGTACGTAGCTAAATATTTGATCCACGCACCCATCATCGACATCGGCGAAATTTGAGAGGAAAAATTCCCACATAACAACAATAATCTCTGATCACTGATGTATAATCAACATTGGAGAAATGGGAGGAAGGGTGTGCCGATCGCTGATTCTGGCCTGCGAAAATGTTTTCTAAAACTCGTCGATATACCATCGGCATCAACGAAATCTGAAAGTTAAACTATATACATAAGAAACAACAATATCCGAACACTGATCACCGATATACCTTTGGCATCGATGAAGAAGGAAAAAGGGAATGGTAACCTGTGTCAAAAATAAAATCACTGACGCCGAAAAGAAACGCTCCTCATGCCCTAGGGGTAAAATCAACCGCCATGTGTTTCTCCACATATGCAGTTTGTATTGCTCAGGTATTACCCACGTCATCTTTTGATGTTCCCCATGTCATATTTATATCTCCACATCAGCACCATGGGGTAGTTTTGGTTTGGCATCAAAATTTTTTCCTAGAGGCGCCAATGAAATAACGTCAAAGACAATCCTTCAATGCCAATACACTCGTTAAATATCGACTAATTTCTAGGACAATGAACTCCTGGTTTTAGTTCGAACCTTTACCTATCGACTTCGAAAACCCTGGTCGATCCGCGATCCTGTTTATCCGCAATACCGATCATACTATTTTCTTAAAGGCTTGGTAATTTGATGGGACACCTCCAGATGAGATGAGATAGAATTTTGTGTTTTTATAGATAAATTAAATGTTCACGCAACCTACACCATGGTCCCGCACACCGACAAACCATTGAAATTTGAATTTGCCGATGAACTATGAAATAATCCACTCTTGCGTCGCCAGACGACATTGCATTTAATCCTAAGCATGGTGCAGATTATATGGTAGATTGTGCATACCACATTTACAGTCCTGAATTTCAGACTTGACGTGACAAGGTAAATATGGTTTCTGTTTAAATTTGCAAGGTTTATGCCCAAACATGGTATTCTGTTCGCAAATCACTTATCTCTAGAAGTAGACAAAGAAGCGAGAGAAACCATAAAGGAGGTTACAACCCATTCTTTGACTATTATTACAAGTAAAACCAGGTTAATTTATTGCACGAAAGAGGTAAGCATTGTATTTATCATTTCTACACTTACGACTGCATCAATAATACTTGTCAAGGTTGGATTGAAGCTCACTATAATTTTTTCTTTTTAGTAGGAAAATGCCTCCAACAAAGCCAACGATTAGGCGCTTGCCAAGAATGTGCAAAATGAAAGAACCAAAGGTCGGCGAAGGGTCTACACCAGGCGTTGCAAGGAAACTTGATTTTATCTCAAAGGTAGAATCAATTATCCACACTGATACCAAAAAGCAGTTTTCCCAACCTCCGACATTCGACGACACAGAGGAAAGCACTGGATCTGTTTAACAAAATAAACCATGAATATTACCCAAAGTTTATACCTCACAACGA
>ML784339.1:385259-406463 GCA_009831015.1 Picea engelmannii | reverse complement strand
ATCACTTCAATTTATTATTTACCTTCTAAAATCTCTTAAACCACTTTGACTACTTTGACCTTTTGGGGCTTCTACATGACATATGAGGGTCCTCCAACTTCGTAAGGCCAAAAATCTCGAACCGTGAGGAGTTATGTGATGTTCCACATACCACCAGAAATGGAATGACATGTAATATCCATATAGAATAGTATTACCTGCAAATATATCAAAACTCATACCATTATCCATCAAACAAACTTGGGTCCATTACCCAAACCTGGGTTCTCCAACTTCTTATGGCCACAAATCTCTAACTGTGAGGAGTTATGTGACGTTCCACATACTACCGGATACAGAATGAAATGTAATATCCATCTAGAATAGTCCTATCTTCAAATATATTAAAACTCATACCATTATACATGAAACAACCTTGGGTCCATTACCTAAACCTTTGTGCTACCAAAATTCGCTACCGGACTTTATCCAAGTGTTGACATCAATCACTAAGGGTTGAAATTAATATACAATATCACTCTCCAATGGTTGAAATCAATGAAAACCAACAATCCATACCAACTATCCATCAACCTAAGCTAACTATCCGACACTACATGCCCAAACACCAAAGGATGGAGAAACACCATCTTTAGTTGTTGAGGGATCCTACACATGTCCATGACATACACATTGGCCTTTGGTGTGTGGGCCTATAGGATCCCTGAACTTGTCCAAAGCAACCCCACCACTACTCAGTTATCTAGAGGGATCACAACGACTGATTTCCCCAAACCCCTATTTTCTTCTCAAAAACATCCCACAAACATACACACACGGGAAACTCCTAAGATAGACTACAATGTGGTGGAAGACTTGAAGAAGATGAAGGCCAATGTGTCTTTCATGGACATGTGTAGGATCCATCAACAAAAATATTTTATGTTACATGCCTTAAAATCAATAGATACCCCTATAACAAGCAATGATCAAAGTGGGGTCCCATCTCCCACAATTTTAACAAATAAGCCAAGTGTGAATGCTTATTCTTTAGAAAAAAGAGGAAGGCCTTTTGTTCCTCCTTTCCACTTGAAGTTTGAAGTTTTCAACAAAAATATACATAATTTCCTAGTTGATTAAGGGGCAATGCAAAATACCCTTGTTGATGCTCTAGCCATTGTGGCCTCAAGATTATCTCCTTTGGAAGACTATGAAGCCTCAAGGTTTGCAGTAGAACTGCTCTACAAACCGTCGGTACCTAACAACATTTCTAGCTGGAAAGTATTTGAAGGGGATGAACAGATTGTATATTTCCAGACTAATCAAGATAATTTTAGGGATTTGACCATTGATGATGAAATATTCCAAGAACTACTCATAGAATCAAATCTCCACGAACAAAATAAGGGAACAGATCACTCTGATGAAAAACCAAAGTTTCACACGATACCAAAAGGAGTGGCCAATATGGAGAACCTTTTTGACCTAAGGGAAAGATTTAGAGGGACAAGGAATGAAAAAACAAGGATCTCATGTCCTATATATGAAACTATAAACCTAGGCACCCCTGAGAACCCAAAGAATTTCAATTTGGGTAAGACAGTGTCCAAGGAAGACATGAAAGCTTATCTCAAATTCTTTAAAGAATATCAATATGTCTTTGCTTGGTCCTACCGAGAATTGAAAAATTATGATACTCGCATTATCCAACACACAATCCCATTAAAGTCTGGAGTAAAACCATTCCATAAAAATATTAGGAAGTACCACCCATCTCTGGAACCTTTGATGTATCAAGAGTTGAAGAAATTATTAAATGCCAAGATTATGTTTCAGGTAAGATACTCTACCTGGGTAGTCAATATGGTACCTGTCAAAAATAAGTACCGGGAGATTCGTTTGTGTGTGGATTTCATAAACCTTAATAGAGCATCAAAAAAGGATAAATATCCAGTCCCACCCATGGAACAACTCCTACAGACAGTATCCAGATCTGAAATATTTTCCCTCGTAGACGGTTTCTCGGGATATAACCAGGTCCTGATTTCCAAAGATGACCGATTAAAAATTACCTAGAGGACCAAGTGGGGAACCTTTTATTATAAACGCATTCCCTTCGGTTTGATTATTACAGGAGAAACCTTCCAGAGGGCCATGGACGTATATTTTTGGGGATTAATTAAAAATTTTGTGGTAGTATATTTAGATGACGTAACAATATACTCAAAAAACAAGGAAGTCCACATTCAATATTTGACTCAGATATTTGAAAGGTGTAAGAAATACGAAATATCTTTGAACCCTAAGAAAACCATGTTTGGTGTAGAGGAAGGAAAAATATTAGGTCATATAATATCTCAAGGAGGAATTAGTATCGGCCCTGAGTGAATAAAAGTGATAGCTCAACTTCCCTTGCCTCACAATAAAAAGGCCATGCAATCTTTCTTTGGGAAAATCGACTTTGTGAGAAAATTTACTCCTGTCTTCACTGAAACTGTTATACCTTTACAAAAATTGATTCACAAATATGTATAATTTAAATGGGATGAAGAAAGGAAATGCACTTTTAACAACATCACAACTGCAATATCCCAAGCACCAGTACTATGAAGCCCTGATTTCAACAATTTTTTTTTCCTTTATACCTTTGCTTCTAAGCAATCCTTGGTCGCAGTACTTACCTAGAAGGATGATGAAAATAATGAGGCACTGATATCATTTATGATTACTAACCTTCAAGGAGTCGAACTGAACTATCCAGCTATAGATAAACATGCTTACACAGTTCATAAAGCGGTCAAACATTTCAAATCATATATCCTGAAGAATCACACTAAAGTCATAGTCCCTCACCCGATAGTCAGATATTTGTTCACCCAACAAGAAATGGGAGAAAGGAGGGGAAACTAGATGGTAGTCGTTCAGAAATTTGATCTAGACATAAAACCTGCCAAAATATCAATGGTCAAGGATTGTGTAAACTGGCTGCTGAGGCCCAAGATCTGATTAACACAAAAGACTCTGGTTGGGAAAATGAGTTGTCATTATGGTGCAACAAATCCTTATATGTACCACTCGGGAAAGAATATTGGTATGAAAATCTGTCTTATCTCCTCCATCATCGAACTTGTCTGGAAAACCTAAACTCTAGAGAAGGGAGAGACCTCAGGTTAAAATATTCTCAATATCACCTCATAAATTCAATGCTCCTTCGTGTAAATTATGATGGAGTGCTCCTTAGATGTCTTGAACACAATGATGTAGAAAGAGTACTGAGAGAGCTCCATGACGTTCCAACGGGTGGAAATTTTGTAGGAGAAACCATGACTCACAAAATATTAGGGGATGGTTATTATTGGCCTACTTTGTTCAGGGACGCTCACACATATGCCAAGAAATGTAAATATTGTACCGCGAACTGACCAGAGTCGTCGATCCATCAGAGCATGGAGGTATCATATCTACCACCGTTGGATCTATTTTCCACTATATTAGGGTGAAATCTGTTAGAAAGAGTTGGTGGGAGTGTACTTTCAGAGGGAACTCTCGAGCTGTTGCAGAAAAAATATGAAGGAGAGAGTCCAAGGACATATCTGGACTGTTGATCGAGACCTGATCCTAACCATTTATCTTAGGTTTCCACTCAGAGTAAATAACAGAGATGAGCTTTGATGAGGAGGATCTAAGGGAATATCTAGAATGTTGATAGAAGCTAGGGTTAGATTAAATCTTAGTTATCGATCCACCGTAAAGGCCTAACATGTTCCTTGGTGAGTAGCGACAAGGGGATGATGTCACCCCAACCAATGTTCTTGTGGTAGATGTCAACATATGGAAGATTGAAATAGATACCCCATGATGACGTGTAGACCCACCTCAACCCACGTGTAACGATGTGGGTGGTGCCACGTGTCAAGTAAATATTGTGCCATGTGTCACATAGTTTTGTCCCTTTTGAGCCAGTGTCATTTGGGTATGAACGTGCCATGTGTTGTGCTAGGAGACCGATACATGTGGAAACAAATGCCTATATGGCATGAACATGGTGGCCTCATATGCCAGGTGGCGAACAACTTCAGATTTCGACGATCAGAGTTTCCCTGGAATAAGAAGTAGAAACACTTCGATGGGAGAAATTTGAGAGCTAATCTAGACCGTAGATCGGTGGCCAGTTGGGGATAAAATCAGTTGTTGAAAGGTGCAGGAACCATATGGTCAAGGATAAAGAGGATAATATTGTCATGGTGACATCACGATGATGTGGATTTCCAAATTGGCAACCCATGTGTCCAAGGGGCGGCATATGTCATCTAGGGATAGGATGGTAGAGTGAAAGTGGGACCCCTTTAGACAAGGAGGTCTTTTGGACCTTGGTTTAGTTGTATCCGTTAGATCTATGAGTAGTATATTTGGACTATTGATGGGTCGGAGAACCCAAGTGTGATATATACCATTGAGGCTGGTGTGTCATCATTATAGGTGTGAGGTTAGTGAAACCTGGAGAAGGATAGAACGCTGATGACACATGCTTCAATGACGTGATTTGAGCCATTAATCTGCTGATAGGCGAGAGAGATCTCCACCGTTAATTTCCTCTAGATTTGTCTGAGAGAGGTTGACATCATTATGATGTGAGGGAGTTAGCATGGCATATAATGGGGATAAGTAGTGACATATGTCACTACATAATTGGTCAACAAGGAAAGGTGGGTCCCATTAGATGAGAAGGTCCTCCAACCTTTGTTTTAATTTAGGCTGGTATATCTATGGGCCAGTGAACCTAGACTGTTGATTCCCAAGGTGTCATCGTCAAGGTAGAAGGATGGAGAGTTAGGTATTAACCAAAGAATGCCAACGGTGGAATAGATAAATGACACATTGAGATCCATATATCTTCATGGGGATGTGGTGGTGAGACCTGAACTGTTGATCCAGGTGCAATGTCGTTCGGGTTCGAGGATGAACTTATTAGGTGTTGGTAAGGAACGTCGACGATGAAAAGGGGAGATATGGAATGTTGTTCGGACCAGGGTAAAGACTTATTCTGAACCATTGATCTACCGTGGGTCTTGCCATTATTTTTAGTAGTGAGAAGGGGTGAGTGATAACTATTATACAAGTTAGCATTTTCGACTCGCCCAGAGTCATTGGATAAATGGAGTGAGAATCATCAGATCGAGGAAGTCAAATGGGAGGGGTGTTAACCCTCATGTAGGTTGGAGTCACTGACCCACTTAGAGTGATTGGATGAGAAAATTTTGAGTTGTCGAATCTAGGAAGGGGTCCAATTAACTGTGCATCATTAAAAATTTTAGTTGGGGGTATTTGCAACCCATGGGAATGAAATTCTTGATGACAATGACATGAGGTTATGTGGGGTCGAAACTATGGGTCGACAAGCCATATGGAAAGTGCCATGTCGGAGCCATGAAAGTGCCATGTCGTATGGCATGAGGACTAGAATACCATGTGGATTTTTTAGGGAAATATTCCCCCACGGACAAGTGAACTTTCCCTTGGATTACTGACCCTTATACCAAGACAAAAAAAATCATTTGGACACTACCATTCCTATAAACTCATTTTGCTTATCGAAAAAGAGAGGAGAAGGCAAACGAGGATGTACTATGTTTATGACATTTGTCCTAGCTTCTCCTACTCACAAGATTGATCCAATTCCTGGTGAAAATCAATACTTGCAATGAACAACAAGAAACAAGCGACTTCCTTCTACTCTAATGGATTAGGCAAAACAAATTCATCTGTGCAAATCAAATTAAACATAGAAAAGCACATGAAACCACATACTTGAAGGAAAAAGTCCAAGTATATTAGATGAGAACTTCAATAATAAACTTACAATCTTCAGATGATGTTGCGGCAACCTCTCTAAGTCATCCTCGTCCAACCCTTGCTCGAAAGATCCACAATCAAAATAACAATGCTTTGCTGATTTTTTCCTCCTTTGTTTACCATGGGAATGGCTCCATTTATAGGATTTGAGAGGCTCAATTCCTTGGGTATATTTGGAATTAGTTGAGGATATGGCGCCAATAGTTGTGATATATTCCTTAGATGCATCCCTAGAGTTAGATTCGAGCCAAACCAACTCAATCCATCCATAGATGTCTTTAGAAGAAAATGGGGTTTTTTCCAAGATTTCCTCAACCAAATCAGTTCTCCCTTAAAAAGGGAAACACAGTGATACAACTCTCCACCTGAGATGAAAAATGAGTGTTAGCGCTCCCTGCGTATGAGCAGGGGAGTGTTGATCTTCTAAAAAGTTACCAATATGAACAATTCCCTAGAAAAACATTTTTTTCGACTGTCAGATGATGGGGCTTCTTCTTCTAACATGTTTTAGGGGTTGTAGAAAGTGTTTTAAGGGTGTCGTTCGTGATGCAAGAAAGAGAATGTGAAACTTATGACACTCGTGACAAAAGTGTAACACTCACTACACTTATGACAATGAGAATGTGATATTGTCGAAGTGAGGAATTTTGATGTGTAACAGATTTCCCCCCAAAGTGTGAAGTCAAAAAATGAATGTTGATGGCCGAAACACTTGTAGATTCTTTGAAGCAAGGGTATGGAATTGAGGAACCTAGTAGAAGTTGTAGACAAACATAAAAAAATGTTAATATGTGTTCCATTCCCGAGGGATGCATACCTATGCTCAGACTATAAGTGACTTAAAGTATGGCCGCCAATAAATACACTACGGATGCATGATAATATTGACTAAGGAGATGGCCATTAGGGATAAAATGTGGATCCATCTCTCTATGACCTAAATTTATCGTAACCACGAAAGAATAAATAGTGGAGCTATGATGTGATAAGAACATAGACAAAGACCAATACAAAGTGAATCTATGTTAAAACAAGTATATCAGTCGGATAATCTCCATTGCAACCTAGGTAAATTATATATGTAGATGAATACTCAACCCAGGGTCTTCATCCTGATCCTTATAATATTACAATTATGTCCATGTGAATAGATGATTTGATGTCAAACATGAATAAAACTACTTGATTACAGGTAATTGAGGTATACTGTTAACAAGTGCGAGGAAAATCACCATTGATGTCAATGATTTTCAACCTACTTTTAAAGTACAATCCAATGAACGTGAAAAATGAATTGGAGTCAAACATTTGTGGAATCAGTCGGTTAGGGGTCATTGATGAATACCCACTACTGAATGTGAGGAGGCTTGCCATTGAGGCATTCAGGTCCCAAGGTATTGATGTGTTCCTAAGTCTATTTCTTGGATAATTTGTTCAATTCGACAGGAAAAAGGCCCATTGAAGGAGAGCATTGATGTATCCCCCATCAGTCGACACAAAACTTGTCACATGAGGGTAATAAGATATAGTAGATGAAAACAGACTGACACAGGTATGGAAACTGGTAACATTTTGGATGGTTGACTTTTTTAGGTGAAAACTTCCCTTTAACACTGAGGCACAATGTAAGACTTGGCAACATAAACTCAGAGTGGACCAAAACATAATGCAAAGAGTGCTGAGGAATTATTTGGATGGTTCAAAGGAGTAGAAAGACTCATAGGATTGGTTTAGTGTGGAGGTTTAATGGATTATCCAAGTGTACAATAAAAGTGAAAACAAGTTCCATGTTCAAGGGAAACTACAAGAGTTGCTCGAATTTTTTTCAAGAAACTTGACCCACTTCCTTCAATTCTCCCCCTATCCAGATAGATGAGTACCTATTTTTTATTTAACGAGCTCAAGGAGGATAAAACATTCTTGATACAATTCAACTTTGGTAAGTTCCTCTTCCTTTATTTAACAAACTTGAAGAAGTAAGGGTTTGTCCCCAGATGGGCCACCTAGTGTGTAATTTTGCGAGTCCATAGAAGGAAAAATCAGTTGTTTTTCATGATTAGGGAGTTTGAAAATAACTTAAATAAGACTCCAGGGTTGTCCTTTTCGTGATTTTAGTCTCTGAGGTCCGAAAAATTATAAAACGATATGACGAAGAACTCTTCTAGTCGAGATTGACTAGAGTGTTCCTTTTTCGTAGTTAGTCTGTTGGGACCAAAAATTGATAACCCACCACCCAACATGCATCTCTTCATATTTTAATGAGCACGAAGTATGATGAAGTTTTCTCACTAGAATCACAAGGTCATAAAAAAATATCTGCTTCGTAAATTCCTGCATAATCAAGTTGTTTTGGGAAACAAATATTAACAGTTTCTTTAAAAATGATTAAAAAAACTCAAAAAAAAAAAAATTATAAAATGTGAAAAGGAGGTGAAAATGACTAAATTTGGACATATTAAAAATCAATAAGGGCAAAAAGTCATTCTCACCTTTTGTTTTACTATTCTCCTTTTTCTTTTGACTTTTTCCCCTTTTGGAGTGATTTTCGAGTGTTGATTACAAGAGTTGCAGGCGACCATTTGCGATTCTGTCTGGATCAGGTTGGTTCTTTGTCCTTTCTCATTCATTTACATGTTTTTTAAATCTAATGTTAGCCTTTAATTTATGAGCTCGGGCTCCTTGGAAATCCCTAGAGCACCGAACAAGATCATGGCTCCCTTAAGTAATTGAGGGGAGCATCTATCGAGATTTCAATACCCTGGTATGTGCCTTTGGGGAGCATTAGCGCTCTGTTCTTGCCTTCCAAGGAGCGCTACGTGCAAATTTTTTTTTTTTAGGCTGTAAAAAGGAAATTATTTTCTTTGAAAACTTAGCTAATGTGATTCTTTCATTAATTTGTAGGTTTGCACATAGCCTATCATGATTGAATTGAAGGAATGAGAACATGAATTCGATGGCATGGCTTCCTTACAAGACCCTCAAGTAAGGGAAAATCTACAAAACTATGGCTTGCTAAAGTACTTCAAGCTACAAAATATGAGAAAATAAGTTATTTTACTCGAGTATTTGATCGGGTTATGGGTTAATGATGATAAAGCGTTCCAGATAGAATCACACATGATTGAGATCATCAAATGAGCATTGATTAGTTGCATCCCAGATGAAAGGGGCATCTTTCTGCAACAATCTCATGAATCCTTTAGTAATTTCAGAATAATTGCATATAAAATGACGAAGAAAGTTTGCCTTCCCTTGCAAAATTTGCAGTTGGGTAAGGTTGTTGGGAGGGGATAAAGAGAGAATGGTTTTGAATTTTAAGGGATCCACCCTACTTCCATATTTGGATACTATGAAGTCGAGGAGTATCCCTGATTCAAAAAAAAAATGCATTTATGGGGGTTCAAACGTATGTTGTAAAACCTGCATATAAGAAATATGGCCCTTAGATGACCAATATGATCTCGTCGATGAGTCGAGTGAGATGAAAAATGATTGAGATAAGGTTGAACGATATGTTCGATGTCATGGAACGCATACAACATAGCCCGCTGAAAAGTGGCTCAAACATTTTTAAGGCCAAAAGGTAATTTCCGATAGGTGAAAGTCCCCCATGGGCAGATGAAGCCTATTTTGTGTTGATCAGCCGGTAAAATGTTGATCTTGTTATATCCATAACATCCATCCATAAAATAGAAAATGACGCTTCCAACACAATTATCAATAATTTGGACGATAAAGGGTGTACGGTCATTGTCCTTCGGACAAGCCTTATTAAGATCCCGATAATCGACAAAAAAAAATAAAATTGTCCCTTATTTCTTGGTGACTAGAACGATGTTGGAAACCAATTCGGTCAGAGGGACGAGATAAATAAAACCATATTTTAATAATTTTTCAACTTCTGCCTTGATTGTCATAGTTTTTTTGGGATGAACCGAGTGAGGTTTCTATCTCACAGGTTTGACTCCTAGGTAATTTTCAATTTCATTCACAACGATCGAAGGATCGATCCTTGACATTTATTTGTATCTCCAGGCAAAGATGTTGTGAAATTATTTAAACAAGGAAGTAGAAGTTTCAACCTCTTCAGTTGAACAATTGGCACCTAGTTGTATGTTTTCCACAATACCTTCTTTTATGGATATGTTGACAATAATCGTGTGAGAGATATTTCCCAAATTCCCCTCAGAGATGGTATATTGAGTGAGTATCGAAGATTGGGGAGAGTCGACGATATCGGTAGGAAATATAGAGGAACTATATTTGTCAATATCATCCAACTGGGAAGAAAGGATGAACGATGGTGGTTTTCATCCCATGGTGCCTCCTCGATACTAAGAATTACATAATAGATTCATCTGATGGAAAAATATGTAGGATGTAATCAAAAGTTGAGGATAGGGAGTCTAACCAAGATGGTAGTGAATATTAAGTAGATGCCAACAGATGTTGGTCGTCCAGTGAAGGAGAGGTAGACTGAATGTCGTTGTATTCGACCTCTATAGGACTAAGTGGCATAATGTCACCTAGTGTATCAAACTCTAAGGGACTAGGTACGATCCATGGTTCAGATTATTCGAAGGATTGATGTACCATAGTCAAAATCATATTAACCTTTGCGATCTATTGCATGTTTGGAGGAATAGGTTTAGGGAAAGTACCCATGAGCGAGGAATATGTTAGGAGACCTACCTCGACACTTTCATAAGTAATTTTTGAGTCTCCCAGAAATGGAATATTGTTGGTTGTTTGAGTGCGAGCATCAGGGGTGCAATAATTTAACTGATCAATGGTCACATTTTACCTTGATGAGGGAATTGGACACATCGAAAAATTGATGAAGCGACAACAGTCATGGCATATAACCAACTTCTCCCTAACAACACTTTATAATCAAGGGGAGCATCGACTACATTAACATCTACATAAATAGTTTTTCCTCCCAGTTGAACGACTAAAGATTGTAATAATCCATGAGGTTGGAAACCTCTTCATGAAATTTTCTTAACATGGTGGGAGATTGATTAATACTAGGTGGTTTAAGGCTTTTCCAGCAAGCCAAGGAAATGACACATCTAGATTGCCCCTCATCCAAGATAGTCTGATGAATATGTTGATTATGGACAATGACATTGATTTGGAAAGAAAATTGGTGAGAGATTTGTGATTTGAAATTATCCAGGTTGAACGTGATATTATTGGATGAATTGAGATCTATATCTCTAATGGATGCCAAGAGATTTCTACGTTGGCTAGGGAAGTGTTGTAGAACTTTGAGAGCTGACATAGTGTAAGGTGCTTGGGACAGATCTTCAATAATGTTGTAGTTTTGAGAAACATGAGAATTAGTATTAAAGGTTGACTTTCAGATTGTACTCTTGGGTGGGCGTAGGATATAGTCAAAAATTGGTTTCTCGATATGGATCAGTCCAGACAGAGGAGTAACTGAAGTGGACGGTGGATCCAGTGCAGTCCCAGTAGTTAAATTTTCCTTACTAGTTTTACCTAGTGGTGTGTCATATGTCGTAGTGCGAGTGGTAAAATATACCCCATTAAACATATAAATGTGTGCACTTGATGAAGATTCCTTTTTAGGAGGATGACCTGGGTTACTTCCTGTTGGAGGTGCATGATTTTGTGTAATTAGTGACTGTTGTTGTGGAAAAGGATGTGTCAATACAATGGGTTGATAATTTCCTTTAAAAATTTTAGCAACTTCGTCTCGATAGGGACAATATTGTGTGTAGTGATCTTCAGCACAAATGAGACATGGAAATTTTGGTCTGCGTTGTGGTTTCTTTTCAGTAGCAGGTGGTTGTGCTTGTGTTTTTGGATTTTCATTTTGATTATTATTTTTAAGGCTGGGTTTTGACAGAACCAATAAATCCATCCGAATGAGTAGTGGAGGATGGTTTTGATGGATTGGTTGATGTACGGGGAGCGTTTGGGATCAATTCATACAAAGTAATGGATTGAGAATAAACCAACTCTCAGATACTGGGCAAGAGAAATGGCTTCCTGTTCTGTGACTACACCACCCATGGATACATATCGAGAAATAGGAGGTAATAAAGATTTGGTGAACCATTCAACCAACAATTGGTCTAGAATGGTTTCTTTGATCAACCATCATCATCATCTCCATTCGTGAATATGATCATAAATATGTACAGAGTTAGTCTAATGAAGGCATGTCAAAATTTTCGTATCAGTTTCGTAGCGGATAGGAAACTAGAAGTGGGTGAGAAAATCCATGGAAAGTGAATTAAAATATTGAAAAGTTCCATGTTGTAACTCAATGTACCATTTAGCCATTGAACTTGTAAGTGTACGTTGGAAAAGACGTAAACAGATAAAATCATCCATCAGTGAATTTGATGAACACCACAGATGAAAAGTCATAACGTGATTATTAGGGTCTTCACCAGGTTTGTCGTCAAAATTTGGAATAGCGGAAGGTAATTTGGCATGAATGACTGGCCAAAAAGGGGAGTGTAATATGGGATCGTTGGTTAATATTGACATATCTGGTAGATCTAAAGCATGGATGATTTTAAGGATGGAAATTTATTTTAAAATGTAGAAACCTGGGCGAATCTTACTAATCCTTCATATGCCAACTATAAAATGTTGCCAATATTTTTGTAAAAATGTTCAAATTTCTAAGGATTTTATATAGTTTGTATAAAATTTTGACTATTTTTAAGGTAAAATAATTTTATCCTATAAAATTTTGGCGAATCATTTTTAGAATAGCATTTTTTTTTGGGGAAAACCCATGGAAAATTAGCCCATAAGCGAAATTTAGCCCCTAAAATCATCCCTGAGATTCTAAAGTGGCTAAGAACAGTAACTATTGATTGGATTGAGGATGATAATGGTGTGGCATAGGAACACCAATAGGACCACAAACTAGTTTTGGTGAATAGTTGTATCCAACAAGTCCTCCCATATGTTGTTGATTTTGACCAGGAAAATTAAGATTCATTTGTTGAGGGATTTGCATAAAAGGAGAAGGGAAACCCATTTGGCCCTGAGGAGGATAACTAGTTGTCCCTCAAGGAAGGTAACTAGGTTGACCTTGAGGAGGGTAAGGAATTTTCCCTTGGAGAGGAAAAGATGGTTGGCCTTGAGGACCCAAAGTGGGATTCAAGACCCATGGGAAGGGTTGTCCAGAATGTAATATAGAAGGATTGGGACTTAATATTCCTCTTTTTAGGTTGGGGTTTGATAATCCTCCCTGATGTGGCTCATGAAAAATTCCTCCTTGGGGTGGTCCCCAAGATTGTGACAAGTTTCCGGTAAAAGGGAGTTCCCCCCCAGTCAGAATTTGTGCACTAAAAGATAGTTGCCCCCTAGTAGGGATTTGTCCACTGAATAGGGGTGGCCCCCCAGTAGGGATTTGTCCCACAGTTGGGTTTTGTTGTATGGTAGGGTTTTTCATCGTTTGATGTGAAGGTTTCCCAACAAGGTTTTGTGGAGTATATGAAGCTTTTGCGTGAAGAGGGATCATAGGTGTAACCTTTAAGGTACTTCGCAAATGACTAGGTAACACGATTCTTGTTTCACTTTTAACTAGTCTTGAAGTGGCAGTGGTATTGACCATTTGTTCGACAGGATGGTCAATAGGCTGACTTGACAGTCTTGCATCTGCACTGGCGGTGATAGATGTATGTGGAGGGTCAAAGAGTGCTCGACCAAAATTAATTTTTTCATAAAGATCCCGACCTGATGGAGTTCTCCATATAGGACGAACAAGTGTCTGTTGTGGATCTTTCATTTCAGTAGAGCAGAAAGGGGTAGTATATTCTTCATTGGAAGTTGGTTGTCATGGTTCCATGTCTAGTTGATCGTATGGTAGCGACGGTAGGCTAGGGTGATCTTCTATTACAATGTTACCCGAGGAGTCCACTTGAATAAGGAGTTGATCGTAAGGAATTGTCAAATATGGGTTTGCAGGAAGGGTGGAACCTCCATGAAACACAACTAAATCTCTCTCAAGATTTTCTATCAAAGGAGTGGCGACACTCCGAACGTCTAATTATTTTTCAACCTCTTCATGGTAAGTGTCTTCAGGTGAGTTAGGAGGTATGGATTCGTATCCTTCTAGAGGAAACCCTTGCATCCTACATGATATATGAAGACCTTTATTGGATACAATACCAATTTTAAGGACAACTAAAGTAAACAAACAACATTTGCTAAGAAATATAGAAAACCAACAAGCAAAACAATTTCTTCTCTCAATGAATGTACTAGTTGGTGATGAAATCCAGCATCATGTGATCAAATTGAGAAGGGGCTAGGATATGAGTTTGTGGACCAGTTACATTGGTGGTCTACTAAACATAATTACACCTTGGTGCAAGTTCCCTCATGGTTTTACCCGTAGGTTACCCTCCAAGGAGACCGAGTGAGTTTGACCAATGCCTGTTCCAAGTACAAAAAAGACTTCATATTGGCCCTTGACCAAGTTTTGAGGATCCTTGGTCATGTTTGACCTATTTTTGGGACTTTGACAGGCTGTCGAACGTAGAGCGCAAGATGAAGCAGAGATCGCGGGATCTTGGCCCCTCTTTAGGGATTTTTGGGTTTTTGGGTTATGTAATGGGTATGGGGATGTCAGCCCATGGGTTTACCCATGCTTAGGCCTATTTTGTAATATATAAATAGAAATCTAGGTGATGTAAGCAGTGACCGGTGGCTAATTTCTAGTACTAGCTATGTGTAAGAAGACGTGATTAAGACTTACAGAGCTAAGTGCAAGTCATTTGTACTTCTTTGTGCACAGATTGTGTAAGGCTCTGTGCCTATATCTACTTGGGGAAGGAGGATCTGGCGAAGTGCATGCAGATCTCCTATCCTATGTGGAGTAGGGTTCATATGCTTTGTGCCTGTAAGAAGCTTGACAAAAGATAATAAAGAGAAGAAGAGTTGGTGGACATAGCCCCAGGGTGGGGGTGAACCACACATATCTTGTGTTATGGTTGCTTTGTGAAATGTATTGATGTGTTTACTTGTTTAGATGCTTTGATATAGATGAATGATAGATATATATATTGATGCTATGTGCTTAATAATATGGATGAATGCTAGATCTGACCTATGTGGATGTGTTTAGTGCCTGAACATACTAGATCTAGTTGAATTCTGCGATGCTATGTAATTAGGGTTTTTTCTGCAAAGTAGATGCTGGTTTAATATTGATGAACTGTAATAACTAAGTCCTTTGTTAAGGCATTACAATCACAGATCTGTGTCCTAGCTAAGGTTGCAGACATTTGAGTCTTGCAACCACCCCTGCTTCAACCTCAGGTGAGACTTCATATTCTTCGCAGGTGTTGCCGAAAGGGTTAGTAGTTAGGGTTTTGTTGGTGCATCGTTGTAGTGTTGAACCCTGGGTCTACCCCTGTGCCAACAAATGGTTCCGTTGCCAGGACTGAAACTGTGATTGCTGGGAACTGAGGAAAAGAAAGAAAGATTTGTGCGTAGATATACTACTTGACTTGCAAATCTATGTGCTAAGGAAGGATGTAGATCTAAAGAAAATAGGTAAGATCTGAACGCTTTGTGCTCTAATAGAGGTAAGAATAGTGAATTTTTTTAGATCTGGAAGTTTTGTGCTCTGCCGAAAGTAAGATAAGTGGAAATTTTTGTTTCAATAATATGGATCTAGGTATGTTTGATCAATTTTGTCCTAGCCTGAAAACTAGGGCACAACTAGAAGAAAGAATATTTGATATGAGTAGATTTGATAGCAATAGTGAAATATATGTTATTCCTATGCATAGAAAGAATGTTTGGACTAATAAATGCATGCAAGACCCTAGAAAGAATTTTCTGCAGGTTAGCTGCTGTGATCCTAGTACACAGTATAGGAAAGGTTGGGGATCATTTAAGAGAAAGAGAGGATTAACTCTTTGTTACAGTTGTAAAAGACCGGGACATATTGCTAAGGAATGCCCTGGTAGAAGACCCAGTTGTCTTTGTTGTAAAGCTATGGATCACGAAGTTTTGGATTTCCCTAGAATGAATGCTAAGCTTGAAAGAATGAATATGGAACAAGTAGACCCTGAGAAAGGTCAAGAAACTGAGACCATGGTAGAACCCAAGAAGGAATCAGAGACTGTACTATTACAGATGAAAGAAACCTTGAATGACCATAGAGATACTAATCTATCAGAGATCTTAAAAGAGAAAGAGCAAAGAGAAGTAATAATAGAAGACTTTGACATTGACTGTATTCTGGATGAGGAAACATAGGTGAATATAATGACAGAAAGAACTTGGGAAATTTTAGGAAATCCTACTATGATTCCTTCATTAGGAGGAATAAGATTATTTAGAGGAAAGATGATAACCCTATGTGGAAGACTTACCCATATATCTATGAATGCTCATGGAAATTCGACAAAAGAAGATTTTGAGGTTGTTAAATTTATTGAGAACATCATTCCATTTGCTATGTTACTAGGAAAACCTTGGATCGAAAAGGATTAGGCTAGAAGGAAAGAAGAAGAAGCAAGAATTGAAAGATTTCATGACTAGGAGGATCACACACTTGATTGAAGAATAGGAGAACATATTGAAGATATTTAGAACCGTGGATGTTGAAGTTGGAAGAACACAAAAATAATCACAAGAGACTGAAACACCTACCCCAGATAGAGAAGAAGTATTGCCCCTAAATCCTAGGAAAGAATCTCAACAACGCGAAGTTACTATGCCAAGAAGAGATAAGAATCAGAATGGAAAGAGGAATAACGAGACAAAGATCACTTGGAAAAAGGATAGAAATCTCAGTAAGAAGAGAGAAAATATCGAAAAATTACAGACGATTCCAGAGAGAACTCTACAAAAGGAAATTTTGCAAAACTAGAACTTCGCCAGGATAGCAGAAAAATGCCACATGGAACTTCGCCATGGTGAAGCAATATAGCCGTTGGAAACAATATAACCATTAGACTGACACCCCGAATAGGTAGAACAACAGTTTTGGTCAGAAGGTTCACCATTAGACCATTGGGACCGCATCATAATGGACAAAACTGAATTAATGAAGGTCTCTTGTCCATTGGAAAGATCCGTTATGTTGTTGTCTACTTATTCCGTCGACTGTTGCACCAAGAACACTTTTGTGAATTTTATCAGAGATAACTCATTGGTATCGTGCAGTGATTAGTAAGATCAAAACCAGTTCTATTGTTTTGCGCACTCATTCATCTATCCGATCTAAGCATGTATGTTGGACGAGCTCAGCACCATGGAGAAAATTGTCAAAGAAGTTCTCATTGATCTCATGGTTGAGAAAGTAATGTCTGCAAGTATTTAAGCGTCCTTGATGAGAGGAGTGCAAGCCTCTATGTCAACCGCTCGCAGATCCAGACCATCCTGAGTCATCACATAAAAGAGAAACAAGCATAGAGATGACCTAGCAAATGCGAATCTAATCCCGACCATCTTACTCGACTACATCCCGCCCCTGGACAACACAGTGAGTCGTGATAGTGTGCCGAGAGATTTCAAGTACACCATGGTTACTGCATACCTCCCGAAGGGGATACGCACAGTTAGAGCGCAATAGGACAAGATAGCAACATTGAAGTTCAACAACTTCAACCTAGGAGACCGCAAGAACCATAGTATGCTCACCTCATATAAATACTTGACCAGGACGAAGGGGAAGAACTCGAAAATAATCCCCCAGCCGTGGACAATGAACCTCGCGTAGTCCACCCTTTTGAATGTAATGAAGATCCCACATTTTGGATGGAAACAGGAGGTCAACGCCTGTGTTAAGATCCTACTGTCATGTTACCATGGTGGCTACTTATGGCTAGACCGACGTATCATAGTCGATCTGACGCTGATCCATAGGATCACCGGATTGAGCATGCAAGGACATAACCTGCAGGACTTCTACCCAGGGAAGGCCATAGATCGCGCATTAGCACAGAATATCAAGGATACCTACGATGATGTTGAGAAGGGGATGCGAGGCTACAAGGTAGATTCCATCCAAAATGGAATAGATGGCTTAGCATGCCAATTAATTGCAGGAAAGCTAGTAAGGAAGAACAGGCCCACGCAGGTCACAGGGTTTGTCATTGACCTCATGGGGAAATGTGTAGAAGGCCTACAGATGAACTAGGCAAAGTACCTAGTCAACCAGTTGGAGTTAGATTATCGCGAAGCTCAGGATTAGGGCTATGAGTTCCACTTCAGCTGGATCCTGATCCTCATAGTGTTTATTGCTTGGGAGATGCCAAAAGGTGCAACCTTCCCAGACATTGAGCCGATCGAGCCGCTTGCTGCGAAGTTCACCACGCTTTGGTACTCGAGCGATATGGGAGAATAGTAGCAGTCAAACACATTTTTTCATACGTATTATCTCTAACTGAAGAGGGCTATCAAAGCCGAACCTTGCATGACTCTGAAAACCCTACAATGGTTCTGACCCCTCATGAAGTTCCACACATATCGACACTTCATATATATCATTGCGTGAGAAGACGAGCATAAGGAGGAGCTTCAGTTGTACTACAAGCTCACAGAAGAGGACCTCAAGGATATAACTAAGGACTAGTCAGCAAAAATCCTTATCCACGCTGATCCTGCAGAGATGTTTGACCCCGAACTTGATAGCTTGAAGACCACTCACAAAGAACATGACACACTTGGACCCATCAGAAAGAAGAAGACCGCATAAGTCCAAGACTTAAGCAGCACATTAGAAAAAACTAGTTCAGTATCACCTGGCTGAGGGTGTGATGACGAAGTAGAAGAGATAAATGGAAAAGAAGATGAGCAGAAGCAAGGTGATGTAACATCACCTAGAGATGAGGCTAATCCCTTGAAGAAGCGAAAGGTTTCTCCCATGAAACCCTCTTCCCGAAAGTAATCCAGAGCCACCTTGACTAAGATGCAGACTGTGCTCATTGTCGATGACTTCGACTTTATCATAGCAACTGTCGTAGATGCTTCGCAGGACATATTATAGAAGCATGAAGCCAAGCAGGAAGAAATGTACGACATAATCGAAGTTGAACTCCGAGGGGTACGACAGGACTTTTAGTCTAGTCGTGCAGTGTCCACTGCACCTCTGCCATTGGGAGAACCGAAGTTGGGAGATGAGCCAGCCCAACTCCACAGACTAGCTGATATGATCGAATCTCGCCTTCATCGTGCACAGGAAGAAACATAACAAGCCACCCAGTCCTTGAAGCAAGTGAAATCAGTAGTCGTAGAACAATGTCGAGTTACGGAGCAGGAGAAGGTTTCTCTCCGGACAAAGTTTGAAGAGGAGAAAGAACAGATTAAACAAGAAAAAGAACAGTTGCTCGCAGAGCAACTCGAAGTGAAGGAAGCAGTTCGCTCTGTGATAGGTTTATATCCAAAGGTAGAAGACCGAGTCTAACATCAAGTAGAGTAGCTCACAGAAGCTATCCAACAGCTACAACAAAGAATAACAGACTTAGAGCTCCGAAGAGTACCCGACACTCCGCAGGAGGCGAGGGATCAAAGAGAAGCAACTGCCCGAAGCATATTTGAAAGAATCAAGGACCTCGCTATGGAATGTAAACAACTAAGTGATCACAGTGCCTAGACTTATGAGCGAATCACTGAGAATCCAGAACTGAAGGCACTGGAGTCACAACTCTAAGAGGCAAAGCAGCAAGCAGAAACAATACAGGCGCAGTTGAAGCCCCTGTCAGCTATTGAAAGGATGAAGCGAACCTAAGAGCAGTGCACTGCTCAACAATAGGTCCACACCATTTAGAGAAGAGTCATGGAAGTGACTCAGAGGCTCCAAACTATATAGGATGAGGCTTGCCAACTATTCTTAGAGATCGAAGGTCGAGGAGAAGAACTGGAGCAAGTCGTCACTGCAGCTGAATGACGCCTAGAGGGACCTGTCAATGAAGCAGTCATCCAAGAGTTCGCTGAGCAGGAGGCCATGGCACAACAAGAAGTCAAAGCAGCTCGAGGATTTTTAGGCAGAATTACCCAGATCAGAGTGACTCAGGACGATTCATAGGTGAGTGTTGGGGGCCTATTGGCCCTTGACCAATTTTTGAGGATCCTTGGTCATGTTTGACCTATTGGGACATCGACAGAATGTCGAAGGCAGAGCACAAGACGAAGCAGAGATCATGGGATCTCGGGCCCTCATTAGGGGGTTTTGGGTTTTTGGGTTATGTAACGGGTATGGAGATGTCGGCCCATGGGTTTACCCATGCTTAGGCCTATTTTGTAATATATAAATAGAAAGCTAGGCGATGTAAGAAGTGATCAGTGGCTGAGTTCTAGTACTAGCTATGTGCAAGAAGACGTGATTAAGACTTGCAGAGCTAAGTGCAAGTCATCTGTAGTGCTTTGTGTGCAGAATGTGTAAGGCTCTGTGCCTAGATCTACTTGGGGAAGGAGGATCTGGCGAAGTCCACGCAGATCTCCTGTCCTATGTGGAGTAGGGTTCTGATTCTTTGTGCCTATAAGAAGCTTGAAAAAATATAATAAAGAGAAGAAGATTTGGTGGACGTAGCCCCAGGGTGGGGGTGAACCATGTATATCTTGTGTTATGGTTTCTTTGTGCAATGTATTGATGTGTTTACTTATTTATATGATTTGATATAGATGAATGATAGATAGATTTGTTGATTCTATGTGATTAATAATATGGATGAATGCTAGACCTGACCTATGTGGATGTGCTTAGTGCTTGAACATACTAGATCTGGTTGAATACTGCGATGCTCTGTAATTAGGGTTTTGTCTGCGAAGTAGATGCTGGTTTAATACTGATGAACTATAATAACTAAGTGCTATGTTAAGGCGTTACAATCATAGATATGTGTCCCAGCTAAGGTTGCAGACATCTGAGTCTTGCAACCACCCCCACTTCTACCTCGGGTGAGACTTCATCTGCTTCGCAGGTGTTGCCAAAAGGGCCGATAGTTAGGGTTTTGTTGGTGCGTTGTTGTAGCGTTGAACCCTGGGTTTGCCCCTATGCCAACACTTCTCTTCACCGTCACCTCATGTAAGTACCCTGAATATTATGGTCACCAAGGATAACAAATCACAGTCAGCCTCTGGGTGGGTACATTCAAAAATTGAGTACGAATGTATGGGCAGGATATAAAGTTTGAAATTCTTCATGATAACTAAGGAAAAATGGATCGGTAAAATCCATAGGACCCCGAACGGATTCAGAATTCACGAAGCTCTGAGAGAAAATGAAAACAATTGATACTCAATAATAACCCCCAATATATGATTGTACCACTATTATTGGTTAAGCCTCATAGGGATAATATTTGTTTCTCTCCCTCACATGACCTCGTGTTTAACCCCTGTGTGAGAGGGGGATCCTAG
>ML784339.1:372248-383951 GCA_009831015.1 Picea engelmannii | reverse complement strand
GAGTGGTATTGGAACATCAACATTCTGTGTGTGGACTGTTTAAGCAAGGGTTTGGACAAGGGGAACTTGATGAAGCTGTTGCACTCACATCTATGGTTGTAAGTTTTCTTCATTGTTGTTCTCATTAATATAATATGCTTGGCCTATTTCTTTCAAGTCTGTATTTGATCTCACATGAATTTGTCTCTAATAGATAGATCTATTTCGAGCTAATCTCAGTAGAGTAGGAAGCTGGTTGTATCTTTGTTTGTCTACGGGGCTTATCGAGGAGTTTAAGATTGGAGCTCGACTCAGACTGTGCAGGGAAAAACACCGGTAAAAAGGTACTTCTTTTATCCTTCCTCCTCACACATTAGTTTGTCTAGATCTAAAAGGAAGTTAGTGTCCATGTTAAGCACCTTCTGTCTTAAGAATTAAGAGTCCAGCTCTCAAGAGGAGATCTACTTGTCCGCAGGGAGATTTTCCTTCAACAGAAATTGGCAACTATACTGGGGAAGGAATCATATTGTATTTACTTGGTTTTTTCCTGCCCTTTTACCACCTTTCAGATCACTATTTCTATTTGTTTATGATCCATTAGCCTTCTCCCATCCTCACTTACATTTTCACCAATTTTTATGCATTCTGGGTGAATTTTTTGGCTCTTTTTTTGAGCTTCGAGGAGGCCCAACACCCCCCTGTAGGCCATATCAGAGTGTTTTTCTATCATCAACGCTCCCCTATAGTGCTTCAGGGAGCATTATAACGCTCTCTGTACCCTTTTGGGGGAGCGCTAGTCTCCTTCTTAGGGTTTTTCTGCCTTTTTCTCATTAGTTTTTTGCAACCTGTTTTGTGGAAATCTTTACCCAGTATTTGTGAATGGTTTGTGAAGTTATTTGGGTTGGTTTTTGATGCTTATCACTCCCTCTTGTCTTTATTGGAGCTTGAAACCCTTTTCAAAAATGTGAAAATTGCTCTTTCTAGATGCTTGTTTTGTTGGGACAATTTGGGTATTTTCTCTTTCTCCCTGTCTCTTTTTGGATTCTTCTCTGCATTTAATTGTACTCCTTGGATGCTTGTTGGTTTTAGGATACTTGATTGAGTTCTGGTTAGACCAAGCTTCTTCTTTTTTTTCTTTCATTTCTCACTACCTTGAGTGTGTGCTTTGTTTGTAGCCTTTTTCTTCGTGTCTTTTGCATTTGCATAGGAATCTTTCTCCTAATTGAAAGTAATGGAGCATTGAAGGTGTTGTGTTTACTTTTTGTATAAATCATGATAACAAAAAGAACATATATGCATTCTTTCTTTTAGGTAGTGAAACTAGCTTGCATTTGAAGTAGCGAAATTGCATGTTTTCGGGCATTTTGGGGACATTGTGCATCTGAAATGATGAATGTTTTCTCCTTCTCGTAGCATAGCTTTCATCGAAATGAAAAGATTTATCTTCATATCTTTGCATAAATTTCGAGTCGGTCAAAACACCATATTGTCCACGCCATTTTCCTTTTGAGTAACAACAACCTTAAAAATCAAGCGCTAAACTAAAAATTGATTAGACATTTTTATATTTTCTGGTAGCAAACCTACATTAGTTTAAGGTGTAGGGCTCTGGAATAGATTGAAAGGATAACTTTCCAAATATATCAAACAAACTTAGTATCTTGCAGTAGGGAGTGTGAAATCCAATTTTCGTATAGGATTTCTAGGATCCCCCTCTCACACAGGGGTTATGCACAAGGTCTCACTTGGGAAAGCTACGGATATTATCCCTCCGTGGTTTGACTGATTGTAGTAGTCAAATCGTATTATGAGGGTCGCCTGAAGGTATACCCACAATGTTGAGTGGAATCCTTTCAAGTTGTTTTCGGGATAGATACCCTACCCTTACGTTCAGACTGGACTGTCGACTGTACCCGCCCAGGAGATGACTGCGAGTTGGTGACCTTAGTAGCCACAATATTTAGGGTCTTACACAAGGTGACAGTGAAGGGAAGTCTCACTATACTTGGAACAAAGGTTGGTCAAACTCACTCAGGCTCCTTGGAGGGTAAATCCACCATTACTGCGTGGAAGCTTGCACCAAGGCGTAAGTCCATTAAGCAGGTTTCCAACGTAACTGATCCACCCGCTCTATCCCCGCCCCTTCCTATTTTTATCTCGCGATGTTGGATTTCATCACCAAATAGTGGTTTCATGTTGGGAAGGTTTTGTTTGATTGTTTGCTTCGTAGATTCATAGCGTGTGTTGGTTGTGTTACTTAGTAGACCTTAGGTAGAGTTAGTGTTAATGGCATCGAATCTTGAGAGTACCAATGGAGGAACCCATTGTCCCAGGGAACCTTACACCTTTCCTTCTTTTGGAAACTTTGATCCTCCATATATTGCCACACTAAGTCTTCCAGGACTCACCATCGGATTATCGGTTTGGTTGTTCCCTACTCTGGTGATCTTGAATCCTCCCAATGTTTTAGCTGCACCTAATACTTTAGATGTTAGTACACCACCCACACATCAACCTCACGTCAACATTTCGTCTTCTTCGCCCATTAAGTCTCCTTCCATTTATCCTTCTTCGCCTAGTGAAAGCTCTAAAGAAAGTAGCCAGGTTGATCAGAAGAAGAAGAAACAGAAAGAGAAGAAGAAGAAGAGCCTAATAAGGACAAAGGCCCCAACAACATCAGATGTTGGATCCAAGCAACCAGTTACCATTAATAGTACTAGGAGTGTTGATGAGGTCAACAAGATTAAAATGAAGAATCCGAAACCCAAATTCCCTTGCAGTCTTTGCAAGGGTGACCACTTTCTAAGGGATTTCCCTAGTCTTGTCAAAGTCTTAGAAATGTGGTCTTCAATGTCATCAGCCTCTGTCGGTCATGCCGATGATACCCCGTCAACTAGTGATGTTAAGGTTGGTAAGAAGGAGAAAACTGTCAATTTCCCTTGCATGTTATGTAAAGGTGATCATTACTCTCACCTTTGTCCTCGTATAGACGAGGCTTCTTATCTTTTGGAAAAACTTCGACTTCCAAAATGTTATTGTAAGATTTCCCCCAACCCATCATTAGTTGATGGACTGGTCAATCCGGTTCCATCCTCGGTTAGTCCGGTTGATCAGGTGGTCAATCTAGTTTCCTCCTCGATTGAACCACAAACCCAAGTAGCTGATCCAGTTCTGTCCTCGATCAACCCCACTCTTCATCAAAAGAGTGTAACCCAAGTGGTCGATCCGTTTTCATCCTCAGTTGACCCCACTCTCCCATTAGAGAGTGACACCAAAGCTGTCGATCCATTTCCACCCGTCGACCCCATGCTCCCCTTGGAGAATGAAACCCAAGTGGTCGATCCGGTTCTGTCATCGGTCGATCCCACTCCTCCTTTGATGAGTGCCAAAGTGACTGATCTAGTCCCTTCCTCGGTCAGTCCCACCCTTCATCCGAAGAGTGCCAAAGTGGTTGCTCCGGTTACATCATCGGTCAATCCCACTCTTCCATTGAGGAGTGCCAAAGTGACTGATCCAGTCCCTGCCTCGGTTAGTCCCACCCTTCATCTGAAGAGTGCCAAAGTGGTTTCTATGGTTACATCATCAGTCAATCCCACTCTTCCTCTGAAGAGTGCCAAAGTGGTCAATCCAAGTCCACCATTGGTTGATCCTACCCTCCCTCTAGAGAGTAAACCCAATACTGCCCACGTTTTTCTCATTGATACATAATCTACCATGTCGGGGGGCATTCCTCATTCTCTCGTTAAACCCCCTTCAAGTAATGAGACCATCCTTTTTAATTGGGGTGCGCTAAGTAGACCTTGTCTTCCATCTCACATTCCTTTCCAGATTACGGTACAAGTTTGTGTTTGAGATGTTTCTCAAACGTTGATAGATGAAGGTGCGTCCGTTAGTATTTTGTCCTCTGTTACTTGGCACGCTTTAGGTTGTCCTCAACTTGCGTCGGTTACACAGAATCTATTAGCTTTTAACAGAAGAACTAGTCAACCTTTAGGGACCCTTCCTTAATTTCCTGTAACTTTGGGAGGGGAAACTGTCTTTATTGATGTCATGGTAGTCTGAGACCCCTTGGATTTCACTTTACTCCTTGGGTGGGATTATGTCTATTCCATGAAAGCTATTGTGTCCACTCTTTTCCATGTGATATCTTTCCCTCACAATGGAATAATTGTGACTATTAATCAACTTTCATTCATTGGTCCTGACTGGAGTACCTCCTTGAATGGTTCTTATATGATGACAATATCGCCCCCATCGCATGTCAATTATGTGGCGTTGTCTCCCATGACTTCAACTTCCAATGATTTAGATCCATTAGTTGACATGGTGATCTCTTGGTAGGGCTATTGGAGCCTGATCTCCTTACCCCTGTCATGGCCCTCGACATGTGTTCCTTCCAGAGTGATTATCTTCCATCCAGTGAAGATCTCTCGGAATCCATGAGCGAGTTTTGTCCCTTGACATGGTGTCCTTTCAAAGAATTATCCTCTTGGAATCCATGATTAAGAAAAATCCATGAGCATAGTTTCTCTTCTCTATGGAAAGCTCATTTAAAAATGAAACAGAGGTCACGAGCATAGTTTCTCTTCTCTATGGCAAGCTCGTTAAAAAATGAAATAGAGGTCACGAGCATAGTTTCTCTTCTCTGTGGCAAGCTTGTTAAAAAATGAAACAGAGGCCTTGAGCATAGTTTTCCTCTCTGTAGCAAGCTCGTTAAAAAATGAAACAACAATCTGGGGATCGAACTCAGAACCCTGATCATAGTTCTTTTTCTGTGTCAAGCTCATTAAAAAATGAAACAATCACCTCTCCTTTCAGGTTGAGTCTTTCGCCAGATCTCATAGATGTCAAGTCGAGTCTTTAGTTAGGTCTCTTTTTTAAACCTTCGTTTCATCCACCTGTATCCTTTTTCTCCATCTAGCATAGAAATTGGTGACAACCTCAAAGTCGATGCATGAATTGAAGCTTGGAGGGCATGTCTCCAACCTTTGATGATCATTCTGGAGTTAAGCCACTAGCTTTCAAGCTGGGGGCATACCGAGCTTAGTCTTTGTTCTTTCTCATGCTCGTAAATACATGAGAATGCATCCGGGTAGAATTTATCTCTTTTTCAGACCTGTATGGATACACGAAAAAGGAACCCCCTGGAGTCTACTTTAAGTTCTTTTCAGACTCTCTAAACATGAAAAGATTGCCGAGCGACATTGTTCTCTTCACACTTGTTAAAGTATTTGAAGAAAACGTCTGTTTAGCGATAGTTTATCTCTTTTTCGGTCTCATCAGACTACTTTACGAAAAAGGAACTGAGAGAGTTCTCTTTTAAGTGTTTTTCTAGACTTTATAATCATGAAAAAACTTCGAGTTTTCTATCTTTGGGTTCATTAAACAAACATCGATATGCCCATATGGGATCGAACCCTTACTTCTTCCAGTTCATTAAACAAAGGAAGAGGAACTTACTGAAGGTGAGTTATATCGAGCATGTGTTACCCTCCTCAAGCTCGTTAAATTAAAAAGATGTACTTGTCTACCTGGATGGGGGAAAAATTGAAGGAAGCAAACCAAGCAGTTTTTGAGAACACTACCAGTAACTCTTAGAGTCACCCTTGGACACGTCACTTTGTCTTTGTGCACATATTAATCCGTTGAACCTCTGCACTGAACCAATCCTCTGAGTTTTTATTACTCCTTTGGGTCACTCGATGAAAGTCACAGTATCCACTGCATCATAATGTTTTGGTCCATGTCATGTTTATGATGTTGTGCCTCAGTGTTCAAGGGAAGTATCTACCTTGAGAGTCATCCATCAAAAATATCTTGTTTCAATACCCATGTCATTCCATGTTCATTTGATCTACCAATTACATCTTCATGTCCGTTTCATGTCGTTGATGGGGGATACATCAAGGCCCTCCTTTGACGAGTCTATTCCTGTCGACTTCAACACATTATCCAGGAACTAGACTTAGAAACCAATTAGTACTTTGGGACCTACATGCCTCAATGGCAAGCCTCCTCACGTTCAACAATGGGTTTACATCATTGAACTCTGATCAGATGATTCCATGGATGTTCAACTTCAACTCATCCATTCACATTCATTGGAATGTACTAGGGTACCTTGGGAATCATTGACATCAATGGTGATTTCCCTCACGCTTGTTAATGGTTTACAACATTGACCAGTAATCAAGTGGTTTCTTCCATGTTTGACATCAGGACATCTATTCACATGGTTAGATTCGTACTACATCGGGATAGGTAAGAAGACCCTGGGTTGATTGATCACTTTGATATGTATTTTGCCCAGGTTGTGACGACGTTTCTCTTGAACAATGACACATATACTGTCACATAGATTCACTTTGTATTGGTCGTGGCTATGTCTTGTCATCTTGTAGATCCACTGTGTATTCTTCATGGCTATGATCAATTCAGGTCATGGGAGTATAGATCCACAGTGTATCTTCAGTGGCTATACCATTTTTTCAATATAATTATGGATCCGCAGTGTATTTTATGGTGGCCATATCTTGCAAGTCTTTATCACCCAAGCATAGGTATGCCTGCCTTGGGTTTGAAACATGTCATAATGTTTGTTGGATGTTTGTGTGTAGCTTCTATCAGGTTCTCCAAGTCCACACCCTTGCTTTAAAGATTTGTAAAGTGTTTCGGCCATCATTCTCTCTTCTGACCTCACACTGTAGGGGGCATTCTGTTACACATGAAATTTGAACACCTACGTACCTCGCCCTAAGTGTCATATAAGTGTCTCATACACCTTGACACCATGGAATAACCTATGTCACAATCCCTAGTCAATGTGGAGGAGGGGTATATTACATGAAGGCAAAGAAATACTAAGTACACATGAATTATTATTAATATTCATGGAAAAAAAATTGATTAAGTGAGAGAATCAGGTGCACATGAATTATTATTAATATTCATGAAAAAGAAAGTAATTAAGTGTGAGGATCCACCTCACATTTGGTTTCCTATTTTTTAGGGAAGGTGGAGGATCTCATGGATGGTTGAAATATTTCCTCCTTAAAATCCTTAAGAGATATTTCCTACCCAAAATCCTTAAGAGATATTTTCTCCCTAAATATCTTAGAGATCCCTTTCTTAGTGTATCTGATGAGAGATTCTCTCCATGGTGGTTAAGTCTCCAAATCTTATATAATGAGGGATTTCCATGGAGGAGGGGGAAGGGAGATTGAGAATTATACCAAACTTATGATCTCATGAGCGGTATTGGAACATCAACATTCTRTGTGTGGACTGTTTAAGMAAGGGTTTGGACAAGGGGAACTTGATGAAGCTGTTGCACTCACATCTATGGTTGTAAGTTTTCTTCATTGTTGTTCTCATTAATATAATATGCTTGGCCTGTTTMTTTCAARTCTKTGTTTGATCTCACATGAATTTGTCTCTAATAGATAGATCTATTTCGARCTAATCTMAGTAGAGTAGGAARCTGGTTKTATCTTTGTTTGTCTAYRGGGMTTATCRAGGAGTTTAMGATTGGAKCTCAACTYGGACTGTGCAGGGACAAACACCRGTAAAAAKGTACTTCTTTTCTCCTTCCTCCTCACACATTAGTTTATCTAGATCTAAAAGGAAGTCAGTGTCCATGTTAAGCACCTTCTGTCTTAMGAGTTAAGAGTCTAGCTCTCAAGAGGAGATCTACCTGTYCGCAGGGAGATTTTCCTTCAACACAGTCACTAACAAACACTCAAGAATGCAAAATTTTATGCTATTTTTTTCTCAAACAAGAATTCAGACAATTGCCAAATTATAAAGAAGACCTTTTTAATATCCAAAACCAATGCATACAAATACTTCTTTGTTTGATTGTGGATGCAAAATAATATTTTCTTCTAATGCTTAGTTCTTTCACTAATAATGAAAAATGTTCACTACTGTGATTTGAAAAAGTAAGAGGAAAAAATCACACAAACAAAGACACTCTCAATAGTAAACAAGAGATCGAAAGAAAAACAACTACGAAACTATTCACTCAAAGAAAAAAACTAAGAAACCAAAAGTCACAGTTTATAGTCTTCAAGAATTGATTAAGGGATCAAAGATAAAGAAAAAAATAGATCTGTGATTGGTGATATTCCCTGTGAAAACCTCCAATCAATCAGATAATCGAGAAGAGTGGAAAAAAGAAACCAATTTTGAGAGAGAACGGTCGATTTTGAAATAAGGAAAGACAACACAAAATCAATAGGAATAACAAGAATGGAAGGTAGCAGGTTTGAGTCAAATAGGAGACAAGATCAAACAAAATAATATCTGAGTTAGAGAAAGATATCCAAAGACTATACCCAACAAGCACAAAAGCTTGGAATTTCCCAAAGAAAGAAAAATCAGCGCTTTGGTAACCAAAGCACTAGAGAACTGCATCCATCCCTAGTAGACTCTAGGGGAGCATTCATTAAGTAACAATGCTAAGCCTTGAACTACAGATGGGTGCTAGTTCTAGGGAAAGTTTGAGAAAAGGACCAAAAATCTCAATAACTCAGGAAAATTCAGTAAGAGGCTCTGTGAGACAACTTAGCAAAGACAAAAGAGATGTAAACATAAATTAAATCAATAGATAGGATCTAAGAATAGAAAAAGGCCATAGACGAACCAAGGAAAGAACAAACTGACAATTCGTTCCCCACTGGAGTCACCAATTTCTGTTACAGAAATATTCTCCTATGGATAGGTGAACTTTCCCTTGGATTATTGACCCTTATACCAAGACAAAAAAAATCATTTGGACACTACCATTCCTATAAACTCATTTTTCTTATCAAAAAAGAGAGGAGAAGGTAAATCAAGATGTACTCTGTTTATTACATTTTTCCTAGCTTCTCCTACCTGCAAGCTTGATCCAATTCCTGGAAAAAATCAATACCTGCAATGAACAAAAAGAAACAAGTGACTTCATTCTACTCTAATGGATTAGGAAAAGAAAATTCATCTATGCAAATAAAATTAAACATAGAAAATCACATGAAACCAAATACTTGAAGAAAATAGGCCAAGTATATTATATGAGAACTTCAAGAAGAAACTTAGAATCTTCAAATGATGTTGCAGGAGTCTCTCAAAGTCCTCCTCATGCAACCCTTGCTCAAAAGATCCAAAATCAAAATAAAAATGCTTTGTTGACTTTTTCCTCCTTTGCTTACCATGGAAATGGCTCCATTTATAGTCTTTGAGAGGCTCAAATTCCTTGGGTATATTTGGAATAAGTTAAGGATATGGCTCTAATAGTTGTGATATCTTCCTTAGATGCAACCCTAGAGTTAGATTTGATCCAAACCAACTCGATCCATCCATAATTTTCTTAGAATAAAATGTGTTTTTTCCAATATTTCATCAACCAACTCAGCGCTCCTTTAGAATGGGAAACATAGTGCTACAACACTCTCCCTGAGATGGACAAGGAGCGCTAGCACTCCTTTTGTATGATCATGGGAGCATTGATCTTCCAAAAAGTTACCAAGATGAAAAATTCCCTAGAAAAAAATTTGTTCTGACTGTCAAATGATGGGGATTCCTCTTCTAACATGTTTCAGGGGTTGTAGCAAGTGTTTTCATTGTGTCGTTGATGATGTGACACTTTGGGAAAGAGAATGTGACACTTATGACACTTGGGACAAAAGTGCGACATTCACGACACGTACGACAATGAGAATGTGATACTGTCGAAGTGAGGAATTTTGATGTGTAACATGATGTCATGTGGCAATGAGGTGGCACTTGGCTAACGAGGCCCGAGAACTTTGGAAGGCCATAACGTTTGACTCTGAGACTAGATTTGGGCATACTTACATTCGTTGGAAATCTCTTGACAAGTAGGGGACATTGGTGCCCTAGAAAATAGGCCTCAAGATGTCTAAGAATAGGCAAAGTTTTAATACCCGATCCCTTAAAATGTACTTATCGGGTTGGGTGTGTTACAAAGTGGTATCAGAGAATTCTACAACACTAGGCATGGATGGGCCAGAGATTAGTCATAGGACTGGTATATCAAGATTAAGATCAACATGTTGAAAGGTGTTTCTACCTTTAAAGGATGGTTTGTTATCTGCATTAAATCCTTGAAGAGAAGGATTGTAGATTGAAATTGTGCCTTGGAAATTATTACTGAATTTCAGCAGTGGAATTATATTGTCCCTTTGTAAAATTGATGACTACTCTTACAGGAGTAGGAATATGCCGATAAAAATTAATTGTAAGACCTCGATGTAAAAGGGGCGATAATGGAAGAATCATGTCAAGGGATGCTTAGAGAAAATGAATAATCTGGATGGTTTTAATAAGTCATAAGATTGCCTGTAAGTATGGGCCGATGGAGCCCCTGACACTTTTAATTGTTGTTTAACAAAGAAACTGAGCCCCGTATGTATAATCCATAATGTTTAGAGGACTAAAGGAAAACATGTAAGGTATGTTTACTTGACCTATAATAAATGAAATTTGGGGCTAGATTTATCTAGTTAAGAAAAATAAAAAGGGTCCTTTGGACTATTGATAGTCCTCACAAAAGAAGTGAAATGACATGAACATATGAGAAAGTTATGAGCTCATGATTTTATTAAAGAAAATGTATAATTCTATTAACCTAAGGGCCTATCTATGCATATGAATGAAAATGAAGACAATTGAAATACATATGCACCGAGGGCATGAGAAAAATGCTTAGTGCACAAGGATATGTTGGGATGCATATGGTAAATATTGAAAATAAATGTAACATGCATACATTCTTATTATAGTCTATGATTAGATATAAAATGTGGTGTGGTCATAGATCATATGGCTAGTAATGATTTGATAATATCAACATAAGTAAAATGATGATGATGTTCATTGACTATTTTCTTATGAAGATAAGGATGAAATGAATAATGGAAGTTTGGTTAAGGATGTGATCGAGCATTTCTAGATGACCAATGGGTCATATTGACATCCAGATAAGGATGATGGCTATATAGGTATGGCTTAATACCTTCAAGAAGAGGTTATAGGGAATTCAAGAAAGGATCCCTTTAGTAGAGTTCTGTTGACCAAAGACGATTTGAGGTGTGGAAGGGGGCAAGGTTTGGTATCCTTCTACCCCGGGTAATGTTGTTTCTACCCCTTTGTATTTTATGAAACTATAGAATACTTAATGTAACAGAAGGAAAAGAGTGACCTTTTACTGGTTGTTGTAAAAAATACAACGTAATAATGAATTTTCCTGTGAAATTTGTCAGTTGATTGGCCATAAAATCTCAACAGAGAAGGATGACATTAATATAGAATAACTAAATAGGAATGATATAAAAATGTGCTAGTGATGCACATGCATGATGTATGAGTGTATGTATGACTTCCTGAGAAAGGAGGAAGTAAGGCAAGGAGAGTACTTTCCTGGACCAGACAATTCCATGGATGCATGTCTGACCCTATTTTGGAGGGTATGAGTATTCTGTTCAGATAATAACTAGATGAAGTATGTTATTCCTCAGAAAGATCTAATATGAAAAGATAAAAGAGAAAGAATCAAGCATGAACTCTTGCTGGTTGTTATATTGTAAAGAGGATAGCCTAAGTATGATCATTGTTGGATTACTGAGAGGGGAGGTGAATCAATAATAGCGTAATTATAATCCTTTTTCTTCAAATAATCCAAGTGTTATATCAATGTAAAATTATTATCAAATAATGAACAAT
>ML784339.1:281797-333584 GCA_009831015.1 Picea engelmannii | reverse complement strand
TCTTAAACCACTTTGACTACTTTGACCTTTTGGGACTTCTAGATGACATATGAGGGTCCTCCAACTTCGTAAGGCCATAACTCTCAAATTGTGAGGAGTTATGTGACGTTCCACATACCACCAGAAATGGAATGACATGTACTATCCATATAGAATAGTATTACCTAAAAATATATCAAAACTCATACCGTTATCCATCAAACAAACTTGGGTCCATTACCCAACCTTTGTGCTACGGGGCTTTCTTTAGGGGTTGACATCAATGAAAACCAACCTTAATCAACATTCATATCTGTGAGAGTAGTCATGTAAATGACTATGAGCTCCCATAAAAAATTGGATGATGTTAAATAAATTTGAATGAATAAGGTAAAAGGCTCAAGTGATGCACACACACACATGCTTAAAGGTATAATATGAATTCTCGAGTAAGAGGGAAATCAGGCAAGAATTGTACTTTCAAGGATTGAATAAATATGATGAATGCATGGCTGAATCTATTATGAAGAGTCATGACTATTTTTTTTTAATAATATCTTGAGGAGGATGTGTTCCATCTCCTCAGGAAAAGCTAGTATAAATTGATGAAATAATAAAGGAGCGGGGATGTTATGTTGTCATGATAAAAGGAAACATGGTTATGCCTTTGAGGTTTGGCGCATGAGAATGACTGTGAATAATCACGAGTTAAAATAATTTTTAAAGAAATATGCAAAGTGTGCCTATGGTAGACACCCAAAACCAAGTTAATGCATGTGGTTAAATTTGTGAAAGAACAATTTGAAATAAAGTTGATAACCTAAAGATATAAGTTTGAATATGTATTTGGAATGCATCATAAGAATGCATGCTCATATTCCTTATGGAATGTTTGATAGAAATATGAAATAATGAAGTTGATTCCGACTCAATATTGAGATCATTTCAAGAAATGATGGATATGCAATAAGGAGTTGCATGCTGAGACAGTCCCAGGCAAGGGAACTGTGTAAAGAACTCTGTCATGAGAACAAAGCTATAACCTTAATGACTGCTGAGAGTTGGGAAGTGGGATGCAAGGATTTTTTATATAATAATATTTGATTACATTCTAAAATATAATGCATGCATAAGGGATATGTAAATGAATGTTGACCATTCTTATTTCTAATGGTAATCTGTAGAATGCACAGGTTCATAATTCATTGTGAACTAAAATATTGTTGTCATAGCATGCTGATTTGTCCAGGGAAATCAAGATGAAACTTGGCTGAAACTTCTCAAGGAAAAGAGAAGACAATTCCCAAGAGGGACCAATTGCTTAAGAAAAGGAGGAGGAAAGGAGAAGCACTTCCCTTGCTCCAAAAACTATGATTTGCTTAACATAGTTATAAACCTAAAAAAGGAACACCCATGAGAGCAAAGGAAAATAAATAAAAAAGTATGTCTAAATGAATATGCTTGGTTGAGCCATGTTAAGTAAAGGAAGTGAGGCATTAGAAATAACTCAACTAGGTTGAAAGTTTCAGAATGTGTAGAAGGAGTTGGAAAAAGGGAAGAATCCCTTAACTCCTTTCTTGTTGTCTAATGTGTTTCTCTGGGATAAGAGAAAATTGAAAGGCTAATTGTTACGAGGAAAATATCTCTATGGCCAGGGGTAAACCACAATAGACAGAAATGACTGCAGAAATCAACTCTAATCTCAAGTGTGCTATATAAATAGATATGCTAGAAGGACAAGATAAAGGCCTACCTCACCCAGAAGTTCGATGAAGTCCACCGTTGAGCACTTGACCCAAAGCAATATACCTGCAACTAGTTCTCAACAACCAAGAAACACAAGAATATGGTGATAATATATAATGTTAGCACATTTGATAGAATAATCCATCAACATTCATAACAAATATGCCCATGGAATAACAATTCAAATATTTTTGAGATATTAATTGGACAAAAAAATAGTATTTCTTTTAAGATATAATCAACAGAAGTGAATGAGTTACAAACTTCCGTGTCGGTACGGTTCGAAACCGAGAAACTAAGTTCCTTCTAGCTAGGCCTCCACCACTTCAATCCTCCACCAAAGGCAAGATCTTATAAGAGAGACAATGAAGTTCTCAATCAATAGGGGGAGATCTTGGGGGGTGAACAATGTGTTTAGACTTAAAGGACAAAGAGATGCAGACTCAATGTGAAGTGAATAATTTCTCCAAAGTAACTTTGCTCTCAAAGTTGAATTCTTTCTCCTCTTTTCCATAGCTCAGATTTGGCCCATTTATAACCTTCAAGTGGAACTGAAGGGCCTATTCAGAACGTTTCCAGTATATGGAAGGTCAAGGATCATTGATCTCGTGATGTGACATGGAAACTCGACACCATTTTTTTAATTTTGGGTACATTTCTTGATGTACGCGGGATGTAATGGTGCAACCTGTGTATACACATGCTATAATATAGGCAGGGCATGTATATGTGGAAAAATCATGTTTTTATCTCTAGGATTTTCAAAAAGGGACTTCAAGTCTACATAGGGAAATGGAAAAAGTCCCTTTGTGCAAGATTGCATAGGATGAGGAAAATCTTTCTATAACATATGCCCCCTAATGTGTGAGGTTAGAGGAGTATCTGTGATGGCAGAAATACATTATAAAACCCAAAAGTGGAGTAATGGGGACCCAACTGGAAGAACTAGTTTCTCATTACAATATGTATTGACTTTGCATACATGGCTACCAATTTGAATTACACTGCAGATCCATGTGAAAATATACCAAACAACTATCCATGGCCATGAATAGGAAAATACAAATGTGGTTACATGCCAAAGGTTGTCATAGTCACGAACAAGGCCCAGTAAAACCAGTCTCAAAATCAATCTGAAGATATCTGTATACAATGGAGTACAATCTGATCTCCCATGATCACTGAAGTCATGTAGGCACTAGTCCAATGAAAAGGTAGCAACAACTTAGGAAAGTTGCGACTATAAAATTATGTCTTCAAGTCTTCTACACAATCTTCCAAAGGTGCAAGTCTACATTATGTGAATAAAGGAGTTGAGGTCGAACACAATGAGACTTCGTTTGATTACTAGTCATTGAAATATACCATTAAAAAATGTGAGACAACCTACCGATGATGAAATTAGGTATCAAGGCACCAAGTACATTCTTACAAGTGTGAATAAAGGAGTTAGGGTCGAACACTTGAAGAATCCATCGATTAGGAGACATTGATGTATTCCCAATTGTTGATGGTGAGAGAACCTGCCATTAATGACTGCAAGCCTCTAGGTACTCATTGGACTCTAGGTCTTGTCCCCAGAATATATGAGTTGAAGTCGATGGAAGGAGACCCGCTGAAAGGAGAATATTAAGACATATCTCATCATTCAACATGAGGTACAAAGCAAGATCTTGATGATTTGGAGGAAATTAGACAAAGAACATGTTCACGAACCAACGACCTTGTGCGTCTTTCGTGTGTGCCAGGTGCAAGCGGTACATGAAAAAGATCCTCTGAATATCAGTCAATGAGGAAAACTGTTGACAAAGGCAAGGAAACCACCAATAAGGGTAATGGAATCCAAGACACTACACTAATTCCAATGTGTGAATAGATTTCCTATCGTCAAACACAAGGGAAACCACCCAGTCAACGACCAATGATGAAATGTCGATTGTTGTGTTCAAGGTTACCTACCAATGAGGAAAATAGGACCAGGGTGCGCAATATGACTACAAATTCATGTGATTCGGAGACAAACTGAGGGTATGTCCGACATACAAATTCAAGAGTTCTGAGTAATGTCTGACATAGGTTGATAGACATCATTTGAATAAGAGCATGAGACATATGGTAGACTCTGGCAACATAGACTCAATGATGAAACCATGAGATGCAGGAGGAATCAATCAAAATCTCCATAGGGACTGGAAGAGTAACCAGTCGGGAAAGTAAACTCTCTATAATGATCCCAACTTCCTAAGGTCATGCTAAACCCAAAATTATGATGAAAAATGGACTCAAAACTTTTGTGCTCTATTCAAAGGCGACACGACTGCTGGCAATATAAGATAATACTCCCTTCCCTCTTGTATTTTTTTGTTTTTTCATAGTCAAATGAATGCTATGATACATAGGAGGGAACTAGTGTCAAAAGTAAGAAAAACTAGTTCCAACAGTGGAACATACCTATGCTCAATGCAAGGAGGTGCATGCGGGAGATGGACACTCGAGGGAATGTTCCCTCCTGGGTATAGGGTGTCAATTTGTGAAGGATATAAACAAGGCTCTTCTTGGGTTGAGGATGCAAAACTTCCGAGGCAAATAGTTTATAACGCAAAGCGAGAATCAACAATAGGATCAATACTGCAAGCAAGGGCATGAGATGAAATCACAACTTAACGCCAAAAAATTTCCTTTTTCATAATCTTAGTCTACTTGGTTTGAAAAAGGGATAAAATTGTACGAAATAGACATCCTTTCAAATCCAATTTACGAGTGTGAAAGAGACAAGTTCACTCGACAATATTTTTTCTTTTTGAAAACGAGTCAGAAAAGATCTTAACCAAGACTCATGACCTTTCAAGTCCAATTAGGGAGTGTGAAAGGTACAAATTCACTCAACAATATTTTCTCTTTTTAGACGAGTTGGAGAAGAACTTAAATCAGACTCGTTGAGAGGTTTCTAGGCAACATGTCATGGGGAAGGCCAAGGCTCCCATGTTGGACTTTTGTGAAAGTTCAACATCTTACGAATAGCCAACACAAGCTTGGGAAAACTCAAATCTCTCCAAGTTGAGGAGGATAAAGTGCTAGCGGAGGTTACCTTCTTCATGATATATCGGATAATGTCCCTTACTTGAAAGAACATAAGAGGAGGATACACCACAAGACCATCCTAATTAAAGGGAACTTCTCCAATACTTGAAGGGAGAGTACTCGGGGAGAGTAAAACTCTCTCTTGTTCATAATATGCAGTACCAGAAATGATAACGACATGGTTGAAGGACACATCACCCTCCAAGGGAAGGGTTGGATTGACCAGAAATTGCATCGGTACGACCACTTCTTCAATCGTTGGTTGAATAAGATGCATGAAAACAAGGCCATGAGATGCATAACCCTAAAAAATGGGTGTGTGGTCAAGTGAGGATTGCATCAGCATGAATTATGTGCTAATCAAAGGAGAAACAGAGTGTGGGGAAACCATAGATGCCTCAGAACCCGAAGGGCCCCCAGGTGAGAACCACACTTTTAGTATCCCGACAGTAGCAGGACACAAACGAGTAAGGTGATCTCCTTCCCAAGTCCTGCAAAGGAATTTGGACTTATGTCTGACACGTCTAGGCTTCTCAATCGTATGAATTCCCCCAATGTCATCTACAATGGCTGGTGACATGCTCTCAGCATGACTGGCAGAGGCTGGAGGTTCATCTCCCACATGATGTACAAAGGTTGGAGATGTGATATCAACATGACTCATGGAGACTAGAGTTATGCCCCCAACATGACTAACAACGACTGGTTGCAGGTCTTCAACATGACTTGTAGAGGTCATCGACCAATATCCAACATGACTAGAAGTGGTTGGTGATGGAGCTCCAGTATGACTAGCAGTGACTGAACTAGTGGTAGTGGTGAGTTGTGGCATTTGAGACCAAGGTCCTAGGAAATATTGGTTTTGAGACATTGTAGGCCAGGAAGGGTCTTAGTTTACACCTTGTCCCTGTACATAAAGGTAGTATCCTCTGCCTAATTTATCCATAGAGGTTTGTATATGCAACATCACTGAAGTAAATGTATACGAAGAGACACAAGTATGATAAGGATTATTCAAGTGAGGATATATGTTTACCCTGTGTGAAGGGGTTCTGTGAAGTGGGTATCCCAAACCAAAAAACTGATTCCCCTCGTATGAAAGACCCGAGGATATATGTGGACCCGCCATGGGAAAAGTGTTCGTAGGAACTGGCATGGAGGACAAAGGATACATGGATGGGTTTTAATAAGTAGAATAACCACCCATTTGAGTACTGGCTCCTGAAAAAACATGGATAGGATTGGATCCGTAAGAGGGGAGGTTCCAACCTCCCACAATGAGAATTGGTAGAGGGACATGACTCCTATCAAATGCAAACATAGATGATGAGGCCATGGTTCCCTTGTATCCAAAACTAGGATTCACATAAGTGGGCCAGGGAGAGGATGGAAAGGGTGAAGGCATGTTTGGCATATTAATAGGAAAATGATTAGATACCCAAGGCACAGACTGAGTGTCATAATTATGCATACCATTATGAAAAGAGGACGGATTCATCCCCATGAAATGAGTGAACATCATGGGGGGGTAGCGATAAAGGAGGGAGTCACAGGAACTCCACTATCCATGATAATGACAACTCAAAGCATGGTATAAAATCTCAAAAATCTACCAATAATGAAAGAGCACACTGAAAAAAATCAAACGACCAATATGCACACAAACATGATAAAGTGGTTGAAAGGGAACTCCCTCTCTAAAGTAGTTATGCCTCGCCCAAGAGGGGATTGAGACTCCACTGGTAAATATTGGAGGAAACATAATCAGTTATAAGAGCCCTTGTGGGCTTAAAAACTAGTTGGTTAGATCCCCCCAGAGAGGTAATCCTCCATAAATKTTGTGTGTTGTCCGACCCTTATCTAACCCAGGGTACCTGYAGAATAACCCCTGCAAGTAACCTATGTGGTACCTAAGTCAAGAAACTRAGAAACCATGGTATAACCAATGCGCATTCGAACATTTGTAAGTCAGGTCCACCRTATGGGTAGGGTAGAAAAGCCCAAAACCTTGAAAGCACCACCTCTCACRGAGGTAAGGGCACTAGCAAGATCCCCATATACGAATAGATCCCCAKAAATATATCTGATGCTAAGAAGTTATCGGGGGGATATCCCTTCAACCAACCTCACACAACCTCGTKCTTAACTCCATTGTAAGTGAAKCCTCCTGATATTATCGATTATACTATGGATTTTTCCACTCCCTTAGTTGGACACATATGTTTATTTAATAGCCTTGGAGAATTTTACTCACAAAATCCTATTCCAAGGCTCTAAATCCTAAGCTATTTTGTGCACACTAGAAAMCAAAATCGTTACTAATCAATTTTAAATGATAGAGTTAATTTTAATGGCCTTGGTTACTCAAAAKGTGCGGTCGTGAAACTAGTGATGTTATGACTCAACAAGTAAAATAAATGAATATGAATACAATGRAAATTCCTAACTTCAATTTCCCATAAATGATATGCTTTTCAAAAATGCAATTTTCAATTCAATTTTGCAATTCTGAATAAAATGCAATCTTTMTTTACATGCACTAAGATAAATGACAAAGACTTAAGAGATCAAAATGCCAATCAATGTAAAATGCATAATATTTTTGTATTTTCAATATAAGAGAATGAAAATGCAAGGACTGAACAACAACTTGATATAAAGACTCTACTGTGTATAGACAGAGACAACCCAAGTAGGATATTAAGGAGAAAAACAACCAGCCCGAGGTGTAAGGACAATCAAAATGAAAAACATGATGAGAAAGGCACCACCCAAAAATTCAACCATAGACAGGTTTCCTGTCATTCCACAAACACTTAACAATCACCACAGAGACCCAAGAAGACTCAACAATCATCAAAACCTACCCAGTAACCACCAAACCTAGAAATCAAGCAACAAAGGTTGATGTACGTGTTTGTTCAAGGGAAAAGCGCGTATGTACACAACTTGCAGAAGTACAACATGTGTATGTATGCGACTGTCAAGAAAAAACCCGTGTATATGTGTCAAAACATGACTAGGATAAGGAGAAGGCTGAGAAACTAAAACTCATAGTGAACAGAGGCTGTCAAGCAATCATACACCAATAAATTCAATATGAACGAGAGCAATCTAAGGAGAAAAACACTCCAAACCCCCAAAAATAAGATTATTTCCCTAGTATGGTCGCTAATTCTGTTACGAGGAAAATCTCTCTATGGCTAGGGGTAAACCACAACAGACAAAAATGACTGCAGAAATCAACTCTAATATCAAGTATGATATATAAATATGATAGAAGGACAAGATAAAATTCCTACCTTGCCCAAACATTCGATGAAGTCCACCGTTGAGCACTTGACCCAAAGCAATATACCTACAACTAGTTCTCAACAACCAAGAAACGCAAACATATGGTGATAATATATAATGTTAGCACATTTGATAGCATAATCCATCAACATTCATAAAAAATACTCCCATGGAATAACAATTCAAATATTTGCGAAATATTGATTGGACGAGAAAAGAGTATTTCGATTAAGATATAATCAACGGAAGTGAATGAGTTACAAACTTTCGTGTTGGCACGATTTAGAACCGAGAAACTAAATTCCTTCTAGCTGGGCCATCACCACTTCAATCCTCCACCAAAGGAAAGATCATATAAGAGAGACAATGAAGTTCTCAATCAATAAGGGGAGAGCTTGGGGGTTGAACAATGTGTTCAGACTAAAAGGACAAAGGGATGTAGACTCAATGTGAAGTCAATAATTTCTCCAGAGTAACTTTGCTCTCAAAGTTTAATTATTTCTCCTCTTTTCCATAGCTCGGATTTGGCCCATTTATAGCCTTCAAGTGGAACTGAAGGGCCGATTCAGAACGTTTCCAGTATATGGAAGGTCAAGGATCATTGATATCGTGACGTGACATGGAAACCCGACACCATTTTTTAATTTTGGGCACATTTCCTGATGTATGTGAGCTGTAGTGGTGCAACCTGCATATACACACGTTGTAATATAGGAAGGGAGCTTATATGTGGAAAAATCATGTTTTTATCTTTGGTATTTTCAAAAATGGACTTCAAGTCTGCATAGGGAAATGGAAAAAGTCCCTCTGTGCAAGATTGCATAGGGTGAGGCAAATATTGCTATAACACTAATATGTGAAAATGTTCAAGACATGAGAAACTGATATGTTGATGAACATAAATGTTTTGGCATATGAATGTTGATCACTGCATGATAATGGAGACAACAAAAATATTTCATGTTTGCACTCCAAAAAATATTGAGGTAATGTAATGGAGTGCATATAGGTATTCTAAGACATATACGAAAATGTTTATTGATTTAAATGTTATGGTACTTGCATTTTGTTTGACATGAAAACTAATATAATTGTGATGCGATGATCCATGTTATGTATAGGAAATATTGGAGATGTTAGGTAAGGACAAATTCCAATGGTGAACAACCTCAGGAAGAGGAGAAATACAAGAAGGCTGATGTTGAAATATTGATGAAGGGACTTTGAGAGTTCCCATGAAGCACCACTAATGAGGTAATGTCAGAGAGGGTGCTGGAAGCTAGAACATGTATAAATATTGTTCATGCCTATGTGGAATAAGGTTTTAAAGGTATTGGGTAAGAATCCGTTCTGAAATATTTTATTATTTTAATGATATGAAAATAATTTTGAATGGTTGTTGTATGCCATTGATACCTGAGCAGGGTAAGATTCATGAATAAGAACCTGAATGATGAGAGGTAATAACCCGAACAACTAAGGATGATTAAGATCCTTGCAATAAAATTCATGAACAAAGTGTCATGAGTACTTTGACCAATCGAGAATGTTTGGGAACAATAGTGCTCATGAGCAACACGTTGACTGAATTCATTAAGGAAATGAGAGGGAAGGTAATGGACTGCCTATTATGGAAGGAGGATCTTCCAATATTCTACCATAGTTAAAGAATGGTAAAGAAATAAATTGGGTGGCCATAAATGTTGGCGCCCTGACTACCAATGAAGAAAGAATGCTTGAATGCATTCATGTGAAACTTTTAGTTTCATGTGTGCTGATTTGAGGCTACGATCAACTCAGAGCAGGAGGGACAATCCTGCTGTAATAATGAATATGGATAGGTAATCCATGTGAGAGAGGTGGTTGAGTTCCAACACAACATGGAAAGAGTGCCTAACATGAAAAATAATAATCTAAAATCAATGCAAGGGTGCATGGTATGTGAATGTGGCCATGGATATTGACACATTTGATTAAATTCACTTAATATTGAATTTCGTTTGGAAAAGTTTGGTATCCTGAAATGATGCATGTGTAAGGAATGATATTTCCTTTTTCTTTATATCATTGAATATATGAATTTGAGTAAATTGTTAGTATGCACAATTTTGAAAATTGTTTGCAAATCACAACAAGTGTGCAATGAAAATATAATGTGCATGAGAACTAACAATCTATTTGGTGAATTGAAGTTGAAATTGCAAGAATAAGGGTCTTGGATATGGTAGTATTGTAAGTCCATAAGGAAGACCAATGTATGTTGATTATAAAAGATCCAAACTGTTATGAGAAGGAAATCTCAATTTTGTGAACTTTGGTTCCAATATATAATAGATCTGAAAATGAATGAAATTGTGAATTTGAAAATATGTGGGTAACAAATTTGAAAACAATTTTGATTGAAAATTAATGAAGATATCTCACAAATTTATGTATGCATATGAACATAGGTTAGATGAAAATATATTTCAAGGGAGGATAGATGGTGGTTGTCAAATAAGAAAGCATGGAAGAGGGCCATTGTTGTGACAAGAGAAATTTGTGATAGTCATGATCGCCATAAGAATGTTGTGTTGTGGTAACACAGGATGAAGGGATGCTTTCAACAGAGCAAGCCAAAGGGATGCCTTGGTAGAGAAAACTTGAGGGGGACTTCGGTTGTAAGAATCAAGGAAGTCTCTTAAACTCTTCTTGTGAGAGAAATCCTGAGAAGGAAATATGGATTTCCCAAGGGACTGTATAGTAGAGAAGGAGATGCATGAGCCTGAGCCTGAAAGGCGAGTGACCACAAGGAAGGGAATAATTTGATATCTCATGTGAAAGACTCGGTGGAGTCTTTAAAATTTTGTCATATATTTACTAGGATCATGCACACAATGGGTAAGGAAAGGAAAACAATGAGTTGAGTAAACATGAAAACCATGTGGATGCACAAGATAAGTATTGTGTTGATGTGTAATTTTTTCCTTTTGAATTAAAAACATCAATGAAATGTTCATACATGAAGATTGTGATAATATGCATGCTATTTGAAATTGTTGTAGGCTTGTACTAATGCCAAGAGTCTGGGAAAGGAACAGACCGAGAAAAGGAAGACATTGCTAAAGTAAATGAAAGACAAGGAATAACAGGTGTTACTGAGAAAATAACACCGAGGATGGTGTTCCTTTGAAGGGGGAGGGGATTATAACACCCCCTCTCTAAACATATTATTATATGTAATTAATCATAATTAGTGATTTCCATGCAATGACATGTAAATATTATCAATGTATTACTGCTTAATTGAAAATGCCAACAACACAATGTGGGATGAGGCCTTGAATGTACAAGCCATGGTACCAATAGAGGAATGAGAGAAGGGATTATTAGGCTAAAGGACCAAGCCACTTTGTTGATGTATTATTTTAGAATAGAATGATTGATCATTACAAGTCTATGTGTTTGAGTAATGATAGAACACCATAAATAACATTTATCTATGAATGTTGTCTTGAATGGATAGAGATACATGTACAATCTGGAAGGAATCCACATATTGTGTGAAAGTACTCATGTTGTGGATTGTGTAGGCTATTCAAATATTTGTACTTGAATGATAATGCATATGTATGGAATTTCATGTGTATTGCACACCCTAACATGAGAACGTTGTACTTTATCCCGAATGATAAGAGAATTTTGTATCGTCCTAAAATAAAGAAAGTAAACGTGTGAATGAGATACTTGTGCACGCAATAATTTTTCTATTGTGATGTGTTTCCTGTGAAAGGAATCCATGGCATATGAAATAAGAGATGAATGATAAAATCCATAAGTAAATGTCTTATCTAGTTTGGAAATGGACTACAGAGTCCCTGAAATCCTGGTAAGACCTTAGAAGAGACTTATAAGATGTCCTTGAATGACTATTCCATGATCAGACCGTTAGCCTGCAAAATTCTTGTGTTCTGAGCGAATGGAATCACAGTCGTTGATTTGAAGTGGAGAGATGATCTTTACCATTAGACGAAAGGTCTCCTTGACGAAGAAATATGTTTCGATATTGAAGGAATCACAACCGTTGGATTGGCACAGCGAATAGATCCCGACCCTTCGTCGAAGTAGGATATGATTCCCTTAGAATATGTACTCCAAATTGACCAGAGTCATCGATCCATTAGAGCATGGAGTTAGCAGATCTACCACCATTGGATCTAGCTGCCACTATATCAGGGTAAAATCCATTGAAAAGAGTTGATTGGAGTGGACTTTTGGAGGGAAATCTCTAGCGGACGTAGAAAAACTCCAAAGGATAGAATCCAAGGAAACATTTGGACCATTGATCAGGACCTGAGAAAGATCTAATCCTAGTCATTTATTATAGGGTGTCATTCATATTAAATCACGAAGATGAGCTCCAATGAGGAGGTTCCAAGGGAAGATCTAGTCCGTTGATTAGAGCTAGGGTTAGATTAAATCTTAGTCGTCGATCGACCGTAAGGTCCTAATGGGTTCCTTGGAGAGTAGCAACAAGGGGATTATGTCACCTCAACCAACATGCTTAGGGCACGTGTCAACATTTGAAAGATCGAAATAGGTACCCCATGATGACGTGTAGACCCACCTCATACCACGTGTAATGACATGACTTGTGCCACATGTCACAAAGTTTTGGCCCTTTTGAGACAGATTCATTTGGGTACAAATGTGCCACATGTCATGCTACGTGACCGATACATGTGGCAATAGATTACTAGGTGGCAGGTACACAATGGCCTCGAATGCAAGGTGGCAAACAAATTCATATTTTGACGGTCGGAGTTTCCATGGAAAGAGAAGTAGAAACACTTCAGCGAAAGAACTTCGAGAGCCAATATGGACCGTAGATCAGTGACCGTTTAGGGAGCGATCTTATCCATTGAAAGGCGTGAGAACCATATGGGAAAGAATAAAGAGGATAATAATGTCATGGTGACATCCCGATGATATGGATTTCCAACTCAACAACCCATGTGTCCAAGGGGTGGCATATGTCATCCATGGATAGACTGGTAGAGTGAAAGTGGGACCCCTTTAGAAGAGGAGGTCCTTTGGACCCTAGTTTAGTCACAATCGTTAGATCTACAGGTAGTAGATATGGACCATTGATCAGTCAGAGAACCCTTATGTGATCTAGATCATTGAGGCTGACATGACATTGTCAGAGGTGCAAGGTTAGTGAACCATGGAGAAGTTTATAACACTGTAGACACATGATTCGATGACATGAGGAGAGAGGTCGATCTGTCGATAGGTGAGAGAGATATTCGTCATTAATTTCCTCGAGATTCGTTCGAGAGAGGTTGACATCATGATTATGTGAGGGAGCCAACATGGAAACCAATGGGGCTAAGTAGTGACAGATGCCACTACATAATTGGTTGACAAGGAAAGGAGGGTCTTGTTAGATGAGAAGGTCCTTCATCCTTTTTTTTAATTCAGGCCATTAGATATATGAGCCAGTGAAACTGTACCTTCGATGCCCAAGGTGTTGTCATCAAGGTAGAAGGATGGTGAGTTAGGTATTAACTAGAGAATGTTGACAATGAAATAGATTGGTGATACATTTAAAGTCGTTGATATTGATGGGGATGTGACGATGAGACCTAGACCGTTGATCCATAAACAATGTCGTTGGGGTTCGAGGATGAACGTGTTAGGAGTTGGTAATTAGGAATGTCGACGACGACGATGGGATGAGAGATCTGGAACATTGGTTGATGCATGGTAAAGACTTAGTCTGAATTGTTGATCTACAATGGGTCCCATTGTTAGTTTTAGCAGTCAGAAGGGGTGAGTGGTAATTGTTGCAAATCTTAGCATCGTTGACTCACCCATATCCATTAGACAAATGGTGTGAGAACCGTTATATTGAGGATGTCAGAGGGGAGGGGTGTTAACCCCCAGGAAGGTTGGATTCGTTGACTCATTCAGATCCATTGGATGAGAGACTTGTGAACTGTTGTATCTAGGATAGGGTACAATTAATTGTGCGTCATCAAAACTTTTAGTTGGAGGTATTTTCAACCCATGGGAATGAAATTCTCGACAACGAAGACATGAGGTTTTGTGGGGTGAGAACTATGGGTCGGTGATCCATATGGAAAGCGCCACATCAGAGCCATGATAATGCCACGCCGGATGGAATGATGACTAGACATCGATGTGGATTCCATGTTGAAATGAGGTGGCACTTGGTCAATGAGGGCTGAGAAATTTTGTAGGCCATAAATTTTGACTCCGAGATAGGATTTGGGCATACTTATAGTCGTTGGAAATCTCTTGAAAAACATGGGATATTGGTGCCCTCGATAACAGGCCTCGAGATGTCTAAGAAGAAGAAAATTTTTAATACCCCATCCCTTAAAAGGTACTTAGGGGGTTGGGTGTGTTATATAGGGTAGGTACACTCTAGTTCTTTTTTGTGCGAATGGCAATGTAATACCTTATTTTTTATGTTATGAGGAAGGGATCAATAGTCTTGTAAGACGATTTAGTTTTTTTATTGTTTGTGGGAAGTCATGGGATCTCTTTGAGCATATGATGGTGTTTTCATTCATATTTTTTTGTAAAGTTCTTTAAGCACATGAATAATGTCATTTTCATTCTAAACTAGAATAAGAATTGTGATTTTGTTCTTTGAGAAAAGAACTTTAAAACACTATTATGAAAATACGAGGATACACTTTACTCTGTAGTAATTGATTATGCTTAATATTTAATATTATAAGAATAGAATACTTTATATGAAAATGATATGAGAAAAATAAAAGAACATTGCAATATTAGAATGATCAAAGAACATAAAGAACACAAAGAACATAGGGTGTACCAAAGAAAACCCAATGTGGGAAACCCCAATATGAAATGAGGATCATGATTTACCCTTTTCTTTTGAGATTTACAATGCAAGATACAAAGAGAGATTGATTCACTATTGAATAAAATAGACATTGTGGCATGTGATAGGATACTATGTGATCAACTTCTTTCTCTATCATATTCTAATATCACAATCTATTATGCACAACTATGGAACAACCAAATGAGTACAAAAAGGATGAAACCCTTGACATTAGAGATAATTGGTTTCCTTTCCATACATAATAATTACATGATCCTTTCAAGAACCTTTCTCTTCCATTTTATATTTTGGGAAGAGATAATTGTAGTATACGATGGAAGACCTATTATCATGGACCTACAATCTACCCAAAATTTTCTTTGCAAACTTGAGCTTCTCCCAAGTCTGTTTCAACACTACGTTGCCTAGGCCAATATGCACCTACTACAAATTTTCACTTAAGGTTTGTCCATAACTTCACCTTAAGATAAAATCTATCCAATACAACTAAGTCCTACTCAACCAAGTTCATTCAATGATAGGCACACATCCAACCATGACCTTTAAAACATCTCAGTAATACTTTAACACTTATCCAATATTTCAATACTTAGCTAACATAGGTAAAAAAAAGGAACAATAACATCCAATAATCATAAAGAGTCGACAAAACACATGTATAAGTGGAAACCAAGGTAGGTTCCTTAACTTTACTATATCAATAAAGTCACAAATATACAACAAGGGAGTTGCAACCTCCTGTCCACAACTCTATTACATATGTAGAATGAATATAAGGAAACATTTGTATTCCTACTACCCAATAGACCTTCACAATCCAACCCATGAAGAAACCATGAGCTTGCCTCCTATAGGTCCTGTCATATTCTTCTTCTCATTTAGCTAGTGCAATTATCCATGTTGTGCCACCCTGAACTTTGCCACTGTCACTACCCTTAAACACTCCAATAATCTATCCAAAATCCCTTATGTCAAACGAGTTAACCAAAATACTTCCATACCTCTTGCTTAAGAGAAGAACATTGGTACCAATACCTTTTTCACCTTCAACCAATGATCTCATGATCTTTGGGTCATCCTAGCAATCATCCACAATTGTTAAAGGAGCACCCTGTCTCATCCTAAGTTCCCATATATAAATATGAATGAGCATATTCCTTTTCAACTTGATTTTATTTCCTATCTGAACCATCTAGGTCAAATGCACACATTTCTTGGCTCTCTCATTCACTATCTCCATTCGTCCTCTTAGAAATGAAATGCCCTGCTCCTTTGAGCATGCATCCATTAATTTGGCACTATTTTTTCTACTGCATAAGAAAATGACTTCACCTCTTCCTCAAAATAGTTAAGTTTCCTCCTACAACTCAACAAGTTATTCAAGACACTCATTCACTAGTGCCTCCTTTCCCATTTTCATACTTCTTGGAAAAAAACCCACCTAAACCATCATCGACGTGGAGAAGAGGATGGCCTATTTCTATGACAATTTTCATCCTTTTGAAAAAATGACTCCTCCTTTGTCTTTCATTTCGCTATATCTAGCACCATCACAAGTGCCTTAGGTTCCACTTCTTGCTCCTAGGTATCAAGCCACATGTGATTTTGATCAGTGAATGGAAGATGGTAGGTTTAGCCACCTCCAACAATTGCAACAATGCTCTCCCAAATATCCACTATGGGATTATCTTTAGTAAACTATTGTTCTTGGATTCTTACCCCAAACTTGCTTAAACTTGTTTTCAAGGAACTGAGAATCTCCAATGTTGCCCTTAAAGTATGCTACACTTTGGCTCCTCCCTAGGGTGTTGGATTTTCCTTCAAAATTGGTTGCACTTGGAATTATTCCAAGTCTTCCAACTTCTTCTTCAAAGGACAATCCATTCAAAACTTTCTTATGGTAATAAAGGAAACAATCAACATTCTTACCTCTAGACTCAATAAATTTGAGTTGCTTCCTTGTAATCTTGTTTCCATATTGGGAATCCTTCCTCTTGAATGATCCCAACTTAGGTAGCATCCAATTCTTTACTTGGTCTATCAAAGTCTCCAATTTTTTAACCCAAGATTTAGCCCATGCACTAGTGTACTCTAGCTTCACCACATGTGCCTAGTACAAGCAACATATATTTTGATCCCAATGTTTCAAGTTCATGGACGTATCTTCCATCTTCGTCTTCCATGAATCTTCTTCTATGCCATCCAAGTTACACATAGTGATGGATGAAAAATTTTCCCAAGTCTCAAAGACTCAATTCTACCTTGCTAACTCAAGCTCTCTCTTGTCGACCAACTCATTCCATCACTGAATCTTGTTGCTTCCTTCCAAGTCATGGTGAAGAGTTCCTAAAGTATTCAAGGTATGTGGGTATAATATCTTGGCTACCTACTACACCAAGGCACTAATTCTACATTTTTGAGTCTTCACGTCACTCTTGTGACTACCTGCTACTTTGCTTCAAGTTCACCTAGATGTGATGAAGAATTTTTCAACTACTTTAATACCACCTTTCCTTCAAAAAATGGCAAAGAGTATTCTCTGATACTGCTTTTCATGGACCTACAATCTACCTGATTTGTTTTTTGCAAACTTGAGTTTCTCTCGAGTTTGTTTCAACACCTAAGGTCATGTGGCTTGACCATCCTACATACTACAATCATACTATTTCTCTTCACTTAAGGTTTACCCTTAACTTTTCCTTAAGATACAATATGTCAAACAAAACTGATTCCTAATCAACCAAGTTCATTCAACAATAGGAACATGTCCAACTGTGGCCTTTAAAACAAGTCCTCCCAAGTCTCCCTAGTAATTCCAACTGTGCCCAAGTGCATCTAACTCCTCCCAGTCCATCCAAGTCTTCCCAACTGAGCCCAAGTTAATCCGAGTGTGCCCGACTGTAACCAAGGTTTTCAAAGTTCTCCCAACTATGCCCAAGTCCGTCTGAGTCACCCCAAGTGCACTTGGTAATTGTTGAGTCTCAGGATTGTCGTATTTCCATCCACCTTTCCTTTCATCATTCTTCACATTTCATCGCCTCATTAACCTTTCATGATACCATTTTCATAATTAAATATGGGTTAAACCTGATTATTTTTCAAATCATTTATTTTAGTATTAAAAGGGAATTTGTGATTAAATATTAGAAAATTGACATGCTTTCATATATATCTAAAAAATGTGTGAGCTTTATCATGTGTAGGAATATGTGAAGGATTAATTCAAAAGACTTCTTGAATACTTCCTCCACCATTTCAGGATGTGAGGAGATAATTCAATACTAATCCAAGGAGAAGATCATGGAGATTTGGTTTTCATATCTTATCCAAGATATATGAGAGATATGTGTGAGGATTTGAAGGGATTGTATTTTGTAATAAAGGGAAATGGGTTGAGAGAAAAGTGGATCTATAATTATKAGATGTTTATCTYMTTTTCAAAGMTCTCATGTATAAAAGAGAGTGCCTTCTCTTCATGAGGGAGAGGAGAGAATCAWTATTATGTAGATTGAGAAGAGAATCATTATCATGTAGATTGAGAGAAGAATYATYATTATGTAGATTAAGGGAATTGTTATGAGATAGGTTCTTGAGGAGAATTGTTATGATGTAGATTGGATTCATGAAGAGACTCCTTTTGTAAACCTACMTGTTGAAKATTAATGCAAGTTTGRRTTYARKGATWTTGTSTYTCDTMGAAKTTAKCATCTRKTGATVTAAAAGCTTCCATSTTGGCATSGKCAAGGGCCAYYRATCCAKYTTGGTAAGCTTATTGTAAATTGTTAGTKTAGATTTTCATTTCATGTATTTGTTMTTTTGATTTCATGTTATTTTGTTTGATTTCACTATTCGAATTTGTTGCAAAGTGTGGTAATGCAGGAACAGTTGGATCTCCATATTTCACCATACATGAGCTTTAATGGAGCATCCTACATGTTAGTTTAATTGTTTCAGGAGATAGAATCAAAGTTCATCTTTTCTCTTCATGAGCCATCAATGAACATGTCCATCACCTGAGCAAGAGATTTTGTTTGTTTATGAGTTTTTCTTTCCATCTTTCGAATTGAGTGAAGATTGTTATTTTTAAGAGTGTGTTGGTTTCTAAATGGTTTTCTTATCTAAGCTATACTAAACAGACATAGGAACCTATCTGTTATCGGCACATATAGTGCATCAACTCTACTGATTACGAATCCCGGTTGATAATTTATGTTTGGTAATATATTATGCATATAATTGCACCAACAATAATGTTCCCAAGTGCATATGGTGGATGTGTTCCTAACATATGTGTACCCAAGGAGTGCACCCCATGATTGCACTCTATGTATAATTATTCCTGAAAGCACTTCTTTCATTTGTTGCAACCCCGAAGTGTGGGTTGACCAACTCCTTTGGTTTTCATGTAGTCCAAGCACCCAAGCCAGACAAGATCTCTATGCCAATCTTGTTCATCAAGCTCTCTAAGAACTCAATCTAGGAAAAAGTAGATAAATTATTTTAGGTTGGATCTCTTCTTTCTCTCCACTCAAAACACACACGGAGCCTTGGAAAACATACCTTATATTGGTTAACATTCTTGAAATCATTTTTATATTCCCTTGGAAATGACTACTTCCTATGTTGTTGATGTCACCTTGTCTTTTGCATAGAAAATTTCCTTTGGAAGGTGCTTTTATATGTAATGAAATTTCAACAGTTGTATTCTTTTCACTTGAAGCTGATAATTACTACACATTGTAACTATAGCTTCCTCCAGTTTTATGCCACCAATGGGAAGGGATTGCATAGGGGATCAATCCCTCATAAATTCACCTCCCTTGTGCTCACTAAAACACCCAATTTTTCTTTTGAGTTATTCATACCCTACACTAAAACCACTATGATCTACAAAACCTAGAGCAAGTCCTTACATCTCCTTTCTTCAACCTAAACTCAAAACCAATGAGAAGAGTAGTTGGAGCTCATGGCCTATGTCTTGTTAGCCTTAATTAGGCCAATTAATGTTGAGTTTATAGCCACCTCATAATCACAAGGATACATGTGTTGATACATGGTGGCATTGATACTCTTGCATTGAGATTCAAATTTAGGGAACAAATAATTTCATGAACTATTAACAAACCTTTCAATATGTGAATTGTGAGTGCCGTCATTTGAATCAAAATTCCAGTCATGATTGTTTTTCATCTAGTCTAGATGTGCGGAGGGAAACCCACATGATTTCTCAATGAGGTGAAATATGAGAGCAATGATAGGGAAAACATAATGCACCTATAACTTATCTCCCACGATGTTTTCAGTGTGATCCTAATTCATATTCTTGGAGCTCTAGCTACAACCTCATTTCATTATCTTTTTTCTTCAATTACTACCATGAATCACTTAGGTTGTGATGGACATGTATTAGAGAAAATTGTGGAATTCGAAATTAATGCTGCTAGGAACCCACCCACCTTTGTCCATCATCTTTCCCTATTCTTTTACTATCGAGGTCTCTTGGAACAATTTGTTTAAATTATCACTTCGAAGATATAAAGAAAGCTCCATGTCCTTGAGGCTAAAGTTCTCTTTGAATTTTGGATTTGGTGAGCATTTTGTCAAATACTTTGTTGCTCTCCATCAATTTTAAGGCAGAAAAACTCTTTTATAGTTTTCTTTTATCACACACAAAATCATTTCTCTCTATAATTGGCTCCTCTACCACATGAAAAGTTGAAACCCAAGTGAAATCTTTGTACAGAGAGGATGAATCCTTTAAGCAAAAAATGGTGAGTCCACACAAGAATATTTGGCTTCATTTAACATGAAGAAGGTCTTTTGTCTTCTTACAATATCATAATGGCCAACATGCATTGTTTTTCAATAATATTTACAAGGAACACTTATTGCATTCCTATTTTAAACTCCCAAAGTTTACTCTAAGTTTTGTTGCAATTTAGGCGAGTTTAGTGGGTTAAGACATGGTATCTTTGAGTTTATTATTATATTTTTAATAATAGAAATATGTGTATGAATGTGTAAACATTCTCCCCACTCTCTCCATGACATATTCCATGATACTAATGATGTCATACATATTTATATTAATTAAATGAAATAAAGGCATACATATTTATATTAATTAAATGAAATAAAGGATATGAACGAATAAACCAGTAAGGATGAGATGGGAGAAAGAAAAGACGAAGTGTTTGTAATAATTATTCAAAACTGAGATTAAATGATAATACTGACAATTAATGGAGTTTTAATTGACTACTCTCAAAGTGTGGCACACAATTAATTTATTTATTTTTGGTGTGTGTGAATTCGTTATATATAGCGGGATGTGGTATCCGACATAAATCTTGGTGGCCAATTGTCCGACATAAATCTCGGTGGACAATTGGCCACTTACTTTGCAGTTATTTTATTGCTCATAAAAGTGGTACTATTTTACAAGGTAAGTTATCCCACAACAATGCCAATGTCTTATTTATTAGTCCCCAACTTTTTGAATGGAGGGATTCTATATATTGTGATCATGTTGGGATGTGGTGTCCAACATAATATTATAAATCTTAACTAAAAGTTATATCAAAGGGATATTGATTTGATATTTAGTTGTTGTATTTTTTATCCTTAATTTTTGTATTTTTTATTTGGTTTGATATTGTGGGAGACCATTAGCCACCTATTTTAGTTATTTTATTGTTAATAAAAGTATATTATTTTACAAGGTGACTTTGTAGATAAATGATAGACTTTGTAGATAAATGATAAAGTAGACATTGTTTCCACACATATCAATATTGCATTGAATGTTCTATTAACAAATAATTGTACACTTATAAATACATAAAGCTATGCTTTAAGACAAACACACTATCAAATTGTTGAGAGAATATCTCAACCACACTAATATATGAGCTAACTAGTTTTAGAGAATCTCTCATATCTAACTAGATCGTTTTCCATAGAAAAAAATTCTCAATTTATATTAGATATATAAATATGTCCTCAGCTCGAGAAGAATACACTGTTGCTAAATCTATTATGTCAAAAGCACAAAACAAAGTAAAAAACAAAAGAGGTTCATGGAGATAGAGCATGCAGTCTATGCAGATCGATACATGAGAGGAGATGGATCTGGAATACCAAGAAAGGAGATGATGTTGGAAACAATCAGTGATGGAAGAAAATATGTGAACGAGTCCGCCATAGTTGCAGATTCGGAGATCCTATGCCTCAATACGAGCTCCATCTACGAACCAGTATATAGTTTCAAACCTCTCGAAGTACTGGGACTTGAGAAAATTTGTGAGCTCAGCTGAAGTAGAAGAAATAGGAGTAGGTCGGATCTTGAAAACGAATAGCAGACATAAATCCTAGAAAATTTTTAGAGCAAGTGATGGGCCCTCCTGCCCATCCACCCAGATGTTGTAGTTGATTGTTCCAGTTTTCATCTTGAGCATAGTCTTGGATAGAGAATCAACTTCTTTGTTGGAATCCCAGTAAATATGTTTGAAGCTTAACATCTTGAAGAAAGATTGGAGTTCTCGGATCCTTGCCTTCCAACCGAAGAGGGAGACGACCCGAAGTTTTTTTTTATTGTTGAGCCGGTCTATGATAGTTTGGGAGTCCCCGTAAAGATGGAGAGAATTTATATTAAGCCTAGAAGCAAGAAGAAGTGAGGCTGAGGCACCCAACAATTCTGCTCTGCTGTTGGTGCCCTATCCGCAATTAAATGTCCACTTGCAATGAGTATTGGTTGATATATGAAGCACTCCTCCTGAGCCACTTTGCATACCATTAGATTGAGAAGCTCCATCAAACCAGCCTATGGGGGTCTTCTCTGGGATGGGGAGCATGTGATTGATGGATTTCCCCATAGCTCTTGGGTGGATGGTGTTCCATGTATGGTATAGATCGAGAGATTTATATGCAACAGAAGTGGCAGATGGAGGTCTATTTTTGAAGATGTAATTATTTCTTTCTATCCAAATAAACCAACAGACCACGAGAGGAAGATTTAGGGAAATAAAGGAGATTTTAGACTAGTTCTCGAAGCAATTTGGAAAATTAAGTCCATCCCAGGTGTAGTTTAAATTGAGGGTTGTTGTGATAATGGCCCAGACCGATTTGGCGAATGCACAGTGAATGAAGATATGTTGTGCATATTCCTCTTTGAGATAGCAGAGATGAAAAATGATAGGGCTGATCCATCCTTTTTTTTGGAGGACGTCTTAGGTGTTGATCTTATTAGCGAGAGAGAGCCACGAAAAGAGATTTATTTTGAGAGGTAAGCTCCAGGACCAGAGGCAGTGTCTCCAGCCACCTATAGCATTGGGCCAATTGTAGTTTGCGATTTCTGAGTAAACATTCTACGCTGTCAGATAGCCAGATTGATCGCCCCCTGTCCATATCGCCTGGTCGTTTGATGTAATAAGATGGAAKCCTGTGTTAGCGATATGTTGGCAGAAGGAAGTCCACTCAGCCGCTAGATTGGCAGGGAGCCCAAGTTCAAGGTTGGATTTCCAAGTATTGAGTAAAGAGTCTGAACGGTGGCATGTGGCTGCTTGGAAGAGGAAGTATACTTGTTTTGAATTTAAAGTGGAAATCAGATCGGGGGAGAGGTTGGAGAAAGTTTCCATACTTGTGATTCGATCTTTGCCCAGGACAATGGAGAATCCTAAGCCTGGAAGCCAACATAGTGAATTTTTAATCCATCTCGTGGATTTGTTGATATTCTTCCAGAGAGGTGAGGTCGATCTCGGAGGTGGCGTAGCAGTTCTGAGCCAGGAAGCTAGAGAAGTATAAGGCATATATTTGTCTTTAATTACATAATGCCATATCCCTGTGTGAGAATTCCATATCTAACTAGATCTAACAATCACCTAAAACATAAAAAAACATCTTTCTCACATAGAGACAAACTCTACCTCACAATGACCAAGACAATAACAAACCACAATCTTCTCATATTATCAAATATCACACATTAATCCATAATAAAAGTAGGAGTTAATAAATCCAACACTCCCCATTAACTTGTAACACCCCAAGACCGAGCCCCAATTGTAAATGTGCATATGTTTTATAGGTTGGTGAGCCAGCTTATTATAATTCATGAGACTTATGTGATGATTAGGCTGGAGAGCCTAGATGCTAAAATGCCAATGAGCCTATTTTTGTATATGTAAACACTCATATCATTAATATAATACATCATTGCGTGTATACTGACCACGATACATGAGTATGGGGGACTAAAATCCACTAGGAAGGGAAAGGGGAGGTCTAAGATCCCATAAAAAGGGGCTAAGCTACAAGGCTTATTACCAAAGGAATATTATAATATTATTCCTAAAGAGTACGATGAGGATAATTATTTTATCCTAAGTTCTTATGGGAAAGACGATGAATCCCAAGTAGATAGAAACGAGCTCCTTGAGAGCCATGTGTCATCAATGGTGCATGTAAATAAGTGCAGGGGAAATTAGTATGTTTCCCACTCACGGAGCCATTCACTCACTCAACCATTCTGTCCATTGTTGAACCTCAACATCATTCATGCACCCCTGGAGCCTACACGCACTCGACGATTATCCTGTACTTTCCTATTATTAGCAGTAAACTGTATCCTGCTTGGGAGCCACAATGTACCCGTACCTACCCGAGTCAGTGTTGTACATTTTTGTTATGATAAATGCCTATACCAAACTCGAAGGATGTTGTTGTTGACCATCACCCGTACCTTTCCTGTTATGTGAAACTTCTTGTTCCTTACCTGAGCGTGGTTGTTTCCACCACATGTTCCATAATTTGGTTTTTGTTGTTGCCCCCACCTGTTCCATAATCCATTTTTTTTTCCTTCATCTAAGACGATACCTGGTTGACTAGAGCATTGGATTGAATAAGTGGGTTTTCAGGCCCATGGAATTGAAGAGGCAGGTTGTCAGCCTGTGAGAAACTCTCTCCAAGTGAGAGAATTGTTGGGAATTGAATTCCTGAAGGAGCCCAATTGCAGTTACAATGCTCTTAGACTTCTTGTCCGACCTGTTGCTGAAGCCATGGAAGGGAAGTGGGGCAGCCGAAGGACTTTTGAGTAGAGAAGGGGAATGCTTCCTGGGGTGGGACATGCATGTGGGGAATGGGAGATTGTAGGTTGGTAGTTTGAGTAGGCTCCTGGGAAGAAATCCTTCCTTTTGTTTGTATTGTCTCAGCCTAGCTAGGAATCCCTTTACCTAGGTGGAGTTTAGTCCTAGCTCAGGGGTGACCCACTGGTGAGAGCTTTGAGCAGCATGGTCTAAGGCTGGGAGGTTCATTGAAGTTCTAGACATAGTTGGTGGTCTTCTATAAAAAAGATAAGTATCAATTTTTTGTTCAATTGGATGTTGTGTATTTGTACATGTCTTTATAATTATGAGTATTTCCTGTGTATGTTGTATGTATAGGCTTACTGTTATTTTTGCATGAGTCTATGCATTAGAATAATGTATATGTCTGTATTAAATTTGTATAAATATATACAATAGAAATGAAGAATTGTTATGTGGCATAGCACAACGACCTAAAGTTGGGGATGCTACAATTTGGTTTTGAGAGCTTAGTAAGAGTTTTGTTATGGAGTAGCATGGCCTAGCCTGGAAGGTTGGGGATGTTACAAATTGGTATCAGAGCTCTAGTTTCCAACATTGATCTTGGATGGGCAGAGCAAGTTGAGGTGATTCACTTGCATGGATTTGGGCAAAAGCCCCAAAATTTTTGTTGTTAAATTCATGGAAAATTGGAGGAAAATGACCAAAGTGGTAAAATTTTCATAATTTAATACCTGTTCAGGCCAATTCGGGCCTAGAATGGGTTGAATTTGAAGAGAAAGGAGTGCGCAAGTGACTTCTTTAAGTTTCAAACTCAGAGAAGAGAAATATTTCTTTGTGAGAAAAAGAACAAAAAATATCTCTTCGGGAGGGGACTGAATCCGTCACAACCATCGGATATGGAAAAGGAGCACGATGGTTAACCCCTCAAGTCATTCAGACTTTGTTGTTTCAACAATTTTTAAATCTTGGATGAAAAGGAGATAAAATCCTCGAAGCTCCGAAGTCACAAAGTGGATCTATGCCATAGACCACTGGGAAGGGTACTTGATCGTTGGATTTGGACAAGGAAAGATCTGGTTTGTTGGATCAAGCGCAGATCAGGAGGTGAGGTACAATGGAGAAGATTAGACCCCAGTCGTCATATCTGTACGCGAGCGAGGGTGAGTTGTAGATCTCATAGCAGTTCGGAGGTTTGGCATTCCAGGATAAGCAAGCCCTTAAGATGCCAGGAAGAAAATATCTCGAAGTCTTGAACTCCGGAGTAAATCAGGACCGTTTGTTGTCTAGGATGCATGGCTACAAATTATCAAATATTCAACATTCAGAAGATTTGTGGTGTACTGTGGATAATTCTCCTGGAGCCCCGAAAATCCGAAGCTTCGGAGAACATTGTTCGGGGGTTCAGAAGTTCGGTGTTTGGGTGTTTTGATGTGTTATGGTGTGAGATCCTTTGAATTCCCAAAGTCCCGGAGTGATATAGTGACGTGGACCTATTTGGAAATTCTAAATTAGGGAGATTTGTTATGTTATGCTAATAATTTCTCTGAAGCCCAAAGTTCCAGAGCACCGAAGTAGTAAATCTCCAAAGAGCGAGGATTCGGGAGTTCGCCAGTTCGAAGTTTAAAGGAAATGATGTATGGTGTAGGAAGAATCTCTGAAGCATGAAGCTCCTGAGCCCCAAATTTCCAAAGCTCCGGATAAGATCCTTTCATTTAAGCGCTTGGTCACATCCCATGGTCACATGAGATTGGGGGCTGAAGAATAAGGGTTAGTGCTCAAAAATTGTTTTTAAAGACAGAAAAGGGCTTAGAAAAGGAGCCCATGGGGATTTGATTTGTATGGACCTTTAATTGAGGGAAAGTACAAAATCCTGTAATCCTAAAGAGAGGATTCAACATGAGTCCAAGGGTTAATTCGGCTCTGAAGAAGAAGATAACTTGTACAAGGATCGACCTCACATAAAAGACAATGTTTTTTAAAATATCCATAACTTTTTTCTCAAAACTTAGAATTGATAAAGGGACCAGTTGTTGGAAAGGTATTGAAAAATAGAATATAATTGTTCACCCAAAAAATTGAGCTAAACAGGTATTTTTCTCAAGAAATCAGAAGAAAAAAATATGATGTGTTATTGAACTAGAATGGTTCATAATTTCATGAAATTGTTGAATCAATTAGCCTAACAGATTCTATTGGATGCACATTTTGCATAGATATGGAAGACATATAGGGGGATTACAACCAGCAAGGTTATATCAGAGGGATGGATGTCCATATGGGTATTGAAGGTGAAAACTCAATTGGACATGGAGAAGGAAAGGAAGAAAGCATGAACTTGGAGGAGACAATTAAAAATTTGAAAAAAGATGTCCAAAGACATAAAGATGATAATGAAAGGATTATGAAATCCAAGGAGTAGGAGGAGGAATTCAACATGAAGTTAATGCAGATCTTGAACATAATAGAAAATAAATTGGATAAGGAGAGTGGCTAAAGCAAATCAGGAAGTCACAGGCCTCCTGATGAGAAAAGAAGAACAAGAAGTGTTAGCAAACATCACCATCACTCCCCAGGGCATTACAATGGGACAAAACACAACAACTCAAGTCCATCCCTTATTAGGAAGCATAAGAAGAGGTATGGGGTGGATGAGCTATGAGGAGAAATGAAAAAAATCAAACCTCCTTTATTTGATGGTGAGTGTAAGAAGGATGAAGATGTCGAGACATGGTTGTTGGGCATGAGAAATTATTTTCAATTACATAATTATTCTTCATATGTAGAATGGAGAATTTTTATCTATCAACCCAAGGGAAAACCATCCATGTTGTGGGATCAACTTGTGCAGGTGCAACACATTAAAGAGAAAAATGTGACTTGGAAGGAATTCAAGAAGTACTTTGAAAAGAAATACTTGACTAAGAGATACTGTAACAAGAAAATGAAAGAGTTCTTTGAACTCAAGCTTGGGAGTATGACCATTGATGAATATGAAAGAAGGTTTTTGGAGTTGTTAAAGTATATTTCTTTTATCAAGGATGAGACTATTAAGATTCAGAGGTATTTTAGTGGGCTACAAACATTCATCAATGACAAGATACAATATGATGATCCCAAAACATTGGAGGAGACCATAAGGTGAGCTAAATGCCTATATGATCAGCATAAATCAAGGCCAACTTTCCAAAAATCTTGGGAAGACAAGAAGAAATATAATATGGAATAGAGGAAGAAGGGGACTAAGCCACCATTATTCATAAAAAATCCTTAGGGACAACCAGCTTTTAGAGAACCCAGAACAATTGAGACGGGGGGGGGGAAGGCCAAGGAAACCACCTATTCAATGTTGGGGTTGTAAAGGAGATCATATGTATAGTGATTTTTCTCACAGAGGCGAAAAAATGAGAATTGTTCACAATGTACAACAAGCTGAAACAGTGGAGGACATGGGCATAAGTGTACCAAAGATCTATGCAGCCCTGGACAACACGCAAGCAGAGTTTCAGTCACATATGATTGAAGTAGAAGGTATGATCAAAAACCAAACCATTGCTATTTTAATTGATTCAGAAGCTAGTCATAGTTATATAGATCCTGAGATGGTGGAAAGATTGCATTTTCCAATAAGCAAGCATGGAAAATCTTGGTTGGTGTAGCTGGAAACCAGAGCCAAAAGAAAGTTTAATGAGTTGGTAAAGTCATGTCCAATGGACATGAATGGACTGAACACCAGGGAATATTTGAACATCTTTCCTTTAGGTTCCTATGACTGTCTAATTGGTATGGATTGGTTGGACCAACACCATGCTATCCTAAACTGTCATAACAAGGAATTTACTTTCCTGGACGTGGAAAGGAACCTAAAATATGCCCAAAATATGTCTAAAACAATCCACAAAATGTTTTCCAAAACTCAGAAAAAATCAACCACCAAGCTCTGATACCATGAAGATTTTCTAGGTCCTAACAAGCTGCCAACTAGGTCTGTCTTTGACCTCAAGTTGTCTCTAAGTTTCAATTATCAAAAAAGGGTTTGTTTTTGTTTTATAACAACGGACTGTTCAATAACTTCTTTCTTGTTTTGTTATGGTTGAATAGGACATTTAGGTTCTCTAGCATGTAGTTTTTGTCACCAAGATGTTAGAACATGCATACCATAAATTATGTAACACACCTAGAGATATTTTATGGCTGAAATAATGTTGTTCTAAACACTAGCATACATGAAAATGAACACGGGTATTTTTGGTCAACATGACCCTAGATAAAACCCCCAGGGGAAAACCGATTTGGAATATGAGTGTATATATGTGGAGAAAAGAAGGTGGAATACAACAAGTACAATAAATAGATGAACTCGATACAATAGTAGCTTGAACCAAGCTGAAACACAAGTCCAACAGGTAGAGATGCGCCCTAGGATGGTGCACCTTCCTCACAAGTTGCCAAAACCATTGAACTAAAGTGCCCTAGCTGCTGGAAGATCTGATGGGGAAACCCTCACACACAACTTTGAATATGTGTTGTAGCTCTCCACTGAAACTTTCCTCACTGCAATCTAAGCTCTGCAAGTCCTCCCTGCTATCAATGTTCCCTCCTCCAAGAAATATCAACTCCAACAAATAATTAAGGGTCTAATCCTCCTGACTACCTCCATGAATAGAAGCACCCAAGATTTCTTGAACTCTAGCCTCCAACCTCATCCTCATGCTCCCTCTCAAACTCTCAAAGTGAACAAATGAGTGAATGATCTCCTCTTTTCCCTTTGCACCCCTCTTGAACCTCCATAAGGAAACCTAAATATTGGATGGATGAGATCATCCTATCTCATATCCAATCTAAGGTTGAGATCATCCCATAATAATCTCACTCAAAAACCCACTTTGGGTTAAGTTCTCTAAGTTCACTTTATGTCTCCTAATTCACCCACAAAGTGAATTAATAGTCATTTAGGCTAAAATGACCAAATTTCACTTTTGACTTAAATCTCCTAAGTCAAAGTGAAATTAGACACAAAGTACAAGGCTCAAAGTACATAGTACTTCCCACATGTATTTAGAAGCTCACAAACACATGGGGAACACTTCCCAAGGTACATAAATCTCAAAACTATGACTGTCTAATTGGGATGGATTGGTTGGACCAACACCATGCTATCCTAAACTGTCATAACAAGGCAATTACTTTCCTGTATGGGGAAAGGAACCTAAGGAAGGTACATGGAATTCCCAGGGAAATAAATGTCAAACAAATCTCAACAATGCAGTTGAAGAAAAGTTACAGGAAAGGATGTCAAATATTTGCAGCTCATATGGAGGAAACACCCAAAGATAAGGTGTCAAATATTGAAGATTATGCATTCCTAAAACAATTTGACGATGTATTTAAAGAAATATCAGGATTTCCCCCTAAAAGAGACATTGATTTATCCATAAATTTGATGCCTGGAGCAACTCCAATATCCAATACTCCCTACAAGATGAGTACACTAGAACTGAAGGAGTTGCAAATGCAACTTGAATAGATTCTGAAGAAGGGGGATATACGCCCAAGTGTGTCACCTTGGGGTGCCCCAATTTTGTTTGTGAATAAGGATGGAACTTTGAGAATCTGCATGGACTTCAAACAGTTGAACAAGGTAACTGTGAAGAATAAGTATCCTTTTCCAAGGATCGATGACCTCTTTGATCAACTGAAGAATGGAAAAATATTCTCCAAGGTTTATCTCATGTTAGGTTATCATCAGGTAAAAATTAAAGAAGAAGACATCAACAAGACTGCTTTTCAAACAAGGTATGGCCATTATGAATTCACAGTGGTGCCATTTGGGTTATCAAATGCACCAGTTGTTTTTATGTGTTTAATGAATGGAATTTTCAGAGAATACCTGGATAAGTTTGTCATTGTCTTCTTGGATGACATTCTTATATATTCCAAGTTGGAGGAAGAGGATGCAAAACACTTGAGGATTGTACTACAGGTATTAAGGGATCATCAGTTGTATGAAAAATTGAGAAAATTCTCATTTTATCAGAAGCAAATCCATTATCTGGGACATATCATCTCAGAAGAAGGGATAGCAGTGGATCTGGAAAAGATTGAGGACATTAGAGGATGGTCAGCACCAAAGAATGTGACATAAATCAGATCATTCATGGGCCTTGCAGGCTACTACAAAAGATTTATTGAAGGATTCTCAAAGATTTCACACCTGATCACTTCCTTGCAAAAGAAGGGAGTGAAGTTTCAGTGGTCAGTAGATTGTGAAAAGAGTTTCCAACACTTGAAGTAATTATTAACTAGTGCTCCAATACTAAGGATTGTTTACCCAAATGAAGACTTCATTGTATGCATTGATGCATGTAAAGAAGGACTTGGTGGAGTCCTCAATCATAATGGATATGTGGCATGTTATGAATCAAGGAAGCTGGAAGAGCATGAAAGGAACTATGCTACTCATGATTTGGAGTTGGAAACCATAGTGCATGCCTTGAATATGTAAAGGAACTACCTCATGGGGAAAAGGTTTGAGTTGAGGACAGACCATCATGGTATGAAATATTTATTTGGTCAGCCAACTCTAAATGCCAGGAAAAGGAGATGGTTAGAGTTTCTTAGTGAGTATGACTTTGATATAAATCATATCAAAGGGAAAGAGAACAAGGTAGTTGATGTACTTAGAAGGAGAGTGCATGAGTTTCATGCTACAACTATTAACATGTACCAATCATATTTGAAGGACAAAATCCCGGAGGTTTCAAAATCAGATTTGTAATACATGGAAATGGTAACAAAATTACAACAAGGTATTCTGCAGCAGAAGGTTGAAGACTACAAGTTGGGAAATGATGAAATTCTCATGTACAGAGACAAAATTTATGTGCCAAATTCCCAGGATTTGAAAAGTATGATATTGAAATAAATGCATAATGTACCTTATGTTGGACACCCAGGGTATCATAAAACTATTGCAGCTCTCAAGAGCCAATATTATTGGCCATGCATGAAGAAGGAAGTTGCTGAGTTTATTGCTAAATGTTTGGAGTGTCAAAAGGTCAAGGCTGAGCATAGACACCTAGCTGGTTTGCTACATCCATTACCAATTTCTGAGTGGAAATGGGAAGTTCTAACAATGGATTTCATCACCAAACTACCCAGAACAAACAAGCATCATGATTCTATCATGGTAGTGGTGTAAAAGCTCACCAAAGATGCCCATTTCATTCAAGTGAATCTCACTCACAAGGAAACTAATGTTGCTAATATTTATATGTAGGAAATTGCTCAATTGCGTGGTATACCGAAGACAATTGTGTTTGATAGATATCCAAAGTTTACATCCAAATTTTGGAAAGGATTATTTAAAGTATTTGGAACAAATTTGAATTTCAACACAGCTTATCATCCAGAATTTGATGGGAAAACAAAGAGGGTGAATCAAGTGATCAAGGATATGTTGAGGATGCATGTGATGGTTAAACCATAAAAATGGGAAGACTACCTACACTTGGTAGATTTTGATTACAAAAATGGGTACCAAACATCTCTAAAGATGAGCCCATTTGAGACACTTTATGGAAGAAAGTGCAACACAATAGTAAGCTGGGACAACCCAACAGAAAGAGCAGTGGTTGGGCCAAAATTGCTCAAGGATATGGAAGAGAAGATGTTGAAAATTAAATAGAATTTGAAGGATGCTCAAGACAGACATAAAATATATGCTAACAAGGGAAGAACTCACATAAAGTTTAAAATGGGTGATCATGCATTCTTGAAAGTGAAGGCCAACATAAGTTCCCTGAATTTGGGAAATTGTTCAAATTTGCCAACACATTTTTGTGGGCCATTTGAAATCCTAGAGAGGATTGGGCATGTGGAATATATTCTTGCATTGCCTACATCCATGTCTATTCATAGTGTATTCCATTTATCATTGCTGAAAAAGTATATACCTGATGCTAATCATGTTATTGATTGGAATGTGATTCAGGTGGAGCAAGAAGGCGCTTTTCGGGTGCATTTGGTGTGCATTCTCGACCGGAAGATCAAGCAGCTCTAAAATCGATCCATAGAGCTAGTAAAGGTCTAATGGACCTGGTATGGTCATGAGGATGCAACTTGGGAGTACGAGGATGCTATGTGGGAAAATACCCATAACGTTTTATGGGTTTTTGAACTTTTGGTTGTATATGTGTATATATAATGCACAGAGGAAAATGCATAAAATAAGGGGAGGGGGATGTAACACCCCAAGAATGAGCCCCAATTGTAAATGTGAATATGTTTTATAGCTTAGTGAGCCATGTTATTATAAGTCAGGAGGCTTATGTGATGATTAGGTCGGAGAGCCTAGATGCTAAAAGGCCAGTGAGCCTATTTTTGTATATGTAAACACTCATATCATTAATATAATACATTGTTGCATATAGATCAACCACGATAAATGAGTATGGGGGACTAAAATCCACTAGGAAGGGAGAGGGGAGGGATAAGATCCTAGAAGGCCAGTGAGCCTATTTTTGTATATGTAAACACTCATATCATTAATATAATACATCGCTGCGTGTAGATCAACCACGATAAATGAGTATGGGGGACTAAAATCCACTAGGAAGGGAAAGGGGAGGGATAAGAGCCTAGAAAAAGGGGCTAAGTTAAAAGGCTTATTACTAAAGGAATATTATAATATTATTACTAAAGACTATGGTGAGGATAATTATTTTATCCTAAGTTCTTATGGGGAAGAGGATGAATCCCAATTGGAGAGAAATGAGCTCCTTGAGAGCCATGTGTCATCAAGGGCGCATGAAAATAAGTATGGGGGAAATTAGTTCATTTCCGACTCACGGATCCATTCACTCACTCAACTATTCACGCACTCAACCATTCTCTCCATCATTGAACCCCAACATCATTCACACACCCTTGGAGCCTACACGCACTCGACAACTATCTTGTGCTTTCCTGTTATCAACAATAAATTGTATCCCTCCTAGGAAGCACAACACACTCATACCTACTCGAGTCCATGTTGTACCTTTCTATTATGAGCAAATCCTATACCAAAGTCGAAGGATGTTGTTGTTGACCATCACCCATACCTTTCTTGTTATGTACAATTCCTTGTTCCTTACCTGAGTGTGGTTTCTTCCACCACATGTTCCATAATTCATTTTTTGTTGTTGCCACCACTTGTTCCATAATCCATTTTTTTTTGTTGCCACCACTTGTGATCCAGGTGGATATCGGTGGTCACCCACCTTTTCCAACTGGCTCAAAACAGTTTTCTGGCAATTTTGACAATTTACTATTTTTAGCAGGTTTTAACTTCCCAGGCCATTTTGAGGGCCCAAATGAAGGTTTTTCAAGATATAGGTTCTCAATGATAGACAAAGGCATGAATAATCCCCCAAAATGAATCTCCTTGATGATACCTTTCCAACGATCTATTATACGCCTAAAACAGAGATCGTATGCAAAAGTTACGACCCCGAGAAGTTGATGTACTAACTTACCCAAACGAGGCCCACATGACTTTTGGTGCTTCATCTCCCAGGGTTAGGTTTTTGGATGTATAGGGTTTTTGGAATTCTTGTCTATTGTAAAAATGCCTTCAGAGCCTCATTGTAATCATCTTCTTGCGAATGCGAGTATCCGTCACATCTCTTCTCAGAGATAAGTTTCCGCCATTCTTGCGAATCTTTCACTCTGTATTTTTACAGTCTCTATACATTTCTTTCATTAATAGAAATCATGTATTATTGTATATCTATGTTTATGGTTGCATATACGATACATTTCTGTTATATTATTGAATATCTGCGATATCTCTGTGCATTTCTTTGTTATATCTCCACTCTCATTTCGTGACGAAAATAATCCGAATCAACTTGTTCCATAATCCATTTTTTGTTGCTTCCTTCACCTGAATTGGTACTTGGTTGACTAGAGTGTTGGATTGAAGAAGCAGGTTGTTAGGCTCATGGGATTGAAGAGGAAGGTTTTCAAGCCTATGAGCAACTCTCTCCAGATGAGAGAATTGTTGGGAATTGAATTCCTGAAGGATCCCAACTGCATTTATAGTGCTATGAGACTTCCTATATGGCTTGTTGCTGAAGCCTTGGAAGGGAAGTGGGGAAGCTGAAGGACTATCAAGCAGAGAAGGGGCACACTTCCTGGGGTGGGACAGGCATGTGGGGAATGAGAGACTGTAGGCTGGTAGTTTGAGTTGGCTTCTGGGATATAATCCTTCATGTTGTCTGTATTGTCTCAGCCTAGCTAGGAATCCATTTACCCCGGTGGAGTTTAGTCCCAGCTTGGGGGTGAGCCATTGCTGAGATCTTTGAACAGAATGGTCTAAGGCTGGGAGGTCCGTGGAACGTCTTCATGCAGTTAGTGGTCTTCTATAAAAATATAAGTATCAATTATGTGTTCAATTGCATGTTGTGTATTAGTACATGTATTTATAATAATGAGTATTGCTTGTGTATGATGTATGTATAGGCTTACTGTTATTTCCGCATGAATCTATGCATTAGCATAATGTATCTGTATGTATTAAATTTGTATAAATATATATAGTAGAAATGAAGAATTGTTATGTGGCATATCCCAGTAGCCTAAAGTTGAGGATACTACAATTTGGTTTCAGAGCTTAGTAAGAGTTTTGTTATGGAGTAGCATGGCCCAGCCTAGAAGGCTGGAGATGTTACAAACTAGTACTTGTCTCAATCTCTTTTAGGTGAGGTTTTCATCATCATATATTCCTCTACAAAAAATTCTCGTCTATATACCGAAGAATCTCCTCATAAACAAAGTCTTCCTTTTGGTTTGACCAAGGACTTGATTCTTGTACGTCACCAATTTGTAGAAGTCCATATAAACGAAAAACCATCCACTAGAATACATGGGTACCTAACTGCTACAACCATGGGTCTAATAGGATGTTGTTGTGGTGCATGGTTCATTCAACTTATTAATTAAATTCCCCTAAATGTGTAACTAAGTCCATCAACATTCCAAGAGATAACCAATGCAACAAATCCACCCACTCTCGACTGACACCTGTCCCTTGAGTCTTATCTTGTTATGAGAAAGAATAATTTGTACATAATTTTATGGTCCCATGGACAAGTAAAAAGGTAAACTATTATTTTTTGAAGACTTTTGGTTGTGAAGCATTTGTCCATATTGATAAAGAAAATAGAAAAAAGATTGAGGCAAAATCCAAGAAGTGTACCTTTATTGGATACTGTGTTAATGATTTTGGTTATCGCTTATGGGATTATGAAAATCACAAAATCATTAGGAGTAGAGATGTCATATTCAATGAGAAGCTCATGTACAAAGATCAATTGCAAGGAAAGACACAAGAAAAGGAAAAACCAGAATACACAGTGCTTGATGAGATTACTAAAAATGAAACTCCAAAGGTACCGGAAAATCAATATGTACAACAACAAGAGAAGAAGGTACCTCAAACTTCTGCAAGTGTTGTTGGAAGATATACCAAGTTAAGTAGACCCATTGAACAATACTCTCCTTCATTGTATTATTTATTTTTGACTAATTCTAGTGAACCAGAATGTTATGAATAGGTAATGCAGGGAGACACCAAAAATAAGTGGGAGCAAGGCATGAAAGAGGAAATGGATTCCTTGGTAAATAACCAAACTTGGGACTTGGTTTAGTTTCCTGCGGGAAAAAGAGCATTGCAAAATAAATGGGTTTACAAGTTGAAGGAAGAAGATGGAGGAAAATGAGGTACAAGGATAGACTTGTTGTAAAGGTGTTTGCACAAAAGAAAGGTATAGATTTTGATGAAACATTTTMTCCCATTGTTAAAATGACTTCAATTAGGACTATTTTAAGTCTTGTGGCAACAGAATATTTGCATATTGAACAGTTAGATGTAAAAACATATTTTCTCCATGGGGATTTGGAGGAATAGATTTATATGCAAAAACCACAGGGGTRTGAGGTCAAAGGGAAGGAGAATTTGGTATGCAGGTTGAATAAGAGTTTGTATGGCCTAAAKAAAGCTCCAAGGCAGTGGTATTTGAAGTTTAACATGTTTATGATAGAACAAGGTTACAGTAGATGGCATTCTGATCACTGTGTTTATTTTAAAATGATAGAAAATGGAAGCTATATTATCTTGCTATTGTATGTATATGACATGCTTGTTGCAGGGTCTAATATGGAGGATACAAATGTGCTCAAGAAGAAATTATCTAATTAATTTGCGATGAAGGATTTGGGTGCCACAAAAAAAATCCTTGGTATGAGAATAACAAGAGACAGGAAAAATCGCAAATTGACATTGTCTCAGGATGAGTACATAGAGAAGGTGTTGGAGAGGTTTAGAATGAAGAATGAAAAACCAATTAGTACACCTTTGGCCAACCATTTCAAATTAACTAAGGAAATGTGTCCCAAGACATAGGAGGAGATAGAATACATGTCAAGGGTCCCTTATTCATCATTAGTTGGCAGTTTGATGTATGCGATGGTTTGCACAAGACCAAATATTGCACATGAAGTGCGAGTTATGAGAAGATATATGAACAATATAGGTAAAGAACATTAGGAGACAGTAAAGTGGATTCTCATGTATTTGAGAGGTATTGCTACTCATGCATTATGTTTTGAAGGTTAAAACATTGTTCTACGAGTATATGTTGATTCAGATATGGAAGGTGATAAAGATAGCAGGAGGAGCACTAGAGGGTATGTTTTTACTGTAGGTGGAACAGTGGTAAGTTGGATTTTAAAACTTAAAAAGGTTGTTGCACTTTCAACAACATAGTCAGAGTATGTTGCTGCTACAAAGGCTAGTAAAGATATGATTTGGTTACATAGGTTTATGGAGGAATTGGGAAAGAAGCAAGAGAATAGTAGGTTGTACTGTGATAGTGAGAGTGCCATTAATCTTGCAAATAATTCAGCCTTCCATTTGACGACTAAGCATATACAACTCAGGTGCCATTTCATACGATCCATCTTGGAAGATGGACATTTGAAGTTGGAAAAGATACACACTAGCCAGAATCTTGCAGACATTTTAACAAAGGGAGGAACCAGGTCGAAAGTGAGTTCCTGATCAGTTTCAGTTGGTATTCAAACATGAAGGTGAATATGAGAAATTTTCCAGGTCTAAGAAGGATCATAGTCCAACATACACAACAATGGTGGAGTTGTTGAGATCAGTCTCCAAGTGGGAGATTGTTGTTTGTGGAGCCTGATTATCTTCCTGATTCAAAGGTCTTTATTTTCAGCTATGTTTATACCCCATGAAGAATTTACACACCAGAAGAATGTACACTCCTCCACAAGGGGGAGTGTAGGGGGGGTTACCCCCCCTGGAGTTTTCGGGAGCAAGAGGGCCCCCGCAAGAAAAATTGCCTTGTAAATGTATATTGTAATTTCATTGTAAATTTGGACCATTCATTATAAGGTCGCAGATCTGACGGTAGAAGTTATGTTAAGGTTTTTTTCCTAGAAGGAAACCCTCTTTTATGAGGAAAATGTATTGTGGTTATGCATCATTGTGAATATTGTATTCCGAGAGAGGAGACTGTGAGAGAAATAAGAGGAAGTTACAACAAGTGTGTTGTAGGTTGTATCCCTTCATTTGCTAGATAATAATAAAGGAAGGACCTGAAAATTTCTCTAGTGGATGTAGCCCACACTGGGTGAACCACGTATATACATGTCTCTATTGTATTGTGTATCTTATGTGTTTTATTTGCGCATTTATTTTATTTTATTTTATTGCTCTGTGATCCTATTTTTATAACATGCTATGTGTCAGCACAGATGAACTCTATGTGGCTCTGACGTTTCGACATTCGAGATTTTTTAACAAAGATGAGCTTGGACGTTTCGGTGTTGAAGTCATGTAGTGAAGTTTGTGTAACTCTGCCATTAAACCACATGCCTTTCTAAAATTCCTAATGTATGAGATTCATTGATTTGAGTGGCTTCTTGGATCTCCACCGTTGCAAATTTAACCTGTCTTTTATCACAATCTGAGCCCAAAATTCACTGCTCTGAATTGTTGTGTTTCTTCCATGGGTGTTCCCTGTGCATACAAAATACTTGGTTGACCTGTTTCATGCTCAATTAGTGATAAACATGATGACAAGTATGTTCAAAATCAAACCAGAATGTGTAATCACCTTTCAAGGAAGCAAAAGATGGTGCAAAATAAGTAAAAAACGGGTAAGCTCCATTGAAGCAGAGTGATTAAATCATGGAGAATATGCTTAGCAAACAAAAAACAAAAATAAGACTTGATGGATGTATAGGGTGGAGGAGGGAATGGGCATGGGTGCAGACCTAGGTTACAACATTGGCTCCAACCAGAGATAACACTTCCTTGTGAGGTGCTAAGAAGAGTAGATCAGGTGCCTTACTTCTCAAAACCTACTCCCACTTATTGTAACTTACCTTTGTTTCTTTCCTATCAGCCATGTATATCTTCTTCTACTAACTTGTGCACTATATTCATCCTATGATTCATTTTCATCTACATTAATAACCAGATCCCTTAAAACAAGGTTCAACCTGATATTCGCATTTGACCTCAAATTACTAATGAGTTGGAACAAGGTTTTCTCGTTATGGCTTGTACAACATGTTTTTCTACCTCCTTCTCTGATGACTTTTCCATATTCTTCAAACCATATTTAGAGATGGAACCACTTTTTCTTGTCCTCAAAAACAAGATCAAACCAAAAAAACTAACACACCCAGTGTGTTTGTTGGGCTATGGAGTCTTTATTCACACACAAACTAACTAATCTATAACTACACCCCATATCCTTTGTTGGGCTATGGAGTCTTATTGCTGATCTATTGTATAAACAAATTGAAAAAGAAATGCTCGAATGACGAACCCCTACTCTAACTAACTAAAATTGAATACTCAAATATAAACAAATTTCCAAAATAACCAATCAAGCAATGGGGTTCTTGGCATGTCTTCATGTACGCTGCTGAAAACATGAAAAGACAAAAAACGTACAGAACAACAATTCTAATGGTAGTTCATACTTACTACCACACACTGTGTGCATCATACCAACAACTACAATATTAGAGACCCATGTTGAAAATGAATCAATCCAATCAGATTTGGGATCATCAAGAACATGAGGAGACTCTGGATGATCTAGAAGACTAAGTCATTGTTGTTTAAAATCTACTATATGAACAAGAATGGGTTTCTCTTGTCCTCCTTGAAACATCTCGTGAAATTTGTGTGATTAACAACCATTAAGGGAAACAAAACACTCTTGATATTGATCATCTTGTTGTTTGAAATGAAAGAGTATGTCTTCTACATTGCTGGTTTTTTCTTGTTCTTGCTCCAGAATGTCATTTCCATACTTGTAGATTTCTTGTTGCTCAACAATTTCTAGGGAATGTAGATCCACATCTACTATAGAATAATATTTGAAATGTTAATTTGGTAGCTCCCCTTCATAACTAGTAAATGGAGTTTGTTCAACTTCAAATAAATCATAAATAGGTGATAAATCTTCATGAAAAATTTGAGCAACAAATTGATCACAGTCATGACTATCATAAGATTTATCATGAACACAAAGCTAAAAAACCTTATGCTGGAAACCCAAACTAAATAAGGATTTAACATCAACATTTATTTCCTTCTCATCATCATTTTCAATTTTAAAAGAATGTTGAAAGTCATCTTGTTGTATATTAGAATTGGAAGAAGATACAACTTATAATGAATCTTCTTCCTCTTCCTCAACATTATCACCCCCCTCATCTATACTGCTAGAAGAACTAATAATTGACTATTGAATATAAGATCCAAATTCTTCACAATAGTTTTCAAAAGTAAATCAGATGGAAAAAACCTTTTACAATAATCACTAAATGTTGCATGGAACTATTTCAGGGAAGATATGCTAGAAGGAGGAAAGGATCGGTACCATTCACGAGCATATCCCTATAATGAGTACATGAAAATGTTTTTTAATACTTCCTCATGATGTATACCCAATTGATGCATGACCTCATGGAATTCAAGCAAATGATCTGCGGGGTTATCATATTTATCTTCTCTAAATCTGGGAAAGTAATCACCCCACTCATCTATAGTAGGAACACCATTTGAAAAACTAGGAATAATAGAGAAATTAAAAGGAGAAAACCTCCAAGCCAAGATGGCTTCCATCTGGAAACAAAAATGACTTATTAAAACTATGGAGGCGCCACTGGATTCTTTAACCATGGAGTCTCTAGGTGAATGATCAACAGTCTAAATGTGTCTGGTCTTTGTTCACCATCAAAGATTAGATTTGATCATTATCATTCTCCCAGGGAAAGATATTTTGTTACTCTGTTCCTTGGAAATGGTGACATAAGATGTTGGTCCTAAAGTCTGCACCTGAGTGCTAAAGGGCAGAGCTAGGCCACCTCAAGTTATGAATGGTTTATTTATTTATTAATTAAGTTGGTGGGTCGGCTAAATGATATGTTTTTCAAAGATGAAAATCTGAATGGATTGGCCAAACGATATGAATGTAGGTTCTCCTTAGCTAATGGTATGAACTTTGATGAACAATTGGGGATATGGAAAGATAAATAGAGGAAACAACAACAAGCAATGAAATGAATTTCCTGTTGTGTGAGTATTAAGACTTAAAATGATATTTTGAGGCCTAGAACAATATCTGGATACAAATCATCCATCAGGTTGTCAAATAATTGATCATTTTAATAAAACAATAGTTGTTTAATAGGTTGCATAATAATAAAAAGATGAATTAGAAAAATATCTTAAAGAATAAGGAAATGTACATTGCACACCTCACAATTTGCATCCAATATGAAATTAAAACGCATGAAGACTTGAGCAAGAAAACACAACTGTCATCAATATATATTCACCAGGTAGAGAGTTTTACAATCATATGAGCATGTCCAATCAATTTTTATGCTTGAATATTTTCCCTCCAAAACTGAACCCTTTTCACATACAAAAGATGCCTATTTATCATAGTTGTAAAGGCTCTCATCCATCTGGGACTGAGGCTTAACTCTATACTACTAGTTGTAAAAAAAGTAATTAGCTTAACTGCACAAAGTGTTGGAGTATATTAAGGAATACTTCGATCTTGAATTAATAAAAAATAGTGGTTCTTATCACACATAAAATACCACTTATTATGCTTTAATATAATAGAGTCTTGCAATTAAACAACTAAAAACTGCTACTTAGCAATGAGACTAGATTGTCGTGTATGTTGGAGTGAACCAAGATTTGACAGAAAATGACTAGGAATGACAGAACTGAGTTTTGTATTGAGGACTAGCATGCATGTGTGATGTTGGAGGCCACTGGAGATAACTGAATGTGTTAGCAGTGTTTTTCCCCAACTTATCTCTTGGAGGAAAGAAGTAAGTCATCTGGCGTTTTCCCGAAGTCTCTGATATTCTTTCTGCAGTTCGAATTATAGCTTCTCAAGTTCTCGTTTGTGGAGTTGCAGGGTCCGGATTATGGAACTTATGTTCTGTACCTGTTGGCTATCGCCAAACTACTTCCAGATGAGCAATCTGATGATGTGGACTGGCTTGACGTTCCCTAGTTTGGGGCCCTTTTCAAAATTCAAAATATGCCATTAATAGAGATAAGCCACTTCCGGAGTTCGACATTCAGGAGTTTTGGAGCGCAAAATATTCATATATCCCAGAGGCTCAGACTCCCGGAGTCATTAACCAACACTTTCTCTAATTAGCCCAGGATTTTACCTTAAACATTTGGTGTTTCAGCAAATTCATTAATTCATGCTTTTCTTAAGATAATTAACTCAATATTAAGACTTTAATCATTTGGTGTTTCGACACTTCGGCAATTCAAGGGTTCGGGAGCTTCTGAATGCTGAGTTTGAGAATCTGTTGGAGTGGCAATGTTACAGAGTGACGTGGTAGTGAGGATCCACTTTGATTTTTCGGGGCTCTGACACTTCGGAGGTTCGGAGAACTGTGCCCGCTTTGAGTTGAAATCCCCCAGAGTGATAAAATCCTAGAGTCATTAACCATATTTATCTTAAATAAATCGAGATTAATACTTTAATCATTTGGAGTTTCGAGAGTTTCTGGACTTCGACTCTTCAGGGTTTGAGAGTTTATGGATGCAAAGTATGGATACCTCTCGGATGGATGATCTCTCGAATCTGACATGTATACATGATGTCACTATTGTTGATGTGTTTGCATGAAGAGAGTGGCACGTATCACCCGGAAATGAGCAAATGACGTAACCCAAATGGCCTGAAATGAGTGCCACGTGTCGGCGACCGATGGATTCCACTTATCACCACAGATGAATGCCATGTGTCACCACAAATGAATTCCATGTGTTTCTAAGGATGAACTCTATGTGTCATCACATATGAACGCTATGCGGCTTTGACATTTCAACATTCAAGAGTTTTTGAGTGTTGAGTGTGGACATCTCCTGGATGGCTGATCTTGCGAAGCGATGCGATGGTTCGGCATTTGGGAGTTTTTGAAAAAGATGAGCTCGAACATTTCGGCACCGAAGTCGTGGAGTGAAGTTGGTGTAACTATGTTATTAAATCTCACGCCTTTCTGGAACTCCAAATGTACGAGATTCGTTGATCTGAGTGGCATGTTGTATCTCCACCGTTGCAAATTTAACCTGTCTGTTCTCACAATCTGAGCCAGAAATTGACCACTTCGAGTTGTTGTGTTTCGTCCATGGGTGTTCCCTATACATACAAAAGACTTGGTCGACCTGTTGCATGCTCAATTAGTAATAAACATGACGACAAGTATGTTCAAACTCGAACCAGAATGTGTAATCACCTTTCAAGGAAGAAAAAGATGGTGCAAAATAAGTAACAAATAGGTAAGGGTCATTGAAGCAGAGTGATTAAATCATGGAGAATAAGCTTAGCAAACACAAAACAAAAATCATACTTGATGGATGTATAGGGTAGAGGAGGGAAAGGGCAGGGGTGCAGACCTAGGTTACAAAAATACTAATCTTACATAGAGGGAAATTGATTTAGCATATGGTTTAAATGATAAATATGAAGAATATCCACCCACATTTTTTACTTGTTTTCCATTACATTGATGTATGTGGTTTGTTGTTTTCTTAAAATATTCTATAATTATAAATATGTTAATTAATTGAAAAAACATTTTTAATGTGTTGGGCATAACACAATTGAAACACCACAAGGCTATGTGGTGCAATGACCATAAATTTCACATCAAAAAGTTGGATGACAAGAAAAAACCTTTGATTGTGGCATGATTGAAATATTTCAAGTCACTATTGTTTCCTCTAGAAGTGACAGGAATCCAAAGGGATCTAAAAATAGATACCATGGGTATTTGAATGATATAATTGAATGTGACTTTAAATTAGTCCCATTCGAGGTAAAATGGTGCAGGTTATAGATGAATGAACATGATCCTGAAAGAATTGTTATTGAGCATGAGAATGTATTTACCATGGTTAATACAAGGATACTTGCGTCGGGTGTTGAGCTTTATGTTCTTCCAATCCAATGTGAGTAGGTATTTTACTCATATGTTCCAGGTAAAGAGAGATGGTCATATGTTGTTGTATATGATCGAAGAGGAAGGCATGTAAAGTATAATGTAGCAAAAGAAGATGATGCAAAGGAGCAAGTAGATGTGTTAGACAAAGAAGACGGAGAAGTTGAGATAGATGTATATGAAAATGTTATTGATGATCATATCGATAATGAAATGATAAAAAATGACATCGATGATGATGTTGTTATTCCCATTCCTTTCAATGTTGATTCCAAACTGGATGATATGGATATGGAGTTGGACGAAGAAGAAGATCAATGATATTGAATTGTTGAAATGTAGGTCGGGGTATGCAATTATATAGTTTCTATGATTTATTCTCTTTAAAGTATTTTCTTATATTGGTTAATTGTTTATTGTTAAGATTCCATATTCTTATACGTATCATTGGTTGGCTAGAAGTCATTGACCTTGATTTCTCTCATAATCCACCAACCTATAATCTCCTAACTTATTTTGAGCATGTGTTGACTGATTTTAACTATCATTAAATATTGATAATCTACCACAAATTTTTAACCCTCCACCCAGTAACCTTGGTAACTTTATAACCCTCCACCATCATCCACCATAGGATCATGTGTATGCTCCAAAACCACTACCTATGTCCTAAATGGAATCTTTGATATGAAAGTGTAATATGGTAGCCATTACAATGTTTAACACATAAAATGTTTTTTGGTGGACCTTGTTTAGGGTGAGGGGTTAGGAGTTACGGATTAAGAGGTTAGGAGGTTTAGGGGTTAGGGTATTTAGTGGCTATAGGGGGTTATGGGGGTTTAGGGGTTAAGAGGGTTATATATAACTATATAACACATATTATTTATGAATTTAAATATAAATTATATTAGAAACAAATAACAATTAAAAATTAAACAAATATAAAATACACAAAAAAACAACTCAAAGATAAAAAAAAAAACACACTATGGCACCAAACCCTCGACTAAATAGTCCCACTCCAAACCCACTAACCATTGCATTGATCTACCCCACCTTACAGTACAGAGCGTGCCTATAGAAGCAACATACTATCATTTATATTGGATTGACCCCACCTACTAGTAAGCAGAGTGTGCAAAGGAGTAGACCCATACAAGGAGACACCGACCCCACCTGTGTGTCCAAGGAGGGTTCGACCCCACAATGTCTTCAATATCTAGCCTCATTGTTGATGTAGATATATAATGTATATCCTCTATCTTTTTTTCAATATGAAATGGTTTACAATGGCTCTATTTGAATTCAATTCACATCAAGTTTTCCCTATCATTCAGTCCTAACTTTAGGTTTGATACCCTGTATAATGCATCTTTTTGCCATATTTGTGTACATGCAACAGAGAAAAAATAGGGTTTGAAATGAAAATTCAACAGACATGATTGGACCAAAAATATATATCGAAGATCGACTGTCTTAGTTTATTTCGACCGATGAAAGTGCATGCTAGATAAAAAGGGGTTGAATGCCTAAATTATAAACCATTGTATTAACGATTGATAACATGTCACATCCTTATTCATTTCGTTATGAATGGGTGGTATTATCAAATTGATTTATCTCTCCCCCAAAATGCATGAATGGATGACATCTGGCATGGTGATGTAAGCCAAATCAAAAAGGTGTTGAGTCAATGTAATTCAAAGGTTAAAAAAAAAAACCTAAAGGTAAATGCACACGGTAAACTTTGTTACAGGTACAATAGACTCTAGTAAAAGCAAAAAAAATCTCCTTTGACAAATAAGTTTGGGTAGTTTTCTCATTCCTTATTTAAAATATGTTCTATTGTTTAAAATAAGGATAGATGGAGAAAGGTAGTCATTCTGGTTAGCCATGAACCTTTAATGAAAAATTCCTAATTGACCGTGATTGTGAAATTTTTGAAACCATTTTGTCACAATTTTATCCTTATGAGTTAAGTTATCCTATGATAGATTTAGGGATTTGCATGATTATTTACATATCTAGGAGTCAACCTTGGGTAAATTCATAATTCCCCAAACCTATATTTCTAATAAAAGGGTCGTGCTATATGAAAATGGGTCCATTATATTCTATATCAATGCTGAGTCTATTACAAAAATTTTATCTCTTACCAAAAAACTTAATTAAGGGATTTGGGTATCAATGTTCATATTTATATAATTATGGATGCTACAAAGTTATTAATAAATAAGAATTTGGTTCAACATCCTCAAATTAAATGTAGTTCAATTTAGAAAAGAATTGAAACGTTCATGAAAAGATACAAGGAATTAGTTGAAATGGCACTACCTTCATGTTGGGATAAAAATATAAATTTTACTTAGCGTCAAGCATATGAAAATATGATAATAAAAGCAAGGGATGATATAACTAAATTTCAAGTTATGGATGGTGTTTTGAAAGGTCAAACTATTGTCTGCAAGTTAATAGATGATTTTCATTTATTGTGGAAAATCAAAACTTTATTTCCTAATATTCCATCATATGATAGATATACGAAGCTTGATATAGCTTCCAAAAAAATGGTTAAAGGTTGAAGAAAAAATGCCTAGAGCTAGCCATGCCCATACCTTGTTAGGAAAATTTTCCAAATGTATTGTTTTATATACTATGTTCTATACATGTTTGTACTCTATTATATACTTTGTTCTATACATTCCTATACTATGTTCTATAAGGGAAATGCAAATAATGACTTTGTTTTAAAAGAAAATATTCAATTCCCCAGATGGGGTGCCACGCAGAGCAGGGTGGGCACATGGAGTAGCGCCAGGAGGGGCCATTAATGGTGGCCAACCACCCTCATATCCCCGCTAGTTATGAGGGGCATCAACTCAGTCGACCTCCACCTTTTGATGAGGCCTCTCACTCGCGCAAGCAGACCGGCCAGCCAGAGCATTAAGACGACGGCCTTAATGGCTACAACCACCATTTTCTCCCTTATCAGCTTTCTCGGTGGCTTTGGGATGCATTGGAAGGTTACAGAGTCGAGCGAGAACAATAGCGCAGGGGAAGTTATGGCTCTCGTCCTTGTTCTAACCATTCCATGAGCAAGGGGAAGACCTTGCATAGGCGCAAGGTGGTACACGGTCGACTCACGATGGAAGAGGCATAATAAGTTTGAGCGATCTCTGGTTTTAGCCAAGAGAAAGAGACCCAGGGAATCCAAAGAAACAGATTCTCCCCCCAGAACGTATGTTGAGGAGATTCCTTCGGAGAAACTCCCCCAAGATTTTTCTGAAAGTCTCATGTTCATGGTTCCAGACAATTGGAACCCCCCTGCATGTTTTGGAGTAGACGCACTGCCTCCCCACCCGCGAGCAACACATGTTCCCAGCGACACTCCCATTGAGGAATTCACCACCTGTCTGGTAAAGGAAGAGCTACCAGAAGGCAACGAGGAGAACACCTGCAAGGCTCTTGATGAATTGCAACCATAGCGAAAGCAACAAGCACACCAGAAGGAGGACGATGAGCAAAAATCGCCACCCCAACCACCACTTCTTCACCCGGAGCACCTGAATCTGATCTTCGAGGTCCGTAGCATGGTGGATGACCAAATCTTCAGAGTTGTTCGCATAAACCAATGCCTGGACATGTTGTATGTTGCCTACTCGAGCGCCACCCCACGACGACAATGCCCCACCTGTGCTCAGCTTTATGCCATTCCTGTTAGACGCGACAAGGAGAAGGATGACCACGAGGACACCGATTAATAGGTTCTCCTGTTCAACATTGCTCAAAACTCTTTCTCTTTTTTTATGTTTATCAGAGTTGTAGCTCTTCTATCTCATAGCCATGGTAGCGATAACATAGTCATTATCAGACTAATGTTGAAACTGGCCATGCACCCTGGTTTCCTTCGGGTAGGGTGGTAAAACAATGTTTTGAGTTTGCATGCTAGTTTGGACTGGCCAGCTGTCTTGGTTTCCTTCACAGGCGGGACAACTGGCACCTCCATGTCATGGTGTAATTTTGAAATATTAATATAATAGGATCTGCTTTTTACTTATAAAAAAAAATAAAATTCAGTTGTTGGGTATTTCATCATCACTTTTCCTTCTTGGCTTCATGGTTAATCATTATAATGGCGTACAGAGAATTTATGAAATAAATAATGACATTTTTATGGAATAAAGAATGACATATTAGGATGTTTATGGAATAAAAAATGACATTTTTTTCTTCGATGAAAATATGGTATAGATGAGATTTTTCGGAAGAGGTGTGTCTTTAGAAAAAATATGCAGATATGAATGGTGTTTGTAGGTAGATGAATGAAATATATATATTTGGAATGTTATTAAATTCACCCCAAATATTATATCACTAAATTTGGAGATATATAGAAGCATGGTAGTGCATTTCCATTAGATCAGTTTCTACTATTTTGGTTTCTCAATTTACAAGGTAGACTTTTCCTCTTTTACACAACAACCATTTTTATGTTTTCAAATGAAAATCTAAATATGTAGACATGTGTAAAATTATCTAAGACACTCTCAGAAACTTGAATCACTCAAATTGCAGGTTTTTAAAGACCCAGGGATGCATTTTTGTGAATCCTGGCATGCATTTTAGTGAAACCTGGCGTGCATTTTTGCACAAGGGAATGCATTACAATTTAAAAGAAAAACATGTATTTCTTAAGTGTGAATGTGCATTTTTAGATGCAAAGTCTCTAACCAAATTGAATTAGGATTTTATGCAATAATAGAAACTCTAATCCTAATCGTCTATATCATCATATATTGAGAACATTGTCATCTACATCTAGCGCAACCTCTTCAACTTCTTAATCTAACACATATGTTTCCTCCCTATGTCCAATGAAATTTGAATTTTGTTTTCACTTTATTATACTAACGTCATACCTTCGATGCAAAGGTTCTTATTTGAATGCCCAATGGTATTCTAACAGATGGTTTACACCCATCCATCCCATTTTTGATAGGAGTTGGATCTCTCATGCATCGATGGGCTGACATAATTTACAATAGATGGTATCATCGATCCAACAAATTTGTCGCACCATATGGTTGGATCGCCGAAGGATGTTTCCCTTTAGAGCATCACAATTCTGAAATAGACTACTTGTGCACTGAAATATTATGGCGATACATTGGTTGGTCAACGCAATTCCTTCGACACTCCAACGAAACCTAGTTATTAGTTTCATCGGTCTAACAGGGTCGAATATCCGATGAAAATATTGACGTCGGATTTATGAAACATGGTCGTTGGTTATGTCGATGACCGTAAGGACCAAAATCTCATCGAAATCAACCATTATTTCTAGTAGATAAGCGTCAGAAGTCCAATGTAACTACACGTTGCATATGCAACATCCATAAAATAGACCTGATGGATATTACTATCAGACTGAGCATTAGATATCCAAGTCTCATGTGAGTCCGATATGGGATGTTTATATAGTATATCCAATAGGGGTGTTATACCTCTGACATACTTTACTTTCGGATTGCTCATCGGATATTCGATGGACACGTTTGTCGAATATTTGATGAAACTTTGTATATTAAAAAACAAATAAAATAATAATAATATTGCATTACATTGCTTCCACTTGAAGTGAAAAAATCGTATAGGTTCTCTAGGTCATGTGTGCTAGTAGATACATCATGGGAATGTTTTAATTTCCTCCAACTTACTATCTCATGACTTGGATTATATTTCCCCCATTTTGTGGAAAATAATCTAGTGGTTATCCTTATTATCCCAACTGCTTGTCCACTAAAGATTCCATTAAAATTATAGCACCATGTCAATCTAACTTTGTGGTGGCAATATACTTGCATTATAAATTGGAAAGGTATCTATGGTTCGTGTACATAAGAAGAAAAATGTTTTCATTGAGGATTTAAATAACTTATGGTGTTCTCTGTGACTACTCTAAATGTCCATGTTACTACTAGACTTGCACCTGATCCCATTGCAATATCATTAACAAATGATTCCTAAATCAAACAAAGAAAAATAAAATAAAGACATCAATTGTTGCACTAGTACATTTGGGTCAAATTTCGACGGCGCATTTGACACAATTGCCACTTTATATTGTCGGGAGAATGACAAACAACAGACCCCCTCAAATGTCGTTTCACATGACATCTCTTTTCCGACAACATAGATTTCGTCTCTATTGCGACGTCTTGGAGGTGGCAAGACCGACGTCTTGAACGTGGCAAGACCGACATATTGAACGTGGCAAGAGAGACGTCCTGAACGTGGAAAGAGAGACGTCTGGAATGTGGCAAGAGAGACGTCTTGAACGTGGAAAGACCGACATCTTGAACGTGGCAAGAGAGACATCCTGAACGTGGAAAGAGAGACATATGGAACGTGGCAAGAGAGACGTCTTGAACGTGGCAAGACCGACATCTGGAACGTGGCAAGAGAGACGTCTTGAACGTGGCAAGACCGACATCTTGAACGTGGCAAGAGAGACGTCTTGAACGTGGCAAGACCGACGTCTTGAATGTGGCAATAGAGATGTTTAGAATGTGGCAAGAGTGACGTTAAGAGGTATCATCTTCGACGTGGTTGCTATGGGAGCGACACTCCAAGATGTCGCAATAGCGACTGTGTTGTAGGTATTTAAAAAAAAATATACAATATCAACACTGAGAGGGACAGGTACATTAACCTTTGCTAAGATACTAGCCATATCAATATTTAAATCTATATCATCAGTCTTAGGCAAGGTTGGTTGAGGAGGAGGTCTAAATTCCAATGGTAAAGGGGGTCTTGTCTAATGAGGTTTAGGATCACTAGGATATGTCTCGGGTGTGTTATCACACAAACTCACAATTGTTGAGCTAAAGTCCAAAAGGTCAAGTCCAATCATGCGTAATAAGACTACAAAAATATACTAGAGAGTAAGTCTCTGTTTCTAGATAGGATCAAAATAATACTGTACTTTCTTGGTTACGTCGAAACAAGTGCCATCCAATACAAGATCCTATATACCAATGAGATAGTTGAGCAACATAAATTCCAGAGCTTTCACTAAAACCTCTGACAATTTGTTTGACATTTAGCAGAAAATTATATCATCAATAATACAACTTGAAGTCAT
>ML784339.1:247785-271579 GCA_009831015.1 Picea engelmannii | reverse complement strand
ATTCTAACCCTTTACACGCTATAATGATTTACCCCTATAACTCATGACATGAAAATCACACCCTAAAACATTTAACCACTAACTACTATGACCCCAAAGCGTTGTTATTATAGCAAACTTGTCGCAACATCCGTCAAATGCAACATATTTATAGATTTTGAAACGTCGCAATTCTGACGTAAAAAAAACCTAAGTGACCGTTAGTATTTTGACTTGGTCAACATACTAAGGTGACCATTGGAGGGGAAAACCTAGTTTCCAAAACGTCGCAATTGTGACATCAATCTTCACAAATGTGGCAAGAACGACGTCTATGTCACAAATGTGGCAAGAGAGACAGTCCAGTGGAAAACGTGGCAAGAACGACGTTAACGTGGCAAGAGAGACGTCAACGTGGCAAGAGAGATGTCAACGTGGCAAGACCGACGTTATCGGGCAATATGATTTTTTTTTTTTTTAATTTCCTCTATTTTGCGACAATATGGACAATTTTGTCCATAACGCCGTAAATAAAACATCGGAATTTTTACAATATGTACTAGTGTTCCTACTCAAGTCATGTTCCTTATTACTACAAGAAGAAGACTTGGTTGCTTCCAAGTTTCCATCTCAACATTTTTTAAGTTGTTAACAAAACAAGGTTTCACATCATACATCTTTCATCTTCTTAGTCTATAGCATTGCTTTGTCTCTATAACCAAGTTGTAAATACCATTTCAGAATCTTAGCTACAACATATCACAAATTTAGCTACTTCAAGGCATTATCATACTTCACAAGCATATCTCATTACTCTTTCTATCCTTTCAAACATATTCTCTTTTATATATTATGTTGTACATATGAGTTGTAGATCACAACTCTAGATCCTAGCTGCTACTTCTGACTATGGATCCCTAATCTTCTACATTATTCAAATATTCAACATTATACAAGGATATTTTGGCTTTAGAATTCAACATTCTGGCATTCTATAACTCAAAATTGGGGTATTACTTTCCCCTCCCCCTTATTTTTGCATTGTCGTCGGTGCATATACAAAAGAACAAGACTTGGTTGCTTCCAAGTTTCCATCGTAACATTTTTTAAGATGTTGACAAAGCAAGCTTTCACATCAAATGTCTTCTTTCCATATTCTTAATCTATAACATTGCTTTGTCTCTATAACCAAGCTGCAGATCCCATTCTAGAAGCTTAGCTACAACATATCACAAATTTAGCTACGTCAAGGCATTATCATACTTCACAAGAAGATCTCATTACTCTTTTTTTCCTTTCAGAGTATTCTCTTTTATACATTCTATTGTACATATGAGTTGCATATCACAATTGCAGATCCTAGATGCTACGTTTGGCTGCAGATCCCTGATCTTCTACATTTTTCAACTCTTTACCATTCTACAAGGATATTATGGCTTCAAAATTCAACATTCTGGCATTCTATAACTCAAAATTTGTGTATAAATTTCCCCTCCCCCTTATTTTGGCATTGTCCTCAATACATATACAAAAGAAGAAGGCTTGGTTGCTTCCAAGTTTCCATGTCAACATTTTTTAAGATGCTAACAAAAAAGCTTTCACACCAAACATCTTCTTTTCATCTTCTTTATCTATAAATTGCTTTAACTCTATAACCAAGTTGTAGATCCCATTCCATAAGCTTATATACAATGTTAACATATCATAAATTTAGCTACTTCAAGGCATTATCATACTTCACAAGTAGATCTCATTACTCTTTATGTCATTTCATAAGTATTCTCTTTTATATATTTCATTGTACATATGACCTATATATCACAATTTCATATCCTAGCTACTACTTCTTGTTGTGAATCCATGATCTTCTACATTCTTCAACTCTTCAACACTCTACAAGGATATTTTGGCTTCAAAATTTAACATTCTGGCATTTTATAACTCAAAATTGGGGTATTACTTTCCCCTCCCCATTATTTTGGAATTTTCCTCGGTGCATATACAAAAGAAGAAGACTTTGTTGCTTCCAAGTTTCCATCTCAACATTTTTTAAGTTGCTGACAAAACAAGCTTTCACATCAGAAATATTCTTTCAAATTCTTGGTCTATAGAATTGCTTTATCTCTATAACCAAGTTGCATATCCCATTCCATAAGCTTACTACAACATATCAAAAATTCAGCTACTTCAAGGAATTATCATACTTCACAAGAAGATCTCATTACTCTTTATATCCTTTTAGAAGTATTATCTTTTATATATTCCATTGTACATATGAGCTGCATATCCTAGTTGTTAGTTCCGACTGCAAATACCTGATCTTCTACATTCTTCAACTCTTCAACATTCTACAAGGATATTTTGGCTTCATAATTCAACATTCTAGCATTCTATAACACACTCCATTGTTTCTGGTTGGTCTCTCCCATGATCATTGGTTTGTATGTTTCCAAACTTTGCTCAGGTATGCATACATTTATTTTATTTGTTGAATTCATTTGATGTATGGAAGTTTTATCATTACTTCATGTGTAAAGTTATCTTGTTGTCCTATGGTCTGGCCAAACCATAAGTTGGGGGGATTTTCCTTCTGTCAATATTATTGTCCATAAAAAGGACTTTAAATCTTTTTCATATCTTTGTTTTGCAATAATATAACGACGAATGTTCCAATTCCATGAATGATTATAATGTCATGTCTTATGCATGCATAATCATAATGACATATCCCACATGTGTTTATAATTCAAGACCAAACCTTACCCTTGATTTGACATGCAAGGCATTCATGCATGCAAAGGAATATGTTGGCTTCTTTCCTTGTGTCTTTTCTCATTTCAAGTTATTCCTTGCTGCAAATTCCACAATGGTTCCCAAGTTATCTTATTGTTGATCACTTTAGTCATTCCGATGGGAGGACCCCTAATCTGCCATGAACTCGTAGGTGTTACGGTGGTGTATCAAAATGGTCAAACAACTGCAATATTTGAACAAGTGGGTTGGTTGGGGTATTTTCAACGATTGCATGGATTTGACATTGAAATTTCCATCGAATTCGCCCAAGGTCTACTTGGTTCCATGGCTAGAGTTAGGGGTATCAAAATTCTAGTGACTGAGGAGTCTATTGCAAGAGTAACATGCTTATTTGTTGATGGGGAGAGATGGTTTAATCGTCGATTAGATTATACTGATATGAAAGATTAATTTTTCAAAGGAACTAATGAGTAGTTGTGTGGAGTGTTAGTGCTCTGTAAATTTCCTAGAGGTTGTTAGAAAGAAGAAATCTATGAGAGGTAACTTTATCCAACCGCTTTTGAAGCTGGGATCTAGCCCTTCCAACTTCAAAGAGGGATCTCTCTATATGATTTAGATATGTTTCAAAAAAATTTAAATATTAGGCTAGGTAAATAAATAAGTTGGTTTTGTTGTCGTAGTGTTTGTCGAGTTGGCTGAGATAGTTTACACATCCATTGGGCTATGGGGTCTGTGTCGTAAAAATGAAATCCAAACCAGAAACACAAGGAAACCTTTCACAGGGCGAGATAATATAATCACTGGATTCTTTAGTAGCATAAATGGGGAATAACAGAAAAGATGAGAAAGAAAATTACAACAAAGAAGCAGTTAAGAATTTCTTTTTTGTAAAATCAGAAGATAAAACACTAAAATATTTTAAGTCAGAAACAGGGTATACGAGATAAATCCTGCAACGTTCGTTACTTCCAAAGATTAGATTTAGAAAACGGTGTGATAACAAAGCGAGAATAATATTTAACTTAGAGAGAAAAACATCACTAGTGAATACACGCAAGAATCCTGTAAAATGCCTCTTTGTATTAATGGGAGATCTCTTCAAAAATATTACAATCTGATAGCTTGCAGGGTTTGAAAATCAACAACAGCCAATACTTCGAAAGATGAAGTATTTATAAGCCAAAATTACAAACAATTATGTCATCAAAGATCAGGACGTGGTAAATCTATTTTTAGCCTAACTAACTTAACAAATTACAGAAATATAGGAACTGCTTGATGATGTGTCTCAACTGCATGTTTTTTTCTGGGTGGGCCGTTGGTGAGGCCTCTGCACGACCTCATCTGACTGGACAAATGACTGGGCTAGGACAGCTCATCTACTACTCGATTAGATCACAGAGTTCTTCCCATCGAAGATGACTGGGAACATTGACTTTGAGTAGCCTTCGATAAACTTCATCCATTTTTGTGTACTTGGAAAAGGTAGGTTTGGTGATGAAGATGTATCGAATCTCATGCTGAATATTGATGTCCAAATGAAGCGCATCTAGAAATGCCTTGCCAGTGATGTTGCCTTGAATTCCTGAAAACTTTGAACTGTCCTTAGCCACATCAGCCAGTCTCCTTTTGTAGTCTGGGAGTGTCATCAATTTGTCATTAATTACCTTCAAACCAAGAAGACCTTTCTTCTGTAGAGCCTCAATCTTATTGAAAATCTTTTGTACCCCTAGGTCCATGACCTGAACCTTTTCCTCCAGCTGAAGCATCAATCCTCTCTTGGTCAAAACTCTCTTGACCTCAAGGATGGTCTCTGTCCTATCTTCAATTTTCAGCTCTTCCAACTCCTCCCTGGTCTTAGAATTTAGGAACTTGATGATTTCATTAGCCTGTGTGGGCATATCTCCAAATCCTGATCTGATCTTCTCAATGTCCTGTTTGCTTCTCTGCACCAATTCATTTTTCTCAAACATGATATGTATCATTGGCCATATCTCGTTCATAGACTTGGTGATGTCTATCCAGACACTTTCTTTAACTTAGGCCAGAGTTTTACTTGCCATTGCTTGCTTCCGGAGCTGTTGTAACTCTTGTTTGAGCTGGTCTAACACCTGCTTTTCCTTGGAGAGGTTGATCTGATAGGAATATTTGAGTTCCTGAAGGTTCTCGATCTCCTTTTTGAGCCTGCTAATCTCTGTTTCCTGCAAGTTCATCTTTTCCATAGATTTGGCCAATTCAGCTGTCTTTTCCAGAGATGTCAGTGGATTCGTCGATGGGACTTATGTTACTCATGTTGTGCTCACTCCTGAAAGTGGAACTGCACTCAATGGAATGACTTCCATTGGATTCAACTGTTCTTTCTCTTTTACTAGATTCTCCATATTAGCTTCCATTTCCTTTAGTTGTGCATTTTGCTCCATGATTAGTTTGAGCATTTCATATTTTTCTCCTTCCATCTTTGCTATTTCCTTCACCTGCGAATCCTCAGTTGGTGGGAGTTTCAATTGTTTCCTTAAGGAGGCTATGTTAGCATGTTTATTTTTAATCATCTCCTCGACTGCTTTCACGTTCGAGGGATCGTACCCAATCTTAAGGACCAATTCCTCCAAAGTATTGATCATGTTGTCCTTGGCAAAGGACGATATCTTCTCCAACTTCAACTGTGTTTGGACGTTGTTCAAGGACACTTGCAATTTGGACGCAGTAGTGGAAGCATGTGCCAGTGTATAGAAAACCATTTCTCCTGTTTGCTTGTGCAGATCCATCTGATCGACCGGATGCACATCCTTAGTCTAGAATTCAAAAGTGGCCCTTTTGTAATCAGTGATTACCTTTGGATCCGGGACCTATGCTTGGAGGAATGCCATATGCATTCTGCCCTTCTCAGTGTCAAATGCCGATACTAGCCTATGTTGTGCAGTTGATGTCTGCTTCCAGAACTGGGCGCAAGTGTTGTTGGTTAGAGTCTGATTCCTTTTCTTGATCAGATCGTATTTCTCAAAGATGCTCAGCTTCGGTCCTAGCTTGCCTGGCTGGGTGGTTTATTTAGTATCTATAGATTTCTTCGGCAATGATGAGGTTATGATATGTTGGAGGCTTGCACTGAGGGGCGTCCTATCAACCTTGGTCACTGTAGTAGATGGAACTCCCTTTTCCCCAGTCGGGTCGAGAGATGAACTAGTTTTAGACCTCTTGGTATGCAGTTGGAATTCTTCTGATGACACTTCAGTGACAGGCGGTGACAAATCTTGCCTAGGCCTTTTCTCTTTCAGAACCTGTGGTGTGGTTGTTTGTGATACAGTGGCCGGGGGATCCTGTTGTTCTGCTTTGACCAAAGTGTTTGGTTCCCATACTGTCTGGTTTGTGAATTTCTCGACTTCGGGCCTAGATTCATGGACATATGGGATATTCTTATTTTTCACCCTCATCTCAGAGATAATCCCACATGGATCATATTGCCATGTGAAACTCGTGACAAACTTCATTTCCTTCAGCAGCTTGTCTACTTCCTCTCCAGCGCCATGATTGTTGCAGATGAAAGAGCCAATCTGCCCTTTGATTCTGAGCTGTTGTTTTTTCTTTAGAGACACAAAATGAATATCATCGGAGTTTATCATCTCCCTTATGTACTCAAGAGCAAAAATTCTGACAGGCAGGTATTTAGGCAGCTTATACGGGGCCAACTCGCATCCATATACTCTGATCTCAGTGTGATTTTGGTATAAATACCAATCACCAGTCTTGGTGTGATCCGAAAGATGTAAGATCCTATGACCTTCATCATTAATCTTAGGTTCGGGCATGCCGCTAAGCATACTTACCACTGGGTGATAGAATTGCTCGATGAACTTCTTGAAAATGAACTTTGTGGAGTTATGCTTGAGCAATGAGGTCCATGCGGTTACTACCTGGGGTCTGCCATCTCCGTCCATCTTCTGCATGGAAAAAGCAAATATGTCCTCTTAGAAGAAAACAAACAAGTACCCTAGTATAGAAGAGTACCTGAACATGCCTTCCATGACGAAATTGACAAACTGTTCGTGAATATTGTTTGCCAGGAACGTGCTGAAGTCGAACTGGGTAGTGGGCTTCTCATCGGTGGAGAAAATGGACACAAATCCCAGAATGGGTTCATCTACCCACTGATCCGAATAATAACCCAACAAGGCGCATAGGGATGAGATAATCTGGTTTCCTTTGGTCGAAAACATGGAAGAAGGATAAGGGGGATTTGTAGCAGGGAATTGAGCAGATGGTGGGAGGAAAATATTAAATATTTGATCTCTTTGGGGGAAAGTCATCTTCTGGTATAATTCTATGAGAATTTCAAGGTTAAAAGGTGATGCAGAGTCAGCTCGGGATATTTTCATCATTTGGTCGATGGTTTCGGGTGTGATGAGGAAAAGAACTTCTCCAGACGAGGAAACGATGGCTCTTTGCTTGGGAATGTAGTGGGCTTGGCACTTGAGGGAAAACTCTGGAAAAGGGTGAATCTGAGGAAAGCGATATAGGGGTAGGTTGGACTCCCAGAGTCCAATTTCGTCACTTTGTTCCAGGAAAACTTCTTTTAGCCATGACTGAAGGTCTGCGAAATTGAAATCGCACTTTGTATCTGTGATTAAGTGATCTTTGTCAGCCAGTGGAATCCTGTCGAGGTCGACAGGAGGCAGGAGAAACGGATTCTCCTCTCCTTCTGCTTGTTTTGACTTTGGCGCCATTACTGTAACAGTACCTGCAAAAAACAATGTTAGCGGGGACAACGGTAGATGGGGGCAACTGACTGAAACGTAGAAGAATGGTGTAAAATTCTCTGGTGTGATGAGTGGGTAAATGGTGAAATAAAGAAGAGTGAGGGTATTTTTGAGTAAATGGGTGTCCGTTGGGCGCAGGGGACAGGTCAATTGGTTAACGGATAAGTTATCCAGTAATAAATGGCCAACGGATCACTTAGAGTGTGAGATGGCAGGTGATAGTGACTAAAGAATACGGATGGGTGAAGTGGCGGTTACCGATTGGGGTAAAAATCATGGTGAGGGGGCTTGCCACAAGTGAATAGGGGGGAAGGACTGTCAGAAATTATGGAATGTGACTCTTTTGGAAAGGTGGATGATGATGTCAAGAGGTGACAAAGGTATGTCAGACAGTAGGAGGCGGTGGGACTCGGGACCGATAGATTCATGCCACATATAGATAGGGGCTCGCCAGAGGAAAGATTCCATTTCATACCCCCCCCCCCTCAGTTAAAGGCAGATCAGTCGGGGGGGTCCGAAAAACACCTTGAGCCATTGATCTATGCGTTGGCCTTTTGACCGCAGATCTATGCATGTCCTTTATCACACATTCCGGACCGCCCCCCCCCTCCATTAAAGGAAAAATAGATGGGGGGGTCCAAAATCCAATATAGACCGTAGATCCGTGCGCTTAAACTTGGGCCGTCCAGATGTGCGCATGTATTATCCTCGATTCCGGACCCACCCCCCTCTCCGTTAAAGATAGAACGGTTAGGGGGGTCCGGAAAAATATGACCACCGTAGACCTGGGTGTAATTATCTGGACCATTGATATATGAGCAGAGAATAAGTGAGGGCGCGGAGAATACATGCGTCGAAGAACTTAGGATAAGTGCATTTCATGGGTTTTGTTTTTCCAAGGATTTTCATGTATACACCACCACGGGGCTAGACAAACAACACTTTAAGCATCTGAAACATGGTGCAACATTTATCATCCAGTTGGTTTTATTGAAGTAAAGCAACTAGCCTATATTCTAACCTAGCTTCCTATGAAAATTAACCTAGATTAGACTGTTGAGCTAAGAACTTACTCTACCCTGGGGCTATCTGATCAAGATTAGACAGTCTGGCCAGATTTATTCACTAATCTAACCTAGATACTTTGCCTAAGTTTAAACAGTTTAGCCAAGCTTATTCATTAATCCTATCAACATTAATAACTAAAAGAACTTGGCCATGCTTGAAAGGTATGGACCAAGTTACTATTATTGCATGGGGCTTTATTGAAACTCTTTTGTGCCCTCTTTTCTTTTTTCTTTTCTTTCTTTTTCTTTTTTTTTTCTTTCTTTTCTTTTTCTTTTTCTTTCTTTTTCTTTTTTCTTTTCTTTTCAAATTATTTGCAGAATGAAAAATCATTTGTCAACAAAAACACTAGAGAGAGATAATATTCCAGTCACCAGTTGATACTATAACTTATAGGATGATAACATGGAGGACCAAAGGGAATTCTCATGAGCTCATTAGTTGAACCTTGGCGACATGTTGCTCTGCGTGTTCAAACTTTTTTTACTTGTGAGGGTCGATTTCAGTTATTATATGGCTACCATTTCTGATTATTGGTTCACCTGAGGCACAACAGGTATGTGAAAATTCCATATTTATTGTTTAGTTCCTTATAATTGAGGAGTGCCAAAGCATAATAAAACCATAATCCAATCATAAGTATAACCCATCATGGGTTGATTAAATTGTTGGTATGTGATGCTTTGTCTGTCGTTGGAAGAAATTGGGACTCTTTGTTTTTTGAGGAACATTCACAAGAAGCTCCAGTCGAGGAAGAGGAATATCTATAGGAAAAATGAGCATATATGGATATGGTTGCAGAAGTTGTTGATCTGTCCTTAGAGGTTCCTGATCAAGAAAACAATCATGATGAAGAAGATATGTTAGTTGACGAAGAGAAGCAATCAGAGGGATATGGAGAAGGAACAGATGTGGCTACAGAAGCTACATAAGTTGGAGAAGCTACAAATCTATTGTCCAGGGCTCAAAAGGAATAAAAGATAACATAAATAAAAAATGAAAATTTAGTATTGTGAAGTTCGTTGTGATTGGCACAAAAAGAATCAGGGAAGATTCCTGAAAAGTTGTGTACAGCTTGAAAAATGGAGGAAATTTTGTAAGGACCTATAATTATTTTTGATGAAGACAATGATGAATCCTTTGGAGAAGCTAGTGCGGTTATAGAAGATGTGTATTTGGGAAAACCAATTAGAAAATTGAGCTAGAAAATGAAGAAACCCTCTACTATAAGTAAGAGACCCTTGTACAGTAATTCACATTATCAATAGGCCTAGCAGAAGATGAAGCGAGTTAATATTAAATTGCTCAAAAGAAATAACAAATTAAGGTAAGAATTGGGGAAAGTAAAGGAGAAATTGAAGCTATATGAGTGTCGTGAGGTTTTAAACCTTTTATTCCAAGTAGTAAAAAAATTAGATCCTTTGTTGTCATCATCTTTGCTTGATGACAACAAATTGAAAGAAAATCGGCTATAGGAAGCAAGAGAAGCAGAGAAAAAGGGAAAATAAATTATGGAAAAATGACATCAAGATAAGACAACGACTGTTGCATTAGAAGAAAATATAGAATTGGAAGAAAAAGTGGAAAAGTATCAAGAAAAGGTAGAGGTACTTTTGAAAAAAAATGGGCAAATTGATGGAAAAGCAAGAAGCAGTAGAAACTTTATAGAGAGCCGAAAGAATGAGGTTTCAACATGCCTAATTGGAAATATCAAGGTTACAGAAGCTTATAGAGGCGTTGAAGTTTGATAAACAATATTTGTGCTATCTGGGGCATGCCATGAGGACATACTCTATGCCTTCACAAATTTACTCTATTTTTCTCAAGAGTCAAATCGCTTCATTACATGTCTGTGCTCTTGTTGCAGGTGCTAGTTGTTACATTAACTTTATAGATTGATTTTTGGCCTTGTACAATATTTTGGGTGAAGAAGATAAAATATTATTTTTGAGTTGTATCAGTTTGACATGGAGATGATGTAAAACACTGAATGGGATCCAAACCCATATGTTGGTGATGTACAGATTAGGTATTTTACATCCTTTATCCATAATCAAATATAATGGAACAAACCCATGTCCTTTGTTGATAGAATTGAGAAGACTAAAGGACTAAAATTAAGAGGTGAGCATAATCCTACCAAGTTGTTTGAAGAAAGAATTGAAATCATGAAAAGTACAATGTTTGTTGCTACCTTAGAAGCAAATCAGAAGGAAACCCTCTCCTTTTGTGAAAAATGGATTTCCTTAAATAGGCTTGAGATAATCTTATGTATACAAAAGATCCTGCAATACCTTTCATTTGAATAGGAGAAAAGGGAACCCTTGTGTTTATCTCTTTTTCAATCAACATTGGACAGAGTACCCTGATATACAGATTGCTTGAAAGCATTGGGGACCCAATAGATTGGATTGAGGTTCCATTTCCCTATCCTTTGGAAAATTTTAGAGGCTAGGAAAGAGGAAGAATTTTGGATAGAATTCATCAGTGAACATGGTTATAGGTTTCCATGGGAATCAAGACAAACAATAATTGATTGGAGTCTGTGGTATTTGGAAAATCATCCCCACAGGGAACCAGACCCTGAATATTCAGAGTAATTTGTTTCACTGGGACATGCAACCACTGCAGTTGGGGGATGATGTTGAGACTCCATTTTGATATTTTCTATTCCTATTCATAATCCTTTTTTACTATTTTTTTCCATCATAGTCCATGAGGGAAACATTCTTTTTAGGGAAAACATGTAGCTTTGCATAGGTAAATTCTTGATTATTACTTTTTTATATCACGTGAATTAAGTGATAGAATATATTGTGTGCTTACTTGTGTACAATTTTATTTTCAGAAATTGTCAACATGGTGCGATTTGGAAGCAGTTGTTGATCTGAAATGGTCAAGCATGGAGCGATTTGGAAGAAGTTGCAGATGTTGCAGATACGGTATAGATCAAAAGAGGATCGTGTTTTTCCTAAAACAATGGCGTAGGACAACATATCAGATGTGAATGAGAATGAGAATGATGGATTCATATCGACATCTGATATGAATCCATCTATTGCAGATCGTGAATCGTTATTTGGGGAAGACAATTTGATGGAAGTGTTGTCTTTTAGCACAATGCTATATTTTGTTTCCAGATTGTAGTTAGAAGTTATAAGTAGAACATTGAATCGATTTGATCGATTCCAGATACTTTTCATATTTTTTTGTATAAAACCCTCCTTGCTTTGAAAGCTGTGGTTAACTATTTTATGAAGAATATTATTGCTCCTGTATGTTTTATGCTATAATTTAATTAAAGAATTTTTCAAGTTTTCTCTTTCAGTTATGGTGTATATCATGTTGTGTTGATTAAATCTTTTCTTTTGTAAATTGTTGCCAGAGTTTGATGGAAGCAGGTAGGGCCCTCTCCTGAAACTGCATACTATAGTTATTTTCCACAGTTAGGTTAGCATAATTCTTAGTTAGTTCATTCTTTCAGATCTAATGCAGAGTGTTTATTTATGTGTGATTTGATCTTTACATTATGGTGTGGTTTTCAATGAGTTCATGGTTAATGGAAATTTGAAGATTGTATTATGCATGTTATTGGAAAAATCAGTTTTGTTTCATTGACCAGGTTGTCTATATATTTAATATTTCTATATGAATAAATAACATAGCTCTCATAACTAGTCTAAGATCATTGTCTTAAGCTCATTTTTCTGAGGAAACACTACAATTATATATGAGAACACGTGTGGCATTTCTCTCTGTTATGCTTTTTATTTATCTATAGTGAGATTGATCTTTGATTGTTGCATATACTTTGCATGATAGTCTATAAGTTTGTATGATCCCTGGTTTGAAATTAATGTGGCAAAGTAGTTTCCTTTAAAAGACATCTAAAACACTAATAGATGTGAAGGTGGAGGGTGAGAAAAAATAGGACAGTGGCATATATTAATTTTTATTTCTATGAAAAGATAATATAGAAAGGATTGATCTAAAGTGTTGTTCTCAAAAAAAGATACTTCATGTTGAAAAATTACTAGAAAACCATAATTAAATTTAAAAATTGGTACCTCCTCAAAATATGTGATTTGGAGTTGATCCAGAAATTTGTTCCATGATTTCACCAAAAGTTGTACCATGCTTTCACTACCTCCACACCTCCAAACGATCATATTTCCATTTCATTGAATCCATCATTGTCTTGTGACTATTTCTATGTCTCCAATTCACTCTCTCCATGATTGAGAGTGAATGGGTGATAGAGAAATAGTGATAAGACAATGATGGATTTAATGAAAAGGACATATGAACTTTTGGAGGTGTGGATGCAGTGAAATCACAGTACAAATTTTGGGAGGGTAGGAATTAATTGGAGACACAAAGGAAAAGGGTTATGCTTATTTTTCATGGAATGGATTATGACCCAACAATGAGACTAGCCTACCACCCCCTCCTCCCTCAATAAGTGTATCTAGTAATTAATTATTAGACATGGTTCTATGGTGTTGGCATTGATGTAAAAAAAGGGTAAATATGGTCATCATTATCAATGGATAATGTGAAACTCTCATCATGATGTATCTTGACATCCCATAGCCACCCCTACAACTGATGATGTCAATGACACTTCCTAGACCTATCTTGGATACAACATAACTAATTCCCCCTACCTACACCCATGGAGGAGTTATATTTAGAAGGTTTTGGTAGAGGCTCACTGGAAAATGGAGAGGGAAGGTCACTCCCATGTGACATGTGATTCATTGGCTTGTTAACAAAGAAACTTCAACCAGACACAAGTTATGAAGGGTTGATAATTGAGGAACATACATAAGGAATTGATGTTAGTGTAAAGGGAAAAGGAAATGGTGGCATCTATGCGATATCAATTTGGATGGGTAACCATCTTAGGCAAGAAAGAGGAAGAGGATTTAATCAACAAGTTGTTTCACCTTCATATGGAACTTATATTAGTATATCATTTCTTGCCATTCCATTTTGAATTCATAAGAAAGGATGTACCTGTATAAATTTCCATTACTACCCCTCCTATGATGACTACCATCTCATTGTCACAACCCATGTCAAGTGTAGTGTATATCCCAATAGTCACAATGCATGCAACTAGTTCTATATTTGAGTTTGGTGTTTAGATCAAACAAAAAGATTCTACAATGGAGTATTCAATATAAGGGAGTGGAAGAGTGGACTCATTCAGTACACTGCCACAATTCATTATTATGGTAGAAGAAGTTGAAGAGGGAGATGAGGTTTGAATGTAACTTGTCATTGACTTATGGAAGATAGATCTACGTGAGTGGGAAGAACCAAAATCACAATATAATTGATCATGACAATCATACAAATAAATCACAATTAGAAACGAAATAATATCACAAATACCTGGATATTCGATGGTTTTCCATGTATGATATTGGTTTAACGTTGCTCCAATATATCTCCTCCAATAGTGGTTCTAATAATTTAACCAACACTTAAAGAATCGACTAAATAATAAAATAAATTAACAAACATTTTTATGAATAAATAATAATTAAAAAGACTTGAGTGCATGAATACATGAACGATATCCTCTTTTTTTCAAGAATAATTTATTGGAGTATTCTAATATTGGAACAAACCTCCCTTGATTTGACGAAGCAACAACGAAGTCAACATTGACTTTGGTGGTGCTATGTTGGATCGAGTGAGGTTTTCTCCAATATTATCCAAATCATAATTTATTCTCTACTGAACATGGAAAACCATGTGAAGGTGGAAGCTCTTATGTCCACTCCCCCTACTCACATCACTCTCAATTCCCCAGTACCCAAACTATCTACTGGAAAATAGTTGAAAGAAAGACATTAAGATTCATGCATAGACACAAGCAAAACAACAAATTCATAAAGAAACATATGTGGTTTTGTGCATAAAGAAACATATAGAAATCATCCATTAACATATAAAATTCATTCATTTAGACACAAAATACTTCATCTCAATAAATTTTATCACAAAAAATATGTTTTCACAATATGATACATGATGTTTCTAAGTACAATCATTTTTTTTTTCAGTTTTTTCCCATTTGAAATGAATTCAAAAAGTAGGTCATTAGTTCCTTCTTCTCCTTTAATTGTTCTAGCCTCTGCATGTCTTATTCACGATCTGGTTGTATACTCACAACATCGAGGATCCTACAAGGGGGGGCGTGGATCATCAACTGAAATAAGAAAGAAATGTTAAATTGATATTTTTTGTTATTATTATTACAAGTATTTCATTAATAAAAAAAAATCATTATAGTTTTATTTACCTGTTTGAGTAGAAAAGGCAAGTGGAGTAGCTTCAAATTTGGCCATATGATTCTCTTTTGGTCTAGCCTCGTCCTCTAGATGCTATGGATTTGAAACATGTAAGGTTATAGTTAATACACCATTTGCAATTAAATATTTTTTATTGCAATACATACTACATTTTTTATAGCACATGAAATACCTCCAGTACAAAGTTGCACACCACCTTCATTAGGTGACACTCTACCATCACTAGGTTGTGTTCCACTAGTGGGGAAACTTGTTTCTTCGTTGCTTGCTTGATTAAAACAAACAAACACATTGCTTTATGGTCGAAAATAGAATGTACAAGTAATTAATTATAAATAATGTTCGTTGATTTTATTTACCTGTGTGTCGGTTTGAGTGTCGGAAGGTTGTGTTTCCCCCAATATTTTTCTACATTCAATCATGGCTTGAGAGCCATGCTTGAAAGTAAGCTTGAGGTCTTCCTGTGTTAGAGCTTCTTTGAAATCCAATCCCTAAATATTTTCATAAGAACATGAATTTTGATTCTTCTGTGCAATTTAATTAAAATTGTTAACAATGTATTATTTGGATGCAATTGATTTTTTTATACTTATAATTCGTATGGCCAGTTTCAAGTAACCACCTGGGCCAAGTTTGTGTTGCCCATGTTTTTCTATTTGGCCTTGGTGGCTTTGGATGTGTTTGGGAGCCTGTATTGAAATTTTTTAAATACGTAATTAGATGTCGCAATGACGATAAAGCATCATAATTATTGATCTAGATTATTTTGAGAATAAAATGAAGGCAGAGATATAACAATGAAATATACAAGAGTGAATGACTCGCTAGAATGATGGCAGCTTATCTCTGAGAAGAGATGTGATGATTATGCCCATTCGCAAGAAGATGATGATGATTGAAATGACGCTCTATAGGCCTTTTTATCATAAATAAAATCTGAAACTATAACCCCAGAAGATGAAACTCCAAAAGGTTTGTGGGCCCCGATGGGGGTACTTGGTACGTCAACTTCCCAAGGGCGTAAATTTTGCATACGATCTCTATTTGGGGTGCACGATATCTCGCTTAAAATTTTTATCCGAGGACTACACATTTTTCCATCAAAACCTAGCTAAAGCCTACAGTGTTATTTTGGTGGGCCCATAAAACCTTGTTTAGGGCCTCAGAATGACCCTGGGAGTTTAGGACCCGAAATTTTATAGAAAAATTGGCAAGGTGGAAACCCTTGTTTTGACCCAGTGCAATAGGCGGGTGGCCACCAATTTTTTCCTGGATCAATCCCCCCCCCTTAGGAAGAAATGGTCTCCATTGCGTCAGGTCCCTGGGGAATATTTTGTTGAATCTGAACCTTGGTGAGTTGCTTGCCTTACTGAAGAAGTTTCCCTTCTTAGCTTGTTGAAGGTTGTTATGAACCAATCTAGTTGCATGATCTACTTGAGTGTCGGAGGACTCTGTCAGTGAATATGCAACCTAAAGGAAATGAAGGGATTTATCATAACTTGATTTGAATGGGTAGTGTGGAGGCACCCCCGTAGGTGTAGTAGGAATTTATTTGTGCTCTTCTACAATATTATCGATCTACTTTCATGGGATAGAAGAGTCTCAAGTTGAGGCTGCAGTGGTTGCACTATCCTTCTCTTCTAACCAGGTTATGAAGAGCATAATTTTTTCGGTATGAGAGATTACTTTGCTGCACTTTTTTTGTCGGTACAATAGTAAGAACTAACTCTGGTATCCTGTAGGCCTGACCCCCCAGAGTAAAAATGACACTACAAGTTTGAGACTCATAAAGAGAATGACACCTCCACATATATGGCTGGCCTAACAAAACATCACAAAATTCCAGTGGGGAAATGATCAGAATCTGGACCAAGGGTCAAAATTTAGCCCAAAATTCAAAGTGCTCGGAATCACTTCAAAACAAATGGGTAAGTATTCCTCATCTTCATGAACCCAATGCACTTCGAACAGGGTCAAACAGACATTGGATGAGCGAGATATCGTGATTTGTTCGATTTGCCAAATAGGCAAAAAAAATGTTGACTATACAGTCTGTGCAGTCCGTACATGATGACATGGCAGGTGTATGACCTGACACATGGAAACACTAATGTGGTAGAGGTGACGTGGCAAGAGATGATGTGTCAGTGCTGAGTTGGAAGTTGGCAGATATGTGGGCGAATCTGTTGGTGACACGTGGCATGGTTTTTTGGCAAATTATGAGGTGCCACGTGGCCCAGGCATGGGCTGCCACGTGGCACCATGTTATGTTTGGGTGTTAAAAGTTTATGGAGTCCATGGGGATCGAACTTCGGACCTCCACCACAAACCAAGTGCTTTGGAAATGGCCACCCAACCGACACGCCACATAATGTTACTTAACACTTATGCGTTGTTCAATTTATTTAAATTCGCATTGTTTTATGATTGGCGCGAGGGTCCGAGATGGGGCTTAGCCCCAACCCACGGTTATATGTGCCATATCCCATATGACCCTTGCCACATATATGCGCGCATTCTTTTTTTAAATGATTTCCCACCCATGCGCCTGGACACATGTCGAGCCCACAAAGACTCATGCTAATGAAGCCCTTTTTATGCGCGGGAAACATGGCCACATGGCCCCAATGCGCCCAACACCTCCGCGTTTTGGGGGCTTAGTTCCCTAACCATTTGACAAAATGGAACTTTTTTTGGAGATGCGCATGTGCTGGGTTTAGGCATGGGAAACGCCCAGAAGCCAAGTTACACACACAGGGAGTGCATTTTGGCGAACCAAAGACAACAAGCTTGAAGGAGGAAAATGGCAGGAGGCCTAACTTCTTCATCTTTTGGCCAAATGAGGTGCTGAAAAATCCCAGCTAGGGGTTTTTGGATGTTCTGAATCCATTGGCACTATTTTCAAATCCATTTGAAGACTTATTTTGCAGGTTTTTCTACCTTGAAGTTTCACGAGCTCTAGGGAGCTTAGGGCCCCCATTGATGGAGGCCATGCTCAGATGAGCCCAAGTTTGTTTTCTATGACTGAATAGTCATTTTTGACTAATTGTTATGATTTGAACACATTGGGATAGGTTTCAGATCCATTTGAGGAATTTTACAGGTGTTTGTTTCCACAAGGAAGCTCAGGGAAGCTCAAGGCCACATGTAGAAGAGGTCATGCCCGGATGAGCCATGGTCCGTTTTCAGAGATATACTAGTCATTTTTGGGGTTTTTATGTATTCTGACCCCAATGGTACAGTCAGTAAATCCATTGGAGTTGAGAAGAATCTTGTAAAATAATCTTTGACAAACTAATCCCAGAGATCCTAGTCCATTGATGGAGGCTCAAGGAGATGTAGCCCAGTTGGGGGTGAACTCCTTTATCATCTTGTCTTTGTTGTGAGTTTGCTGATTTATTTGCTGCAAGTTATGTTTTCTTTTTTATTATTTAAACAACACATTTAACCTTTCAAATACCTCACACATAAACCCCTAAAAGATGCATAAACTTGACACATAAAACCTCTTGCACAACTATGACATTGAGCAAGGTCTTGAAGTTTATATTTTAATGGAGTAGAGGGTGCTTGCATAGAAAAAAAAGTTATCCCCCTATTTTCAGATCAGGAAACATCACATAATACCTCATCCTTGAAGGGATTGATTTTGTATGATAGGTGACACTGTTGGCTGACACCAAGATCTCATCCCTGGTAGAGCCATCTGATGTTGTATGGTTGCGGGTGTGGTGTTGTCGGAAAATCCAACTGCTTGATGACCTTTGCTGAGATGAGGTTCTTTTGGCTTCCACTATCAACAATAAAATGCAACGGGTTCCACTTCACCCACATCTATGAATGGAAGAGGTGCTCCCCCTCCTCATGATACTCTAGTTCTTTTGGTTGGATTGTTGCAGTCATGACAGTAGCAGTGGGTTCTGCATCAATTTGTATCCTTTTATTAGTGTCTGAATCGGAGTTTGAGTCAGGGCTCGACTCTATTTCTTTGATATTGGACACCAATGATTGTTTCGAGCGACATTCATCAGTGTTGTGCTAAGGGATTTTTTGGAAGTCACACCACTTCCCAATGTTCTTCTTCATCTTCTCGTTTCTCTTCCTTTACTGTGGCTTGGAATGGATGTCTTGAGGTTGGCTATTATGTGAGTTAGGGATACCTTTACCATACTTTGGTTTTTGTGGATTTGCATACCCAAATTCTCTCTTTTTTTTCTTCTTAAATTTCTGCTCGATTTTGACAGCATATCTATAAGCGCCTCCCAGTGATGAGATGTCCATAAACTTGATTTCGGTTTGGATGTACCTGTATATATCCCAACGGTATTTCAGAACTAGATATCACTTAGAATCTTTGATACCCAACTTGGTGTGCAAGGTATGGAAGGTATTTGTGAACTCTGACATGATTTAGTCCTGATTTTTATGTAGTGTGGTCCATCTCATGCACTGGTCATCATAGTTTCCCACAGGGTAATATTTCTCCTTGACTACATCCATAAAAAAAAGCCCAAGTGGGCTCGAACCCAAATATTCCAAACTCCTCTATGGAATTTTTCTCCCAGTAAGTTTCCCATCAATGTTTGACATGGGGGAGAGCCTTGAGGAGTGCAAAGGTGATATTTTCTCTATCAAAAAAATTGTGAACAGAGAAATAACATTCTAGAAAATTTAACAATTTTTCCAAAGTATCTGCATGGATCTGACCTTCAAATATGAAAATATGAAAATTAACTTGTACCTTGAATGGAGTAGCATCTCCAAAGGGATTTCTTGATGAATGTTAGAAAAATAGGATCACGGAGAAATAAAATAAAAGAAATGCGGAAATAAAACAAATAATATACACAATAAAATAGAGACACAGATATACGTGGTTCACCCAATGTGGGCTACGTCCACCAAAGAAATTTCCCAGTCCTTCCTTTATTATTATCCAACAAATGAAGGGATACAACCTACAACACACCCATTGTAACTTCCTCTTCTTTCTCTCACAGTCTCCTCACTCGGAATACAATATTCACAATCATACATAGCCACAATACATTTCCCTCATAGAAGAGGGTTATCTTCTAGGGAAAAAAAACCTAACATAACTTCTACAACCAGATCTGTGACCTTGTAATGAACGGTCCAAATTTACAATGAAATTACAATATACATTTACAAGACAATTTTTCCTTCGGGGGCCCGCTTGCCCCCAGACCCCGCAGGGGGGGTAACCCCCCACTACACTCCCCCACGTGGATGAGTGTACATTCTTCTGGGATGTAAAGTATTCATGGGGTATAAACATGGCTGAAAACAAAGACCTCTGAATCATGAAGATAATCATGCTCCATAACCAACAATGAAGACACACATGTTATTGTTGACAATCTTTGAAAGATTTGGGACAAATTGTCCAACATCTCATTCCTCTATTGCGCGAGGTCTTATAAAAGCAACAACTTGATGGGATATTATTCTCTCGCGTCTCTATTTTCTTCCACCATGGGAGGTCGCTTGGGATGACGTGAGCAATTTTCCTCAAGGGAAACTAACTTGAGACCCAACTCTTTGTACCATGACCTCGTCGGGGACATGCACTAAGAAACGACAATGAGCAACCTGCTCTAATACCATTGATCCAAATTATTTTGTGAATCAAATGAAGGAAGATATATAACGATTAAATATACAAAAATGTTGCAATAAACATAGAGATACAATAATGCACAATGTTTATTAATGAGAGAATGTACAGAAACTATAAAATTACAGAGTGAATGACTCGCTAGAATGGTGGCAACTTATCTCTAAGAAGAGATGTGATGGATACACTCATTTGCAAGAAGATGATGATGATTGCAATGAAGCTCTAGAGGAATTTTTATCATAAAGAAAATACAAAACCCTAACCCATGAAGATGAAACACCAAAAGGTTTGTGGGCCCTGATGGGGGTAGTTGGTATGTCAACTTCCCAAGGACGTAACTTTTGCATATGGTCTTTGTTTGGGGTGCACGATAACTCGTTTGAAAGGTATATCTGAGGAATACATATTTTTTCATCTTACTCTAAGTAAAAAATATAGAGTGACTATGGCGGGCCCATGAAATGTTTTTTAGGGCCTCAAAACAACCCTGGAAGTTTAGGACCTGAAAAGCTGTAGAAAAACTACCAAGGTGGAAACCCTTGTTTTGAGCTAATCAAATAGGTGGGTGGCCACTAATTTTCTCCTAGATCAATTACATTATTAGAAGTGATGCATACCTTCCTGAGCCGGGTGGTGTCTTTGCTTCTTTTCAGAGAATCTTCTCCTTTGCATCTTCCTGTAGGGCCTTCCACTCTCTCTCGAGAATCATTGGAGGAAGCTCATACTTAGGGTTCTTTTTCATATGAACCATATATTGGTCTCGCAGATATTTTAAATAAAGCACCTGATTTTGAGGAGACTCCATATTTGTTGAAGGAGCCCTCACCGGACAGGCCAACCAACTTGCTAATGAGTTCATCTTTTAACTTGTAACTTTGGGAATTCCACCTTGTATGTATGGTGGGCCAAAAGATATCCAAATTCAAGTCATTCATGATCTCATAAAATGTTTTGTTTCCTACAAAAACATATTATCACTAGTTTAAAATAATCACACATTATACATAAATTTCAATTAGATTGTACACAATAAATGAAACACATATTAAATGCCTGGAAGCTTTTCTATTTTCATAGGGATGAACTCATCGTTTACCAAAAAGGTAACATATAGTGTTCTCGTGATAGTGACATGGGAAGAGCCAGGAAATCATGCTTCAAAATGTGCAAATCCATGCTTTGCCTCCACATCATCCAATGCACATTCTGGCGTGTGCTTGTTAGGGCTGAGTGTAGTACCAGCATCGACCCTGGAGGGTGTACCTATATGAGTGACCGGTGTGTCGATATGATGTTTTTTTGGTGTAGCAATGGTGTTGGTACCAACACTGACCTTCGTAGGCACATCCTGGGGATCAAAATCCTGCAAAAACTCTTGTAAAAATAAAGAGTTTTTTATAAAGGACTTGTAAGAGAATAAAAATTAAAATCCAAAATAAATAAATGGGATAAATAAAGATATTACTTACCCCATAGCATTGAATTTTTTCCATCAAGGCCTTAATTCTTTCCTTTATCTTTTGTGTCCGTGGCTGAATCTGAATCAAGGAAGCAAGTTCGATGTTTGATTTTCTCACAAGCTTCCTTATTGTTTGGACTAGGTTGGTGGAGGAATAAATTTTTTCATTAGTAATCTCTTCCTTTGTATAATATATGGACTTCTCTAAGGTTGTTTCCTTCCCCCTGTCACCCTAGGACAATGGTGTTTCCAACAAAGTAATGTCAATATAATAATTATAAAATATTGAGGAAAATCAAATGTATGCAAATTTACATGTAAAAAACATAACATCAAAATATTTACAACTTTGAGGAGTGATCCTAATGTGGTAGCAAAGCAAGTATCAATATTATCATTAAATGTCTTTCCATATGAGTTTTTAGTTCTATTTTAGAGGATCATATTCAAGACAGTGTATATTTCTTGTCTTGTCTTGAAAAATCTTGATGAGCAAGATGTTGAAACACGTGTTAGTGTTGTTCATGGACTAGAAACAGTTTGTGAAACATTGAATGGTGTAGCTATATTACAGTAAATGAAAATCATAAAATATAAGAGTCATTTCTTACATGTTAGGTAAAATAGTATACATACCTCTCTCATAATAGTAACGTATGTATCTACTTGATTCAAATTGTAATCAATCAAAAAATCTTCCCCTACATCTATTAATTTTATTGCACATATGAATACATGGTTTCCTTCACGCCCCTCAAATATGCAATTGGGTTGCTTATTTGTGGTCGCGGGTCGTGTACTATTTATAAACCCTACAATATTCCCCACTTCTTTTGGCACTACTACATATGGGTGGATTATTTCGCGAAATTTTTCCATGCTTCCACTAGTTTCATCTTTTTTTTTAAACAGGGAAGAATTTTCGTTGTTATTGCCACAAAAGTTCATCGCAATATCCACTAAAATCTTATTTTAATTTAGTTTCGTCGCAATAGCGACAAACTTTCGTTGCAATAGCGATGAAAATTTTTCCTATCTCATTGGTCAGTGTTAATGGCTAGTTGACTATTTGATCTATATATACGTGACTTTAAGAGACTTTGCGACACAATTGCTATAGTTGTGACATTGTTCTTGGCTTTTGTTTGAGCTGTTTATTTTTTCCGTCACCCACCGGTTGAACAAATCCAATTCTCGGTCTCCATAGCTCGGATTTTGAACTTGCAAGGTTAGTATGTTATTTTTTATTGATGTACTCATTTAACTTGTAAATTTTTGTTCAAATGTCCAAATTTCATGTAGCTTGTTTTTTCCTTGATAATATATTATAATATGTGTAGTACCATATTTCATGTCTTTTGTTTTTGGATCTAGGTAGTATATTCTATGGAAAAGGGCATGTGGATTCCATAATATTTACGAGATCTTCCCATAATATCTACAAATTTCAAATAGAACTCGCATTATTTTCCATAGACAAAGAGATATAATGCATGAGTGTGGAAGATAAAATAGTAAAACAAAGAAGAAAATTGCAATTTCAACTTGTAAAAAGAAAAATTCGAGGAAGCCTCTAATTTCAATGAAAGAGGCATAAGCTTACCAAATATTCAAGAAGAGACTATTCTGAAAGCTTCACCTCACCTAGAGAAATATTAATAACATTTCCCTCTTCTGCATAAATTCTTTGCTATCCTCAACATATTGTAATAAATAATGGGTAGGTTGGCATTAGTGACAAGATAGCATGTTGATATTACATATAATTATTAATGTACGAGAGATCATCCATTATTTAAGCATGCAAAACAAAACCCAA
>ML784339.1:178667-223315 GCA_009831015.1 Picea engelmannii | reverse complement strand
TAAATAAAGGATACACTTCTCTTCAACTTATATCCATTATCATCTAGAGTGTGGATTAAAAGTTTCTTGAGAATCTATTATATCTACTACACATGAATTACCTTGGTTCAATTAAATTATCTGGGATCAACCAATTTACAACGGATTTTATATTTCTTAGGTCAATACAAAATTCAAATCCTCTAACTACAAAATCCATACACAACAATAATTGTTTTCCAAGCTATTATTTCTTCATGTTGGCTTGCAATTAATTGTGTTGAATGGTTAAAAATATAATCTCCAAATGTTTCAAATGATCTTCCCAAATCTTTCTTAAAGTCAAAATATCATCCAAGGAGGCTACAATAAAGGTGTTCGAGAAATGGTCTTAAGATATCATCCATCAATATTAGAAGTGTTGTCATAGTATTGTGTAATATAAATTGCATAATGACTCACTCATGCAATCCATGTGTTTTTTTGAAAGTAATATTCCAAATTATTCTTTTTGTATATTGTCATATTGGTATCCTTACTTCTAATCCAACTTCATGATAACACATGCTTCCAATATTTGGTTTATTAGTGCCTTGATTATTTGTAGGGGATACACACACACACACACACACACACACACACACACACACACACATATATACTAATAATAATCTTATTCAATCTAAAATATCTACACATTTTCTCTAACATCCATCTTTCAATAGAAATGTCGGCTACACCTGTGGACCTGCACACCTGCTACACTTGTCATCAATGAATTACTTCCTATCTTGTTGAATGCCAAGGTCACCATCCCACTCAGGACAAATTGCTATCCTAAGTTGTTTTTAAAAAGAACTTCTTGCATCTTGTTAAGAAAGTAGAGACATTGTAATATGGCATTGTCATATTACAATGTAATATGGCATTACCATATTACAATGTAATATGGTAATCCCATATTACATTGTAATATGGTATACCATATTACAGTGTAATATGGTATACCATATTACAGTGTAATATGGTAATACCATATCTCGTGTTATTTATTTTTTTAAACTTAAATTCATTGTCGCAATATCGACGATAGTTCGTCAGAAGCCAATTTTTATTTTGAACAACCGTGGCAATAGGGATGAAAGTTCATCGCAATTTTCCATGGTTTTTCGTCGCACATACAGCATCTATGTTGTAAGTTTGGTTTTGACATAAATTTTCTTCACTATTGCCACAAATTTGCGTCACTATTGCCATGAAGTTTCGTCGCAATTTGCCATGGTTTTGCGTCGCACATACAACATCTGAGTCGTAAGTTTTTGTCTTGGCATAAAGTTTCGTCGCAATTGTGACTAAGTTTCGTCGTAATGGCCATGGTTGTGCCTCGTAATTGCGATGAAGTTGCACCGTAATTTTGATGATTCATAGGGTTAACCCTTTTTGATGGTGATGACACGTGGAGAGCTAATTTCATCGATGTTTCCATGAACACCTAGATGTAGATATAGCGACAAAAAAAAGTCTCAACTTTCGTGGAAATTGCGACAGATAAGTGTGGCAATATGAACGAAAAACCATCGCAAATTTGGTCATATGTACTAGTGTGGCCTTCCATCAATATAAATAGATGCTCCTTTATTTTGATCATTGTATTTTAGTTGTATATAATTTGCAACCACAACATATCTTCGCATACTTTTTATATATTGGACTAGTTGTATACAATCTTTGTAGATGTAACAGGGTCCCACATACTCCATCAATTCATTTGTTTTTTCATAACAGACCTTTATTCCATCCACGGAAAATAGCCCCAAACCATGTAATGACGATGGAGCAATGTGGTAGATCCTTTCGTTGACACAAAAGTCAATGTTTATTTGAGGAATATCCTTGGGTACCCATTGTTTCACTATATGGTTGTACCTCAAGGGAACCTCGATGTTGTCTATGCTCTCATCGTCATAAGAACATGACCCCCCTTTAGCAAGAAAAATTTCCATGTGTCTATAGAATTTTCTTCTGATCTTCTCACCTCTAGTTGTTCTTTGCCTGTTAGACCTACTAGATGTCTCACTTTCCTCTATTCTACCTGAACTTCCCTCACTCGACAAAGATAGATATGAAAAATACCTGTTTGGTTGTACGTCCTATAACAATCCATCAAATGAGAGAAATAGTTAGCAAGTGTTATAATGGGTGTTGTGATGAAGCATCTTGAGGAAACCAAGTATAACACATTTTCTATATTGTGACAATTCCACTAGATATAGCACACATCAACCTGTATGAACTTCAGGAGAGCCCATCCAACAAAGTTACAAGTTTTTTCAATATCATGTAAAGTCCTCCATAAATATTTAATAAGATTTTATCTTTCAATCCTATAAAGCCACACATTTGGAGTCATTCCATCATCAATGTGTCATACTAGATAAGATGAGAACAAGAAAAACATAATAAGTCACATTGTTTGATAAGAAAAGAAGATGCATGAGATAATGATGAAGACAATATGAAAACTTGGATGGCATGGTGAAGGGGCATCAAAGCATAAGAATCAATTGAAATGTGTGAAATGTAATTATGAATTGTTTTATATAATTATGAATTATTTTGATTAATTGTGTTATAACATATGTTAACATATTACAACAATGGCCACTATCTATGACCCCCCACTACAAGCATTGCATAGGCCCAAATAGAGTGTTTTAGATGAGATCCATGCCCCCAATTGTTGTAGTTGAGACCCACTCTATGAAAAATACTTCCCAACCACATGACAGAGACCACCAAAGGAGGGACGAAGGTATAAGACATATTTGTAGTGTGGATTGCATTACATGAGATCATGGGAATGTTTTAATTTCCTCCAACCTACCATCTCATTATTTGGATTACATTTCCCCCATTTTGTGGAAAATAATCTAGTGGTTATCCTTATTAGCCGGCAATTGTGTGTCCACTAGATATGCCATTGAAATTCTTGCACCATCTCAATCTAACTTTGTGTTGGTAGTCTACTTGCATTATGATATTCTATAACTCAAAATTGGGGTATTACTTTCCCCTCCCCCTTATTTTGGCATTGTCCTCGGTGCATATACAAAAAAAGAAGACTTGGTTGCTTCCAAGTTTTCATCTCAACATTTTTTAAGTTGTTGACAAAACAAGCTTTCACATTAGACATCTTCTTTCAGCTTCTTGGTATATAGCATTGCTTTATCTCTATAATCAAGAAGCAGATCCTATTCTAGAAGCTTAGCTACAACATATCACAAATTCATCTAATTCAAGGCATTATCATACCTCACAAGAATATCTCATTACTCTTTATGTCCTTTCGTAAGTATTCTCTTTTATATATTCCAATGTACATATGAGCTACAGATCATAGCTACAGATCTTAGATGATACTTTCATCTGTGGATCCTTGATCTTCTACATTCTTCAACTCTTCAGCATTCTACAAGGATATTTTGTCCTCGGAATTCAACATTTTGGCATTCTATAACTCAAAATTGGGGTATTACTTTCCCCTCCCCCTTATTTTGGCATTGTCCTCGGTGCATATACAAAATAAGAAGACTTGGTTGCTTCCAAGTTTCCATCTCAACATTTTTTAAGCTGCTGACAAAAAAAACTTTCACATTAGACATCTTCTTTCAGATTCTTGGTCTATAGCATTGCTTTATCTCCATAACCAAGTTGCAGATCCCATTCCATAAGGTTAGCTACAACATATCACAAATTCAACTCCTTCAAGGAATTATCATACTTCACAAGGAGATCTCATTACTCTTTCTTTCTTTTCAGAAGTATTCCCTTTTATATATTCCATTGTACATATGAGTTGCAGATCCTAGCTACGGATCCCATATCTTCTTCAAAGGGTTCAATTTGCACACCATCTAGATGGCCAAATTCCATTGTCATGACTTCTTAATCAAACTATGTTCTGAATCTAATCGAAATGGATAAACAACCCTAGAATTGATGTAGACGATTTGATGCCTTTTTAATGGTATATAATATGTTAGGTTTTTAACCCTTGGTTGTTGTGAGAGAACCTTTGCAAGTTCAAGACTAGTTTTAGAGTAGTACCTTGGTGGAAGAGGTTCAAGGTTTAATACAAATGCATTCATAGCTCTTCTATTCTATTGTTAATTTAATGGACATCTCAATTGAAATGAAGGCAACAAGAAAAATCAATCAACCACAATTGTGAACTAGGTCATGAATTGAAATGATGGCAATGAGATTCAAGGTTTTTTATTTCCTATCATTTTTTTCCCTTCCTCAATCACAAGTTCAAACAAAAAGTGGTCATGGCAAGAGAAATAATGAACTACTAATAAAAGAGATCAAGCAAACGAAACATTTATCTATTTGGACACCATTTTTGTTCTAGGTGGGCTCCTGATCTGTCGGTATCGACGCCCTCAGTGTGTCTTTGTGGATCCTTGGGTGTGGGGTCACTCTGTCTCTTGTCCGCGTAGGTTTGCAAGGTCAATGAGTCTCTCTATCGCAAGGTCTATCGCGAGGATGTAATTTGAAAAAGCATTAATCGATTGTAGTCTGTCACGGAAATGTAATTTGAATGAATGTCAATCAATTGTTATAATATAACTTATAACATATGTATATAACACATATTTTAATTAATTATATTTAAATTTGGAATTTAGTTAATGTCATTTAATTAATATAAATTTATATTAATCTATACTTATTTATTTCCATACTTTTTAATTGTTATACAGGGCCATTTTATTTACTTGCAATCTTTCTAGAGAGACTTATAAAATATAGTTAAACATGAGATTAACATTTAAATTCTTTATAATGTGGCTACTTGTCACATGGCTACTTATAAACACCACTTAAGAGTATACTTCCTATAAAGTCCATTTTCACATCGAGAATGTGTTACATTCTTGGCCGAAGCTCTAAAAAAGTAAGAGAAAGTGGATATTATTCTATTATTGCTTAGATCATCATGAACATATGCATGGCTTGAAAAGGAAATTTAAGATTATTATATTGATTTAAATGTTATATATTAATATTATTATATTGATTTAAATATTATATATTAACATTATTATATTGATTTGAATATTATATATTATTTGATTTATTTTAATTACAGATTGAGTTAGTATTGAGAGGATTTATTAAATTTAGGTAGAAAATTAAAAAATAAAAATCATCCAAACTATAAAAGTAGTTTAGGATAATAGTTTTGGAAAATGAATTATTAAAATTATTTTAGAATATGAACATAAATTATAAAAATTAATTGTTATTAATAGTTTTAAAAAGTAGTTTAGTTATTCTATAAAATCATTAAATTAAATTGATTACACATTTCAACAAATAAAATTCAACATTTATATTATACTTGATTGTAAGGGATGTCACTACTTTTGATACAAATTCATTGTATAAGTAGATATAATCTTAAATTTAATGATGGTTTTAAAAAAACCATCTCATTATTAAATTTATTAATACATTAAAATCATCTTAACCATTGCAAAACTTAATTAAATAATCCCTAACTAATAACATATCTCACTTAATTTCATATTTCCTAACTCTTAAAACCTAACACTAATAACCTCTTACACCTAACCCATAATGCTAATAGACCATAAAGCTTTTAACTCTTACCTATATAATTCTTAATCCTTATAAACATTAACTCATATTATCATTAATTCTTATAACATATAGAACATATATAACCCCTACTATTTCTATCTATAATAGTGTACCACTAATCCATATTAACTCATAATATAACCTTAAATCTCTATAAACCTAAACCCTTATGACCACGAATCCATAACACCAAACACCTATAACTTGTCACTTTAATCCTTAATTTATAACATCTATATACATGTGTAATTTTCACCCATTTAGATATGACTCTTAACCTCTATAATCTCTTATTCCACAACACTACAACCCATAACCATTATAGTCCCTCACAACTAACCCCTAATCTCTAATCAATTTAACTTTTTTCACCCCCAACTATAATGACCCTTACTGTAAGTAAAGAAAAATTATGACCCCTAATGCTTATAAGTCTTAACCCTTATCGTCACTTAAACATTATATCCCTTACAACCTTCAACACCCGTAACCCTTTTTTTTTGTTTGTTAATTTGTGTGGGACCTGTTGGCTCGCGATTAACCTGTGGCTTGAGAAACCGCGACTCAGGGGCATCTAAGCCGTCAAAATCACCCGAGGATCGCACCCGGCCTGAGCCACACCAACCCTTAACATGGTTGGATTTTTTGTCCCCGTAGGTTTCGAACCGATGACTTTAACATCACGGAGTGGCTTAACAACACACTCTGTCACCGACTGTCCTACACCTCGAGAACAACACCCGTAACCCTTTAACACTTATCACCCCTATAATTTATATGTCATAGCACCAATAAATATTAACTCTTATATTCCTTAAACCTTATAGCACCTAATCCATTTAATTCATTTAACCCCTAACAACTCTTCCATATAACCCATAATCCAATCAATTCTAACCCTTAATATTTGTAACCCCTACATGTTAACCTCTATAATCTCTAACACATACAAGCCATATAATCTATGTAACCTCTAACACCTATAATCACTAAATTGTATAACCCCTATAACCCTTACACTCTATAATTTCACTCCCTTAATTCATAATACTTGTAATATTTAACCCTTTAAATGGTATATCTCATGTAAACTATATATCTCATAACACCTAAAAATGTTATATATCATGTAAACCATATATCTTATAACACCTAAAAATAATTCTTGACACATAACTTATATAACCTTTAATATTACCCATAACCCTAATATTACTTATAAACTCTAATATAAACCTCATAATTGCTAACTCAAATCACTCGTAACCTATCATCTAAAAACTATATAACCCTAAATAACTAACACCCCTAAACTATTTAACAACAAACATGAAAATTCTATCACATGCCATCTATAGAACCCTTATAATACATGAGCACTATCATCTCCAAACCATAACCCATCATTTATGCGAACCCTATAACCCTTATTATTTATAACCCATATATCCCTTAACTTATAATTAGTATATCACATAATCTCTATAACCCTTGTGTATAACCTCTCATCCAATAATCCTTAACACATATAATCATGATCTCCTTTAAATTTGATCACTTTAACTCTTAACCCCTAATGACATAAGTGACAAAATAATTTTATCAATAATGATGAATATTTTTAGAGGATGGGACACACCTTAGGTAGGTGTGCATAAGTTTTATAAGTTTGACACAACTTGGGTAGGTGCACATAAGTTTTATAAATTTGACATGAATAACTTGAAGATCTCTTAGGGAAGGAACTCAGTGCAGGGTTAGGTGAATACATTGCCCTATGGTAGGACTCATTAGACAAATGGCATTTTGTCTTACACATGGTGCACCACAATTTTTCTTGACTTGATTCAGGTAGATAGTTGGTTATAAAGTTGTGTTATCGCTAGAGTTGCATTGAAAGTAGCATTAGATGTGACATAGCTACGCCTATGTTAACAAGGTACCTAGCCATTGAATTGATTATGATGGCTTGCACCAAAACATTCCTTTGAAAGTATTATCTTTCCTGCAAGAGGAGGATCTTAGTCAGGGGTAGGGGTGCCCCTTTCACTGGTAGTTGTTTCTGGAAACTTTCGACGAAGATGCTATAGGAACGAAAAAAATGTTGATTGAAACGACCTCGTCGCAATACGATATTGATAACGATGATGACAAATACAATGATGGATAATTTCATCTCCTTCACAGTTGGTTCTAATTTTGTCATTTGATTGTCGAATTCTTTGTGTGAGTCGTATTTGAGTCTCAAAACACTCTCATACTGTCAACGCATGCATCTACTATAACCATGTCAAATTTCAGTGCATACAAGCACAAACTGTAAAACTTTCAACTTTGGCCTCATTCACAAGTCACTCTGCGCGACGTCAAATTAAAGAATAATTTCCACAAAGTGGTAATTATTAGACAACCTTGAATATTGTTAGACGAACCAAAGTTAAAATTGGAGATGATGGTATAAACCAAAATGAGTTCCTCTTGGTTTCAAGAATAATATCTTCTCTACTAAACAAGGTCAACCACATGAAGGCGGAAGCTCATATAGCCCCTCCATTTGAATTCCATGCATATGTATGCTCTAGCTATTGCAATTGGGGAAACAATACAAAGAATAAAAAAACCTTGCTTTCGTGGATGTTTAATTAGCACATTCAAGTACAAAGACAAAGCCATTCTTAATTCATTCCAAGATCCTTGGAGAGTGTGGAAAGTATTTATGATCACTAGCACTTAATTAACAATTGTTTTGATATTTGTTTTAATATATTTATAATTGCAATCTTGAAGATATTGTGATTGTGACCCAACATAATATAAAATATTATGAAGTTATTTTCACCTTATATTTTATTTTTACATCTTTACTCCCATGTTACTTAAAATGTTATAGCATTGAGGTGAAGATTGATTATAGGCCATCATGTTAGGTTTTTTTTTCAACAAAACTTTAACATCTGGGAGTACTAAACATTTTCTATTAAATTCCGGATTTGGCTTGACATGGGTGGACAGCGGCACATTTGGCCACCGACCTTTGTAGTGAGTGTATTGCTAATAATTGTGGTACTAAATTATTAGTACGAGTTTGGATTTTGAGGTTTGCCATGTTTCACTGATTTCTTCCCGGGTCGGGAATCTTGGGAATCTTTATATAATGTTTCCTGGCGGGAGACACGTAATATGATTTTTTATTAAATAAATAAATAGTTTGTAATTTTATATAATTTCAATATATACATATCAAATATTTTACTTGTTTGAATATACATATTATGTAATTTTAGATAATTGGTACGGACTTGTAGGTTATTTTTTCTTTTTTGGCATGGATATGTATTTTTTTATTATTTGGTTGTTCGTCATTTAATGGGTACCTTTTTTCCTAGGCACATTTAAATAAAATAATATAATATTTTGTAAGTAGGATTCAAAACGGATGGTAATTTTACTTTTTATTTCACAATTATTTGAGTGTTAAAGTTAAAATAAAATAATATAATATTTTGTAGAATTCAAAATTGATAGCATTTGTATTTTTTTTTTCACAATTTTTTTTATTATTAAAATTAAATATAAGTTTAAACTTTTTACAATGTGTAATTTAAATGTTTTATCAATTTGATTTTTTTATATCATTCAAATTAATGTGAAGTGACATTGATTATTTTAACTTGAAATCTAGCAAGAATTAACCAAATTAACATTGTACAATCCTATTGCAATAAAAATATTCAAAAGTATTAAATCTCTATGACCGAATTCTAATAATGATAAAGTCATAATATTCAAATTCATAAAAAATTAACCTTCTTTCTTTATAATGTTTAAAAAAAATCAATATAAATTCATTCATTATTAATATTTGTGCATATACACTTTTTTGTTATTTTAAAATCTTACTTATATTTACAATTTTTTTGTTATATTAATTTTTTTTGCTAGAAAAATTAAAAAAACAAATTAATATATTAAAAAAATTATTATCATATAAAATATAAAATTTGTATTTAATTAATTATTTATTAAAAAAAAACATTTAACAAACAAATTAATACATTACAAAATTTCTTATCTTATAATTTTTTTTTATTTAATTCATTATTTATTAAAAATTAAAAAAAAAAATCATTTAACAAAAAGAAACTACAAATTACTAAAAATAACAAATACATTATTAATAACAAATACATTTATTTATAGCAAAACAAAATCCTTGAATTACATTTGGTAAGAGTGTTAGGTAAATGCAAGTTAAAAACTAAGATTCAATATCTCCACCATAGGTCTCTTAATTTTGTTTTTTAAATATAATTATGATATTAATTGTGAAGTTAAAAAAATAGAAAACAAATTAATACATTAAAAAAATCTTATTTTATAAAATATAAAAATTTTATTTAATTATTTATTTATTAAAAATTAAAAAAATATATATTTAAAAAAAATACTAAAAAACAAATACATTATTTATAGCAAAACAAAATCTTTGAATTACATTGGGTACGAGTGTTAGGTAAATGCAAGTTAAAAACTAAGATTCAATATCTCCACGTATTGGTCTCTTAATTTTGTTTTTTAAATATAATTATGATATGACATTTAAGAAGTACATAGTGAAGGTTGAACCAAAAGTCTTATGTGTTTATAATCATCACCCATATAATAAATGAATGTGTTTCAATATATATTAATTATATTATGTAATTAATATGTAGTATTTGGTAACCAGGTTTGATATTTCGTCATAACAAATTTTAATGAATGTGTTTCAATATATATATTAATTATATTATGTAATTAATATATAGTATTTGGTAATAAGGTTTGATATTTCGTAATAATAAATTTTAAAATATTATTAGAGAAAAAAAGGTTAGATTTAATTGTATAGTATATGTTTATAATTAATATGTAATATTATAAGTATATTATTTTTGATAAAAAAATAAAAAAAATAAAATATAAAATAAGAGAATATTATAATTGTTAAATGTATACATAAAAATAAAAGATGTACCCTAAGAAACTTATTGTAAGAAACCTTAACAAGAGATGAGGATTTTGCTTTACAAAGCAAAATATAAAGAAAGATTAACTTAATATGGAATAAAATAGACATTGTAACATGTGATAAGTTATTTTACGATAAAGTATTTATGATATCACACTCCTCTATTATATTATGATATCACATTCTTTTATTATGCGTAACTATCGAACAACCAATTGAATATAATAAGAGTTAATCTTCATGATTCAATGTTTAACATGTCAGGGTTAGAGTTAGAGCGTTTGCATGCCCAAATTCTCAATTAGGGTTCAATTTTCTAACCTTCTAGAATATTCTTGAAAGTCCACACGTAACTAGTTCTACATGAGTGAGTAATGGAAGCTAATGTAACATCCACTTGACACTTTAGTGGTCAAAGCAAATGTCAACTTGCTAAAGGCATAATTCATTCATACAGATTTTGATTGAGGTACTCTTTAAACTATTAGAAATGTCTCAATAAGTAGAACAACATCAAGACATTACTAAAATAAGATCACCAAGCATCGCAATTTGTATCACTTACGTTTGTTATTTTCTTTTTTTAGAAATTAGAGCATAGTACATGCAATATGTTAGATTATTTTTGAGTTGTTGTCGCCCTATAAATGCCACTTTGTATGTTGTTATGCATTAAAATGACACATGGATGGTGTTGTACATATCATACTAACAACATTGTTCTACTTATTAAACTTTTATAAATATTAATATCATAAATTTTATATAAAAATTCTAAGGTAAATATGAAAGACAAAATATATAAATAATGAATTTATTTTCCATATAAAATCATGACATGTCACTTTCAAAACCCTTTCTTTACCATTCACTTTCAAGACCCTTTCTCTACATATAGGCACGACCTGTCACTTTCAAGACCCTTTCTCTACCATTCACTTTCAAGACCCTTTCTCTACCATTTGATATTCTTGAAACACCTACCCTCTCTTAAAGGCACACATTGTGGAACCTATCAAATTGGAAAACCCTTCGAATCTCACCAAACCTACACATTACCATGGTAGGTGTGAGCGCTCCTATAATCATAAATTAATGTCGTTGAATATATACACTATGCAATTAATTTGAGGTATTTGGTAGGGAGGTATCATCACCAATGAAAAAGCCCAACTTGGTATATGATTTATATTTTCCTTTGTACATTTTTATCATCCATTGATTGTAAGGCTTCAAATCATTATAAAAGTCACGCCTTATGATAATAGTAACAATGTATTTCAAAGGCGAGAATGTGCGTACACTTTCCCAGGTTGGGGAGAGGTCACGAGTTCAAGCCTGGCTACGAGTTTCTCGGGCTGCTGCTTTCCACTCCCATATCATCCACTATGTGGGGAAGTATCGGGGTGGGTTTCCCAGCGGGTTAATTTCCATTGGAAAAAAAAAAACAATGTATTTCAAAGAGATGTAAAAAACTGACTTTTGATAATAGTAACAATGTATTTCAAATACATGTAAAAAAATTGACTTTTGATAAGAATCGAACCGATTAATGTTGAGTTTTTGCATGTTTGAATTTTGAAAGGGGGTTTTATAAAGAATTATGAAAAGGAATGGGAGTTAAAGAATTAATACAATTATCAATGTGTAGAGAAGTTTGTTTTGTTTTGTTTTGTTTTGTTTTTTTTAATTGGGGTGAGTTTATATTATTTTAGTGGTTCATTTTATCATCATTTCAAAAAGTGGTGTTATTAATAGTATTTTGTCAGGTGGGTGGAGTGTTAAAATCATAACATTTGCAACCATAATTTATAATGTTGTGAATAAAAAAATCTAAAATCAATCCTTGAATTAAAAAGTGTTATTAGCAGTAACACTCTATTTTTTAGGTTTAAAATTATAACTTCTTTGAAATCATAATCTTTAGCAACCGATATTGTTGCAACTAAAATATTAAAACCAAACCTTGAATCAAAAAATGGTGTTAGTAGTAATAACATAGTTTCCAACTTTATGACCACTATGACCTCAAAATGAGAGCATTAGTCCTAAGGACCCATATTTTCATGTCAAAGTTCAACCCTCTGATTGAAAAATAATGTTCTCATAATTTTTTTTTTTTTAACTTCAAGCATAAATTAATAACCTTATGTAACTATGACCTTAAAAACCCATAATGTTGTGAACAAAAACCTTAAGAGCAATTCTCGGATAAAAAACTGGTGCTACTGGTATCACAAATTTTTATATTTTTTTTTCCATGTTAAAGTTATAACATATTTGAAACCATGGCCTTAACAATTGATGGTGTTGCAATCAAATCTTATAATCAAGCCTTGAATAAAAAAAAGTGATGCTACTAGTGGCACCCATATTTTTTAGGCTTAAAATTGCAACAATTTTTAAACGACGACTTTCATAATTGGTACTATTGCAACCAAAACAATAAAATCAACTCCCAAAACAATAAAATCAACTCTCAAATTGAAACGTGGTGCTACCAATAACATCCTTTTTTTTCTAGGGTAAAATTACTTGTTTGAAACCATGACCTTGACAACCAATATTTTTGAAAGCAAAATCTTAAAATTAACCGTGAATCTAAAAACATCATTTTTTCCATGCTCTGAATTACAACATTTTTAAAACCATAATCTAAAAACCAATAGTAATACAAACAAAATTATAAAAATGAAAAAAATATTTAAAAATGAAAAAAAAAATCTCAAAACTTAAAAAAAAATTGTTATTATTATTTCATTTTGAAAATAATTTTAAATTAAAAAAATAAAAATCCATAATTAAATTTAAAAAAAAAATCCTTTATCTTCTTTTTATTTTTTAAATTAAAAAATAAAATAAATTTTTAATTTTAGAAAAAAACATACAATTCAAATTTTGATATTTTAAAAACTTAGAAAATAAATTAAACAAATAAAAAGATTTAAAAAATAAAAAATAAAATAAAATATTTTAAAAATCAAAATTAAAACTTAAAAAACATTAAAAATTAAAAATTAAATATTTTTTTAATTTAAAAAAAAAAACATATAATTCAAATTTTGATATTTTAAAAACCTAGAAAATAAATTAAACAAATAAAAAAAATAAAAAATAAAAAATTTTAAAAATCAAAGTTAAAAAACATTAAAAATTAAAAATAAAAATAAAATATTTTTTAAATTTTAGAAAAAAAAACATATAATTCAAATTTTGATATTTTAAAAACCTAGAAAATAAATTAAACAAATAAAAAAATTTAAAAAATAATTTTTTTTTTAAATAAAAATAAAATATTTTTAAAATCAAAGTTTAAAAAAATATAACAAAACAAAGTTTAAAAGATAAAAAGTAAAAAATGAAATTTGAAAAGAAAATTAAAAATCAAATAAGAGGTGGGGGCTCGCCCCTACTTTCTTCATTTCACCCTTGTATGCCTCCCTTTCACCATAGTGTTGCCTAAAGGAACGAATGGTGTGGCACTAGGGGGCAAGGGGGGTGGGAGGGAAACAACGATCTCAAGAATATATATATATTCTCGAGAATAAAGGAACGAAAGGTGTGGCACGAGGAGGGAAGGGGCAAGAGGGATTAAATGAAAACTATGGGTGGGAGGGAAACGATGATCTCAAGACTATATATATATATCATAGTTGCATGGGAATCGCTTTTGGTATTTTCAATATCTAGTTTTTAAGTTTTCGAAGTTTTGGGAGCTTGGGAACTAGTTGGGAATGTCCCCAATTGGCTGGGAACTCTTTTAGGAACTTGGAAGCTTTTTGGGAGCTTCAACATCAAAGAAATGGGAGTTTGGGAACCAGTGTCCTAAAAAAAGAGCTTTAAATTAGAATTATATTAAATTAAAATGTAAATATATTTATTCATTTATTACAAATACATAATTTCTTACAAATATTTTCATTATATTTATTCAAAATATCACTATAAAACTAAGACTAAACTACATGTAAATATTATTTCAAAAATTAGTAAAGTAAAAAAACTTAATAATACTCATTTTATAGTTGTGTATATGAAAAACTTTTAATGCATTTATGTTTTCCTTCAAGCCCAAACTAAACATGAAAGTCTAATAAATCAATACCCTATCCACGACAAGCATTTGCTCCACTCTGTAGTTGATATCAACCAACCATATCATTGACTTTTATTGTATTTTCATATTAGAAGAGTGGTACTATTTTGTTTTTTTCAATAAAAAAAGAATAATGCTTCAAATTTACAAAGATGTTTAAAGTTTATATATGTAAAGTTTAATTTTAAAAAGATGTTAAAATTGTATATATGTATTTTCAGTTTTGTTTCTCATTTTCTAATGAAATATTTATGGATATTAAAGTTTCATTATTGTGTTAAATATATTCATATAATTATTAGCATGAATTAAATTAGTAATTTTAATATCGTAGTTGTTGCAATAGGAGAAACATTGTCCTCGATTCAACTTCAATTTTAATGAAATAAGATTTAAAATGTATCAGTATCTCTATACATTGTAATCTAAAATATTTTTTATATTTTTTTTAATATATATTATTGCCGCTCCCAAATTCAAGTTTCCTTTAAATTTGAGGGAAACTTCTACTCGTTCCGGACACTATATTATTATTTTTTTTAAACGAGAGTGAGTATGTGCATTGTTTTTTTTTTTTTTTGTTAATTTTCCAAAAAATATTTTAATAATAATAATTTATTTTTAAGGTCACGATCAAGCCAGTTGGTAAAGTCTATGGAGGTATACATACCCTACCCCTCTGGATTTGAACATGTGACCATTTAGGATGAAATAGATATTCTTAACCATTAGGCCCACTCATGTTGTACTTAAAAATATATATTTTTAAACTTATTTATTTAAAATGTTTTCTTTTTAATTATTTTGATGATGATGATGATTAACATTTGTTGAGACTAATTGATCTATCAGATCTTAAGAAGGTAAGAGATTACTTCAATTTATTTAAAATTGAATATCTATGCTAAAAAAACATTGAGAGAAGTGTTCTAAGATCATCATAGTTTTGATGACTTAGGAGGTTAGGAAGGTCGTAATGTGGAAAATATTAATAAATTGGGATCTAATATGGGTATATGCATGACAATACAAGAGGAAGTGTTTTTCATCTTCTACCCGCTTAGTGTCACAAAGGTGGCAAATTCTCTCATCCCATGGTGTTTTGGGAGTTGTCCAACATCCAGTTTCACTATGAAGCTTGTGCGAGTTTGTTCTTATTTTAGCAATGTTGATTTTCTTCTTTGCACTTCTCATAACATTCTATTTACCTTTAACCATATCCTAAAGTTTCAAAGAATATTCTTTTTTATGTGAAAGGATTCTTTTTTTTCTTAATACTTCACATTATTTTAGCTAAACTAACTCACAAGAAAATGACTTACTCATTGAAAAATAAATAAGTTAAGCTAACTACGGTGAGTTTAAAGAATTTGTTTCATGTATTAAAATAACATTTTCCGTAAAGTAAGACAAATTAGAGATTGTGTATCAATTATTTAACTCCCACTTGCTAAATCTATTCACAATCAATGAATAGAAGGATCAAAATCCAGGATGAGCTAAACCCACTTGCTACGGGGTTTGAGAAAAAACAACACCCATAAGATCGGAGGCTAAGATGATATAAGTGGTGATGGAACATGAGTTAGAGAAAAAACTGTGGGTTTTTCCCATTTTTCTTGCCAAATTGATGGACACATGGCGGATGGAGACAAAAGACGAGTTAGACAAACATCATAGTTGCCAAATCAATGAAGAAAATGTGGCTAGAGATAGAGGATGAGTTAGAGTGGATGAATTAGAGAAAGAAGCATATGTTTTGCACTCTTTTTTTGCCAAACTGATGAGGACGAGTTAGAGGAATAAGCATTTGTTTTTCCCCTATTTGGAAAATCAATGAGTTGAAGTGGGTTGGAGATGGATGAAGGGTTAGAGAAACAACCCACTTGCCAAATTGATGAACTAAAGGTGGATGGAGAAGAAGAACGATCTAGAGAAATGACCCACATTTTTTCCAAGCGTTTTTCATTCAAATTTGTGCGTTAAATCAATTAAATCAACAAGGAGGGTTTATTTTCATTGTTAAATAGGTAGAGACAAATAAGGGAAGCAACTGACTCCATTATTGGCAAGAACCAGTAAGAAAGAAGGGTAGAGAACCACTTAATTACTGGCAATAGGAAGTGATAAAGAAGGGAGTAGAAGAAAGTAAATTCTGGTGTGATAATGAATTTTGTGGCTAGGTTTTTTGGAGGGAATTAGAATTGCAAAAATTTTAAAGATTTTTTGAATTGTGAAATTTTTTTAACGATAAAATGGAGGAGTTTCATAGTTTGGAGCAAGGAAGAAGTGACTAATTCCAACAAGATACAAGTTTGCAACCAACTGCACAACATTGCTTGGAGAACCAGGTTCATTGTTTTATTTTTGCATTGAAATCTGTTTTTTCTTGCACTGAAGGAGTTTTCTTGCAACAAAAATAACAATTTGGTAATCTTGTTGATGTTATCACCTTTAATTGATTAATATTGCAATGTGAGTTTACACTAATGATTTTCATGGAATTGCCTTCTTAATGGTTATAAATTGTGCATGGTTAACATGTGAATTCATTGTGTTTCACTTCTTTGAAATTGTACACTTGTCATACTCCTTTATTTCAATGATGTTTAGGTTATTGTTTTATTTCTAAACTTCGAATTGATGTTCAAGAAGGATATTAAAAATCATTGTAAATAAGAATAGTAAACTTCCTGCGGTCTTCTTTGAAACATTGTAATTGACCTTTTGATTCCCAAGAAGGGATATCAATGTTTGTTTTGAGATAATTGATCATGATTTCAAAGTCTCCCTTAAATATTATCGTGGTATATCCCTTCAGAAGACAGTTTTATACTACCAACAAATATAGTTGAATCTTCTTGACTATTTCCCCCCATGTCAATTGCTTGAATAAAGAATGCAAGCATGGCCCCTTGGTTGTCTCTTACTACTGTGCCTACACATGCTTTGCCTGGATTTCCTTGGTAATCCCATCTAAGTTGACTTTGATCCACCCTTCTTGAGGAGGTTTCTAGATTGGTTTGGGGTTTCTTGGAAGATTTCCCTTTATCAATGGCTGAGAAATAGTGACCTAATGTTGAACACACAATGACATTTAAAAGTAGATAGTTTTGGGAATATTTCTATTTATCCTTCATGACTGAAACCATCTATACTCCATGAATATTTCATGGTTCCATAGTCTTCCCAAGGTGAGCTTTCTTCTTGTCAACCAAGATTGTATTAATCTTCTCATAACTAGGTTCCTTATATTTACAGGGCCACCATCAATTGCATATATAATTTTATCATAACATTGGGAACAAGCAATATTAAATATGTTTTCACATGCAAGGAAAAACCTTGCTATAGGAAGATTCATGCCCTCCCTACCATTGATATCAAACATATGAGGGGGTGCATGTTTGGAAAGGTGTTTTATGAGATGGGAAAACAAAATTTCGTGAAGGGATTAAACTTGAAGGCATTGTTGAGGACCCCTGTAGTAATAACAACATTGACCACAATGGTCTCATTTGTACGATGTTTTCAGGTATTGGATCTTTTAGTTGTTGAATCATGGGGTGCATGAGTGGGAATTAATAGATCATTGACCCTTCAAGATTGTCCTATCCTTTGTTGGTGGCTAAGAAAGAGTGACCTAATGTTGAGCATACAATGGCATTTAAATGTGGACAATTTTGGGCATATGTCGAACCATCCATCATAATTGAACAACCATCTATACTCCATGAAACTTTTAATGGTGCCATAGTCTTCTCAAGGTGGAGCTTTCTTCTTGTCAACAAAGATTGTGAGAAGCTTCTCATATTTAGGTGCCTTGTATTTACATAGCTATCATTAATAACATGGAAAATTTTCTCATAATATAGGGAACAAGCCACATTAAATTGGATTTCCCATGCAAGGAACATTGTCCATACAAGTAGAAGTAGGTTTTAAAATATGTTACCATAGTTTATAAAAAGTTTTAGTTATATCCACTGATTTGGAATTAAAGTTTTGTTACATTGTCCATGTTTTGACCACAAACCTCAACAAGAGATCAGAAAATTGCACTCAATGCAATCATTGACTTCATCAAAATCCCTTTGAATGTAACCCTAATTCTTATCATACATTTTGCTTAAAATTTTTATGTTTCCCACTACATCCCTTACTAAGTTAAAATATTTTGTTCAAACTTGAACATCCTTGACCAATCACATTTTCTCAAGTTATAGTAGAAATATTTCTAATCCTATGTCTACAAGTTAGGAAGTAAATTTAGCAACACCTTCTAGTTTGAGTATTTCAAATAAATATTTCTATTTCTACTCCTATGTGAGGCAGGATGGAGTCAAATTTTGGATCAATCAATTGTGTAGTGATATCAGTCAATTGTGTATTTTAAGAAAAGAATATTTTCTGCACTAAAAGGGCCTCTCTCATTGTGAGTGAGCTAGATTTTCCATCTCCTCTTGTTAGTTATTTTCTTTACTGTGATAAGAACATCCACATTGTCACAAATGATAAATACTCTTTTGGGAACAGTATACAATCCATTTCTAGAATAATTTCTACCATATCACACTTGCAACATTGTATCCCTAGTTAAGCATGATAAGAGGTAACATAATAATGGTATAATTGTGTTGTCCTAGCTTTAGACAAATTTTCAATGGCGCGTTTTTTTCAACTCTTCTAGGAAAGTGTCATTCAATTAAATTATCAATATTGAGCAAATAGATTTTATCACAACTCAATTTTAGGAAAAATGGACACTGCAACAACCATGCTTCCAAAAGATATATATATCTCTCATATGAATAGGATCATATTCCCTTGGGTATGTTGAAAATGCTTCACACATGTAAAGAACAATAATTCATGTTAAACACAGTCTTAATTCTATACTAGTAAATGGTGTTTTTCATCCAAGAATTGTTGTTGCATATACCCCATTTTCTAGTGGAATTTGTTGATGTCTCATCCTTGGTTGTTGTGTTTGAGCCTAAGTTTGGATTGAAAACAAAAGAACCAACTGAGGTCACTTTTCCAAAGATGATGTTTTATGTCAAGGAAATCCACGTGTTAGAGTGGAAAGGGGATATCTTGGCAGTGAGTGTGTTGAATGATTTCATCGAGGGGAGTTCTTAGAGAAGGATGGTTAGACAACATTTGTGAGACTTCCTTGTTTTGAGCTTAAGTGTAACGTCCCCGACCATCATCCCCATTGTCGGGAAACGCTACTATGCGGAACATATACACGTATATTTATAAATAATATGCATTAAATCAAATTAACATATTTAACATGGATTTATTGTTGTCATATAGAATTAAACAGAATTAAAATCAATTCAAACTTGCAACAGAATACATGTTAACATTTCAAGACACAGACATGCATCACATATAAATTAAGTACAAAATTAATACTTATCTTTTAAACTGGTGTAACACCACCAACTGCGTGCAGACCTTCCACGAACCTCCCAGCCTTAGACCGCGCTGCTCATCACTCTTAGCAGTAGGTCACCCCCGAGCTGGGACTAAGCTCCACCGGACAAGGGAATCCTAGGCTAGGCAAGGTCAATAGGAAGACACCCAGTTTATGAGGAAGGATTCTCTCCTAGGAGCCACTTATGCCCACTGCTCACAGACTCTCATTCCCCACATGCCTGTCCCACCCCAGGAGTATACACTTTCACTATCACCAAGACAGTCCTTTGGCTTCTAAACCTCCCTTGCCTTGGGCTTCAGCAACAGGCCGGACTGGAATTCTCTGAGCTCTGTGGAAGCTATAGGACCCCCTCCAGGATTTCACACTTCCTCTGCGCACTCTCTCACTTGGAGAGAGTCGCTCATAGGCCTGACAACCTGCCTCTTCAACCACAACCACCTCCCTCACTTGGAGAGAGTGTTGCACATAGGCCTGACAACCTACTTCTTCAGCTATGTTCCAGCATAAGGAGGACCACAGTATGGCTCAACAAAGATTGGATGATGGTAGCCAATCACACTCAGCCAAGGGACTGCGTGGCCACAACAACCCACATTTAAAACACGCGTGGCATAGACAATTGCGGTATGCTCAGGTTTCACAGAAGACAGTGACCTAGAGAGTTAAGCACGAACTCAAATTTGCAGAATGGATAAACTGGGTTCACAGGACACACAGGAGACATGGCTTCATCCATGGGTTTGCCATTGGTTTTCAGATGTGTGACAAGGAAATAATGTAGAGGTCGATGATGGAGACCAAATGAAAAGACTGGATGGAATTCACGGGAATACACCAGTTGATCACAAAGGTCTCACGGTTTCAGGTTTCAGAGCTGCGTGAGGTATGCAGCGATCAAACACAGAGGTAACACGGTTCATAAAACAAGCGCAAGAATGGAGGACGAACCCCCATCACGACTCAATTCTTGGTTTAAATTGCATGTGCCTGGGCCGACACATGTCACCCATGAAGCTTCATGCACTCCATCAAGCATGCGTTCCCTTTTCCAGGAACTTAGGATAAAAAAAATATACCTTTCACACCACTTTGGAATAATAATAAATTATTATCTCGAGGACTTAAGCTCTCAAGATTATCCCGTCTTCCAACCTTTCATCCCCCTTTCCCTTACCCATTCTTTGGAAGCTTAGTCCCCCATCACTCTTTCTTCATGGTCATTCGACACGCAACGATGTTTATATATTATATTAATGATATGCATAATTACATATACAAAAATCAGGCCCCTGGCCTTAACACTTAGGCTCTCCGACCTAATAAACACATAATCCCACCAGCCTATAAACATGATTACAATACATAATATAATTGGAGCACGTCCCTGGGGTATTACAATCCCCTCCCCTTATTTTTTCACTGTCCTTAGTGCAACGTTTACACAACATCAACAAGATTTTCAAAATCTTCAAAAAGATGTGGGTATTCTGCCCCCATAGCATCCTCATGCTCCCATGTCGTGTCCTCAAGACCGTACCGGGTGCACTGGACCTTTACAATTCCTATGGCTCGATTCTGGAGTTGTTTTCTTTTCCGGTCCAATATATGCACAAGATGCACTTGCATGACACCTTCTTGCTCCACCTGAATCACATTCCAATCGATTACATGATTATCATCAGGTATATATTTCTTAAGCAATGAAACATGAAACCCATTATGTACAGTCATGGATGCAGGTAATGCAAGCATATATGCAACTGGCCTAATCCTTTCTAGGATTTCAAATGGCCCACAAAATATGGCTACCAACTTGGAGCAGCTTCCCAGCTTCAGGGAACTTATGTTAGCTTTCACTTTTAGGAAAACATGGTCACCCACTTTAAACTCTCTATGGGTTCTGTTCTTATCAGCATAACTTTTTTGCCTGCCTTGGGCAACCTTTTAAATTCTGCTTAATTTTTATCATTTGTTCTTCCATTTCCTTAAGCAACTCTGGCCCAACTACTGCCATATCAGCTGGATTATCCCAACTCACTAGAGTATTGCACTTTCTGTCATAAAGTGTTTCAAATGGGCTCCTCTTCAATGATGCGTGATACCCATTATTGTAGGCGAATTCTACCAAATGTAGGTAGTCTTCCCATTTAGATGGTTTGTCCATAACATACATCCTCAGTATGTCTTCTATTACTCGATTCACCTGCTCTATCTGTCCATCTGACTCAGGATGATAGGTTGTACTGAAGTTTAGATTCGTTATGAACCCCTTGAATAACCCTTTCCAAAAATTTGAGGTAAATTTCGGGTCTCTGTCAGACACAATTGTCTTGGGAATTTTGTGCAATCGTGTTATTTCCCTCATAAAAATATCAGCAACATCCGCTGCCTTGTGAGTAGTCTTTAACGAAATAAAATGGGCAACTTTCGTAAGCTTGTCCACTACCACCATAATTGAATCATGTTGCTTTCCTGTTTTGGGCAATCTCATGATGAAATCCATTGTCACCACTTCCCACTTCCACTCAGGAATGGGTAAAGGCTGCAGCAACCCTGCTGGGTGCCTGTGCTCAGCTTTAACCTTTTGAAACTCCATACATCTGACGATGTATTCTACAATATCTTTCTTCATACCTGGCCAAAAATAATGGCTCTTGATTGCTGCCATAGTTTTCTGATATCCAGGGTGCCCAACATAAGGCACATTATGCATTTCATTCAAAATCATAAGTTTTAAGTCTTGTACATTACATAAATTATGTTCTTGTACATAATTATTCCATCAACTCCAAACTTATAATCTTCCACTTTCTGTGGCATCTCACCTTGTTGTAGATTTGCTACCAAATCCCTGTACTGCAAATCTGCATTTGCAACCTCTAAAATTCTACTTTTAATATCAGTTTGGTACATGATAATGGTTGTAGCATGTAATTCGTGTACTCTCCTGTTGAGTGCATCAACCACTTTATTCTCATTCCCTTTGATATGCTTTATATCAAAATCGTACTCACAGAGAAACTCCAACCACCTACTTTGTCTAGCGTTCAAGGTTGGCTGATCAAACAAATACTTTAGACCATTATGGTTTGTTCTTAGTTCGAACCTCCTTCCCATGAGGTAATGTCTCCATTTCTTTAGAGCGTGTACTATGGCTGCCAACTCCAAATCATGAGTGGCATAGTTCTTTCCGTTCTCTTTCACTTTTTGGATTCATAACAGATTACAAATCCATTCTGACTGAGGACTCCTCCCATTCCTTCTTTGCATGCATCTGTGCACACTACAAAGTCTTCATTCAGATCTGCAATCCTCAGGATTGGAGCACTGGTTAACAGTTGCTTCAATTGTTGGAATCGTTTCTCACATTCCTCTGTCCACTGAAATTTATTCTCCTTCCTTTGCAAGGAAGTGATAGGGTGAGATATCCTCGAGAACCTTGTGATAAGACTTCTGTAATAACCAGCTATACCCATAAAGGATCTGACTTCCGTCACATTCTTTGGCGTTGACCATTCTATGATGGCCTCAATCTTCTCAGGATCTACAACTATCCTATCCTTCGAAATAATATGCCCCAAGTAATGGATCTGCTTCTGATAAAATGAGCACTTTCTCAACTTGGCATACAGTTGGTGCTCTCTTAGAACCTGTAACACCATCCTCAGATGTTGTTCATGCTCTTCCTTCGACTTGGAATACACCAGAATGTCATCCAGGAATACTATGAAAAACATGTCTAGATAGTCCCTGAATACACCATTCATCAGGCACATAAAAACAACGGGTGCGTTCGACAGCCCAAACGACACCACTGTGAACTTGTAATGACCATACCTTGTTCTAAAGGCAGTATTGTTGATGTCTTTATCCTTTATCCTTACTTGGTGATATCCTGATCTAAGGTCTATCTTCGAAAATATCTTCGCATCCTTCAACTGATCGAAGAGGTCATCAATCCTCGGCAGCGGATATTTATTCTTTATAGTTACTTTGTTCAAATGTCTAAAATCGACAGACAATCTCAATGTCCTATCCTTATTCTTCACGAATAGGACCGGGGCACCCCAAGGTGACACACTTGGGAATATATACCCCTTCTTCAGAAGCTCTTCAAGCTGCAATTGTAGTTCTTTTAGCTCTGGCGTACTCATTCTGTAAGGATCTTTCGACACTGGAGCTGCTCTAGGAATCACGTTTACAGAGCAATATCTCTCTTCGGGGGTAGTCCGTGTACCTCCTGAAATACATCCTCAAACTCTTTTAGTACAACATGATCTTCAATATTTGAAACCTCATCCTTAGATGCTTCCTCCACATGGGCTGCAAATAATTGACAGCCTTTTCTGTAGCACTTCTTCAACTGCATTGCTGAGATTTCTCTGATAGCAATAGCTCTAGGAWTTCCTTGGACTGTTTTCCGATTTCCTTCCTCATCCAGGCAAGTGAATTCCTTGTTACGATAGTCCAAGATGGCATGGTGCTCGTCCAACCAGACCATCCCAATTAGACAGTCATAAGAACCTAAAGGTATAATGTTCAATTCRTCCTTTGCGCTTAGTCGATTCATGTCCAATGGACAAGACTTAACTAACTCAGTGAMTTTTCTCTTAGTTCTTGTAGCCAACTGCACTAACCAATACTTTTCATGTTTGCTTCTCGACAATTGAAACATTTCCACCACTCTAGGATCTATATAACTATGGCTAGCCCTTAAATCAATTAAAATAGTAAAGGCATGGTTGTTGATCAYACCTTCTACTTCAATCATGTGCGATGGATATTCAACTTGCTTGTTGTCCAGGGTTGTGTATATGCTTGACATTCTATTGCCCATGTCCTCCACTGTTTCATCTTGTTGTACATTGTGGACGACTCTCACTTTATCATTTTTGTGGGGGCAATATTTGTACCTATGGTTCCCTTTACAACCCCAACATTCCATAGGTGGTGGTCTTGATATTTGCCCACCCACTTCAACCTTCCTAGGCTCTCTAAAAGATGGTTTTCCTTGAGGATTGTTTCTGAAAAAGGGTGGCTTAGTTCCCTTCTTCCTCTGATCCATCTTGAATTTCTTCTTGTCTTCCCAAGCCTTTTGAAAGGTAGGCTTCTCTCTTTGCTGCTCATATAATCATTTCACTCTTCTTATCATTTCTTCCATAGTCTTAGGGTCATCATACTGGATCTTGTCACTGATGGAAGGTGGCAGTCCACTCAGATGCCTCTGAATCTTGAAAGGCTCATCTTTGATGAACGGGACATAATTCAGTAATTCCAAAAACCTTCATTCATACTCATCAATGGTCATGTTGCCCAGCTTGAGTTCAAAGAACTCTTTTATATTTCTATCGTATTATCTTTTATTCAAGTATTTCTTCTTGAAATACCTTTTAAATTCTTTCCAAGTGATATCTTTCTCTCTAATGTGTTGTACCTGTACAAGCTGATCCCACCACATGGATGATTTTCCTTTCAATTGATACATCATAATTCTTCCTTCTACATGAGAGGAATAATTCTACAGTTGGAAATATTTCCTCATGACAAGCAACCATGTTTCAGCATCTTCCTCCTTCTTGTGTTCTCCATCAAATGTAGGAGGCTTAATCTTGTTCATTTCACCCTTCAGTTCATCCACTCCAGATATCCTATGCTTTCTGGTAGGAGATGGGCTTGAAATTTTGTGTGCCTCCTTATTGGAGTGTTTCGGGGAGTGACGACGATGCCTGCTAACACTTCTTGATCTTATTTTCTTCTCAGGGATCCCACGACTCCCTGTTTTTCTTGAGTCACTCTCCTTATCCAATTTATTTTCGATCCTTTCCAGACTCTTCATCAACTTTAAGTTGAATTCTCCCTGTTGTTCCTTATCTTTCACGAGCTTTCTGCTATCTTCTCGATGAGTTTGGGCATCTTTCTACAATCTTTCAATGATTTTCATCATATGCCCTTCCTTATCTATCTCTTCTCCATGCCCATTGGAGTTCGACCCTTCAACTCCCAAATGAACATCCATCACTTTAGCTTCATCCTCTAAACTGGAAGTAGTATGTGCCTCTTCCATTTCTTTGCACTCAGTGGCAACTCTATTCGGTTCTGGCACTTGTTAAACTTATACAAACACAATGTGCATACAAATGGAATTTGTCAGGCCATTATTCCTTAACAAATTCCACAACATTCATAAACAAACTTGATTCAAGAAAACGTTCAGTTTGCATTCTCTGTGATTCTCGTTCAATCAAGAATCCCCGCAGATTTCTTCTTTCGGAGCTCTGCTCTACCAAGTTTTCGAGAAATAGCCCCTTTCTCTCAGTCCCCAACCCACACGACCATGGGTCGTGACCACCAAGCGCTAGATCAATAAGCGCGTACTCGGGCCTTTGGCCTCGAAAATTTTCAAAGGGCAATACAACAATCACTCAGAGTTCCGAGTTACCGAACTCGCGCAGTAGGGTGGATCAATGGTCCACGTCTACCCAACATCCAACAACTGACACTCACTGTGGAACCTCAGGTTTCTGAGTTCTGGGACCTCGAGACTTCAGAAGATTTCACATCCGCAACTTTGAACCGTTAATCTCCGAACACTCCCACGTCACCTTAGGTGACGTTATTACGTTACATCACTTAACATTTTCCCAATTGTGGGGGCATGCAACAGTGGTTTGGAGTAACCTGCCTTTCATCTCGCAATTCTCCTAATGCTGACACGCAACCCTTTAGTGAAATCACGGTTTGGATTGTGGGACCGCCTTGGAGAATTAGCTTCTATGCAACTTGGGTCCCCGCAATGTCTCCTAGTCGTTGATCTTGATGTATCGTGATAAAAAACACTATGGGTCCTCCGACCTTTAACTACATTACATAACCTTGGGCCCCACTAACCCTGCTCACATAGGATGCTACATGGAGGAATACTAGCCACTGATATGTGGCCCATTCAAATGGGTGGCACTCGTCACATTCCAAATGCCATCTCAATATTCCATGGGTTCAAAACCCACTGACACGTGGCACACATCCTATGTGTCCATGTCACCTTTAGGTGATGTCATCATGACTCACCACTTCAACTCTTCGGGCTTTGGGATTTTCAACTCCTCTACGCTCGTTTTTTCCCGAAGCGCTTTCTCCCAGAGTTCACAATCTACCGACGCGTGTCCTTCGCAATCAAACGGTTGTGATCTACTTCAGGACTTCGGGAGTTTGTCACCCTCCACACTTGAAATCCTCCGAAGTGACTTTCCTTCGCTTCCATGGACATGGATCTAACAGTCCAGACTCCCTTCCTACTATCTACGGTGTACATATCCTTGAGAATTTTGTGCCTCAATGCATTCCACTTCACCTGACTGTCGAACTCCGAAAGGATTCTAGGATAACCTTCCTGCACCTTCTCTGAATCTGACAATCGTAAAGGACTCTCCTTTTTCCAAAACAGATCCTATGGCTCCAACACCCCAAGTGTTGAGCTCTCTCTCTCTGTGGTCAAATAACACCTCGACTGCAGTTTTATTCTACTGCTACTCCTCCTGAGCTTTGTAACACGACTAAGTAACCCCTTGGCACTCTGAAGGTTCGAAATTTCTTCCTGTGAACACTATTTCCACTCAAAACCTTGGGTCCAAAGACCACTTATCCAACCCATCCAGGCTCAACGTTGAAACTATGGCTCTGATACCATATTGTAACGTCCTCGACCATCATCCCCACTACCGAACAATGCTACTATGCGGAACATATACACATAATTATAAAGAATATGTATTAAATCAAATTAACATATTTAACATGGATTTATTGTTGTCATACAAACTTAAACAGAATTAACAACAATTCAAACTTGCAACAGAATACATGATAACATTTCAAGACACAGACATGCATCACATATAAATTAAGTACAAAATTAATACTTATATTTTAAACTGGTGTAACACCACCAACTGCGTGCAGACCTTCCATGAACCTCCCAGCCTTAGACCGCGTTGCTCATCACTCTCAACAGTAGGTCACCCCCAAGCTGGGACTAAGCTCCACCGGGCAAGGGAATCCTAGGCTAGGCAAGGTCAATAGGAAGACACATAGTTTATGAGGGAAGATTCTCTCCCAGGAGCCACTTATGCCCACTGCTCATAGACTTTCATTCACCACATGCCTGTCCCACCCCAAAAGTATACACCTTCATTATCACCAAGACAGTCCTTCGGCTACTAAACCTCCCTTTCCTTGGTCTTTAGCAATAGGTCGGATCGGAATTCTCCGAGCTCTGTGGAAGCTACAGGACCCCCTCCAGGAGTTCTCACTTACTCCACTCACTCTCTCACCTGGAGAGAGTCGCTCACAGGCCTGACAACCTGCCTCTTCAACCACAACCACCTCCCTCACCTGGAGAGAGTGTTGCACACAAGCCTGACAACCTACATAATTACATATACAAAAATCAGGCTCCTGGCCTTAACACTTAGTCTCTCCAGCCTAATAAACACATAACCCCACCAACTTATCTACACTTGGCTCACCAGCCTATAAACATGATTACAATACATAATATAACTGGGGCACGTCCTTGGGGTATTACAATAAGAGAGTGGGATTGATTGGAATTGGAAAGAATGGGTTTGTTTCTTTAAATAAGTCATTGAAAGGTTTTGCATTGAATCTTGTTCGAGCTTCTAAGACTGCCCAAAACACTAAAGTGGTTGTGACTCTAGCTTCTACCAAATATTTTTGTATTTATTGGAAGATCAATGGTGTATTGATTATAGCAGCAGAGGTGTTTCTGGGTATTTATGAGGACACTCATTTCAAGTCAGAGGAAAAGAATCATTTCCTTAAGTGCTTGGATTTTCTTGGACTCGACAATGGTCCTGAGTTTGAACAGAAGTTTGAGTATATCCAATAAGTTTTTTCTTATGTTATTCTAAACTAGGAAACTTGTAAATGCACCTGCAAACATAATATTTACTGGTATGTTACATCCTGTCTCTCCTTAGGAACTTGAAAAATCAAGTGGACCAACACTTGTACTTATTTTCAATTAATTTCCTTTCGAGGGAAAGCTTCCATTCTCATACTCTTGTAATTTGAAGGGAGTTCTATGTTTTCCAAACAAATTATGATAACCATCAGCATAGTCAGACTCAATATTTACTGATCCAAAAACACATGGAAGTGGTTTGTCATGGCTCTTTAACCATGAATTAGCCTCTCGATCTAGAAGTGAAATTTGATCAGTGTATTTCCATTGTCCTCCAAAAGAATCAATTCTAAGGCCCATATTCAACTTATGACTCAAAGGATTGGATTCATCAATTGGTTTCTTTTCCAGAAAATCATTGACTCGAGGTTTGGACATATCTAGTTTCTTCAAATCAAAGCTACCACCATATTCTTCTAAAATTACCAATTCAGTCAGAATATGCTCCATTTTCTTAGTATCTTTACTTGCATGTGGTTTCCATTGTATTTTGATCAGAAATGATGAAGCTACTATTTATAATAGCTACCCCATGACGAAGCATGACTCCATGATTCTTAATTATTTCATTTTCATCCATCTCCAATGCATCATCCATGACTGGATTTAAATTTAAATTATCCAACCCATTTTTACTTTTCAAAGTTTGTATGGTAGTGTGGTCACTTTTTTCCTTTGAAAAAAGCATGCCTCCATGCTTCTAAATTATTCCATTCACATATGTTTCCAATTCATTATCCATCACTGGACTTAAATTCAAATCAACCAACCCTATTTTTTCCTTCTAAGTTTGTACGACAGTGTGGTCACTTTTGTTCTTTGAAAAAAGAATACCTCCATGCTTATGAATTATTCCATTTGCATATGTTCCCAATGCATTATCCAAGACTGGATTTAAATTTAAATAATCCAACCAACTTTTCTCCTTCAAAGTTTGTACAACAATGGGGTAACTTGTGTTCTTTGAAAGATGCATGCCTCTATAATTCTGAATTATTCCATTTGTATCTGTCTTCAATGCACTATCCATGACTGGATTTAAATTTAAATCAGCCAACCCATTTTTCTCCTTCAAAGTTTGGACAACAATGTGGTCACTTTTGTTCTTTTCAAGAAGCATGCCTCTGTGCTTCTAAATTATTCCATTTGCATCTGTCTCCAATGCATTATCCATGAGTGGAGTTAAATTTAAATCATCCAACCCATTTTTCTCCTTCAAAGTTTGTGTGGTAGTGTGATCATTTTTGTTCTTTGAAAGAATCACACCTCCATTCTTTTGAATTATTCCATTTGCATATATCTCCAATGCAATATCCATCACTAAATTTAAATTTAAATCAGCCAACCTTTTTTCTCCTTCAAAGTTTGTATGGAAGTATAGTCAATGTCATTTCCTTTTATACCAAATCAGTGGCAAACAATTCCTAGAATTTACAGCTTCTTTGTTTGCAAAGTTCCATTGTCTATGTTGCCAAATTCTAGTGTACTTATTCAAATATTGCAAATCATCAGATAAATGAGGAATTGTACTATCATATACAAACATAAGTACAAATGAAATATGGACACACAAACTGCAAGTGATTTAGGATCTCTACTTCTTCTCAATAATCAACAAAGATATAAATGGTGGAGCAGAGGGAAACTAGCAGATTAAGAGCTGGAAATCAAATACTTGCAATGAAGATTCTTGGTCAATTTTCAAGCACATTTAAAATATTTTCAATGAAATAAAAGAAAGAACCAAATTTGGAAGTATGCAGATAAACACAGTTGGAGAAAGTTGTCACCTCTCTTTCTCTTTAACTTATCCATTTCAAACTCCATTTTTATGAGTTTCATCTCAAACAACATGCAATCCATTATTGCTTCAGTATCACTCCACAGACTTGTTGATGCTTGAATCCATTAGGACCAAAACGACAACCTCATGAGGATGTAAATCCCCCTGAGTTTTTATAGAGGTGGTACTCCTCTTTACTTTAAGATTTTCTTGGGATTCTAGATATTCAAAACATAGGAATTTGTAGAAGTCCATCGTGGTAATCAAAGAAATATAAAGTTTGCAAGAAAGATAAACAAAAAATGTTTTTGTTTTCTTTTTAAGGAAATTTCTTGAGAAAGGACCAGGAACCGTGTACTTTCACACATTTAAATCAAATAAGCAAAATTTCCTCACCTACCTCTGCATTCATGTAAACCCGTGAACCCACCATATTATTTTAATAATATTTTTCCTATCCTAAGCTCTATGAGAAACATCTCCAAGTGACACATGGCACTTTATTCACCAATGAGATACATACACGTCGAAGCATACAAAAAGTGACACATGGCGTAATTTTTATGACACATGGCATATTATTATTGACAGATTTTTGGCCTACCAAGTGATGACATGTGGAAACATTTGGTTGGGTGACTCATCATTGTTGACTGGGCATATTGGTGGTTGATTTGGCATGCAAAATTATTTTTATATTCAACAATTTTCCAAGGGTCGAATCCTCCAAGCTCCATTGTCTCCTCTCTTTTTTATTTCTTGTCAAATGTATGTTACACTTAACATTATATACCACTAAGAATATTTTATTCTCGTACATTTGGGATAAGAATAATGAAGAAAAGTCGAAATTCAACAAAAGATGTCGAAATAAAATCAAGGGTCCACATTTACCAATCAAACTTGATCAATGGTGGCTGAGTCACGATCTTGCAAAGGTTATATCTTGAGCTCCCGACCTATGTTTGCAGAAAACTTTATACCATTGGAAAGGTATTTCGACATAGAAGATGGTGGTATAGGTTTCAGGTGTTGAAATTTTATACAGTTTTCTCATAAATTAAAATATCAGTCAGCTTCATTTTGAATGGGCCTGCGTGACAACTCAACTTCACAAACTCATATCTTGAGATCTAGGAGACGGATTTGGAAAAATTTTATATCGTTGGAAATACAAGATGATGAATATCACATATGAAATGATTTCCAAGGATAAAAAGTGTATTATCATTCCCAGGGAATTAAAACACATTCATCCTCTTTTAAAAGGGAAATTAATTAAATTTCAAAAAATAAAAGTTTAATTAAAACTTTTATTAAAAAATGAGAGGGACCCACTTTCAATATACTTGTATTAATGAGGTGAATTTGTTAATGAGGAATTGATTAAAGGAAATGTTTCAAGAAGAAACTTGTATGACAATTTCTATAAGGGAGAAACCCTAACTGCTCAAGTAGTTAGAAAATATCTTCTTAAAAAGAGAAGAGAAGCTTCATCAAAGGGTCCAATAATCAATATTGTCAGAGGGGCAAGGCAAAATTTCAGAGGAAGAAGAAGGTATATATATATATATATATATATATATATATATATATATATTCTTCTTCACCACTTCTCATAGCTTTATGCTTGAATCTCAGAGTTGGACACAAGGTTGAGTTGTTGAGTGTTCTTCTTATATTCTTCTAAGATGTTTTCTTATATGATCATGGAGTATTTGCAGCCACATATTTGGTTGTCAAATGTTTTGTAATGAAGAACATATTTCATGAATAAAACTCCACAAAGAATTGCTTTGGGGTTGACTGTATCTTGTAACTTTGAGTTTTAAGTATGAGGTATTTGAGGTTGACCTATCAAATTCTCTTTTGATATTGATTGCAATACTCCATTAAAATTCTTTGAGATGATCAAATCATTCTCTCCTATGAAGAATATATGGATGTGTTTATATATTATTAGGAAGATTGTGTGTGATGTTGATCACAATTTAATTCTGATGTTGAAGCCCTCCTTCAATCTTTTCTAATTAAAATAATTTTGCTGCACATAAACATCATATTGGGTTATTGAAGAACCATTTTCATATAAATCCAAGCACTAAATATTTGGGGTTTTTTGCCTAGCACTTCCGCTAATCGAAGATATTCAAAGATATATCTTTTAGCCAAAGAGGAGAACCACCTCTCTAAAAATGAAGGGGGACTAATGTCCTCATGAGGTTTATGTTTCGGTCATGACGGATTCAAGCATCAACAAGACTCTTGTAAAGACCATTCCTTTCATCCCTTTCCTTCAGTTCAAACCTAAAATCTAGTTTCAAATTATCAAAAGTTTTGCAACTTACCATACATTTTCTTAGAACACTTTACTTGTCCTGATTAAGAGAATTTCATGGATGTAGGACCTTTTTCCATAGTATCTACCATATGAGACTACACATATTCTGTGGAAATTTGAGTGGTTGTTTTTCTCACAGAAATTCCCTTGCAACTAGAATCAATGCATGCTGCAACTTTTGTTGATTATTTCCTTGAAAAATCCACATCTTTCATTTTACAACTGCATCTATCTAACTTGCAAACCTAGAAAATCAACCTTCAATTTAAACACTAGAAAGAAATGTAGAATTATTTTTTAGAAGATCTACATAAGATATAGTTTGATGGTAAACACCAAAAAGGAAAAAAATAATATTTTTTCTTAAAAGGTGCTCCCTTCTTATTGTGAGCCCTAGAAAAGAGAAAATAGAAAGAAAAGAAGAATGGATTCGTTGATATTCTAAGCCAAAAACTAATTTAACAATAAGTAAAAACACGAGGCAAAGGATGTTTAGACATTAAATTGAAGCCACACAAAAAACTAGCAGAAATTTTTTATTACTTTGAACCAATGGGGCATTTGGAGGTGGAGTTTTCTCATCATTCATGGTAGTGGTTGTGTTTCTTAGAGCCTGTGAAGCAAGGCTGTGTAATGGGATAAGATAATATTATTTTATCATTGTCTAACAAATGATCAAAAAGTAGGTCAATGGGATAAGGAAGTACACTCAGTGATAAAGTATTGTGGGAGTGCACTAGGCTAATCTGAAATCATAAAGTAAGCTAAATCAATTCTGCACATTTAGAATTCAAACACCCATAGAATTGTGCACATGCCATTTTCTCCTTTAGTAGTGAGTTATTTACAGATTTTCCTATCTCATTAAACTACTTTATTTTTTTCCAATATGGCTCAAGGCAGTGATCCATACTCATTTTCTTAAGGACTGAGAGTCATGGTAACAAATCAAGTTAGGAAGTTCATTCTAAAAGAATACCGTGAACTTTCATCCTTTCCATTTGCATTTACATCTAAAAAAAAAAAGTTCATTATATGCATGTTTTCTACTTGAATTCGCTCATGTAGTTTCTAAAACAAAAAGATTTCATTTATGTATCTTTGATGAAAAGAATTCCAAAATCTTGTTAGTTGTCTTGCATTTGATTAGTAGGTGCATTTCATCTAAAAGAAAAATTGCATTCTTTTCATATAAAAAATAAAGAGTTTTCTTTTGTTGAATTCTGAAGAATTATTTACACTCGTATTTTCATTGAAGGACTGCATTTTTGTTTTTTGTTCTTAAGTGTTTTTTCCGTTGAGTCCGTCAAAACACCATTTAGTTTCACTCATCACCCTTTTTGGAGTAAATAACAACATATAAAATCAACGCTAACTAAAATCAATTAGACATTTTCATTTGATTAGGGTAAACAAACTAGTTTTAGGCTAGAGCATTGGTTTAGGTTGGAGAGTTAATTTCTCCAAGGCCAAAAACAAACTTAGGAGTTTGAGATAGGGAGTGCAAAACCCAATTTCATATATGTATAATTTGGAAGCTCCTCTAACACAAGATTCAAACACGAGGTCATGTAAAGGAGAGCCAAGGAGATAACCCCTCCAAAGCTTAACTAAGCATAATGGAGAGAATATTGTATATTGGGGGTTTCATCAGTTCCCTTACCTCCGTGAGAGGTGGCGATTTCAAGGCTTCATGCTTAGTTACCCTTCCCATACGTTCGATCCTGAATGTCAACTGTACCACCTAGACGTTGACTACAAGTTGGTGACCTTAGTTTCTTTTCCTAGGTATCTTAGAGGTGACTGTGGGGGGATTCCCATGGTACTGGGGGCGGAATTCGCATCACATTTTTTAGTATTGTTGGATGGTGCCCCACGAAAAGAGGGTACTTTCACTAGATAAGGATGGTTAGTGGAGGTTGGGGTAATTTATTTTCACTCCTTCATTTGTTGGTTCATGGGACTTAATCAACTCATTATTTCATCGGGAAGGTCCTTTCCTTACTTTGTTCCTATTGCAATCTCATAACCTAATCCACCTGAGTTGGGATATTGGAAAAGTTGTTTGTGACTGTTGTTTCTTTTAGGGATTTTATAGTGGTTTTTTTTGTGATCGTAGATTGCTTAGGAAGGTCTTTTTCCTAAAGAAGAAGGACTGAATCCTTCGCTTCCTCCCTTGAGGCGTCGACTTGATCAATCTGGCACTTTCGTATCAACTAGTATGGTCGATACCGTAGACACGACACCTACAAAAACTAATGTTTCTTCTCATGAGGTTGTAATCGTATCGGATCTTGGAGCTGAAGACTTCACTCAGTTGTTCAACCCTCCATTAACTGAAATTGACGGTCCAGTTGTTGTGCAAATTCCATCTCCCAAGTCATACTTCACTGACACTCGTCCTCTTTAGTGGGTCATAATGGTAGGCACTCCAGAAGTGTCTAGGTCGGGATTCCCTACTATTATCACTTTGTAAATTTCCTTGGCTACAGAAGAAAATCCCAAAGGTAACCACAAACCAACTTTAGGTTGGAAACTGACCTTTCCAACCAAAGAGGGATTTCTCAATGAATCTATTTTCTAATGATAACTCAAATATAGTTCATGCGCTTAATATAGTGGCCAAATATATAAATAAATATAGGTTTTTTTAATATGTGGCTTGTAGGGATGAACAAAAGACCATTGGGCATGGAGTCAAAACTAAAAACTAGATCAGGTAATCAAAAATTGGTGGGTGCATGATCAAGTAACTGAGGCAAGGTATCTAGTATTTTCCAGTCACAAAATATCATTGCAAGATGGTAGAATAATAAAGAAAAACAACCCAATGCATTAAATACTTTATCTATGAATGAATTCCAATGCAATTTTAGAAGAAACTGATGAAATGTTTAACTGTTCTAACAGAGAGCACCACAAGATGAATTCTGCCTTACTCTTTTCCAATTAAAAACTAAGAAGAATTGTATTAAAATGATAACTGAGACAAGAGAATATAAAAAACGATAAGACACAAACTCAAAGACACTAACACATGAATCTCAATTACTGACAATCCTGCACTTCTATATTAATTACCTTCAAAATTCAGGAAATAGTTACATGCACAATAGTTTCCCCTCACACTTGAACCCTTTTACAATCCTCTCCATGATAATATATAGAATTAAATTTCAATCTAACTCAATCAGGTCGAAATATTTAGGGTTTTACATTCAAGGAGTTATAAACTAACTCCTATTTTTTAAGGTTTAGTTTTTAACTAATTAAATTTGGCGAAAATATGTAAAAATAGGTTGTAAATATCCCTTCAAATCTCCCAAACCATGACACCTATACAAAAACTAAGAGAGGTTTTTGTATATGAATTTGTGCTTGATAAAACCTCTTTCATTTTTCTGATATCAATCACCATATTCTCGGAATCAGAGTTTGAAGTTAACTGCAAAAACAATCAACTACATGAAATTTCGCAGCAAATCTGGTAATTTCGCAACAAGTAGGGTTAAATGATTTAAAATGTGGATTTGTTTTTTTGAAAACCTAATTTCGTGGCTAGATGAATTTTCCACATAGGAAGCACTTACTCCCATGCTTGAAAACCCATGATTTCCTTACCGTTATGGAGGAAACACCATCAAATCTAATGAAATTGGGCTAATCATGGCTGGAGGTGATTTAGGCAGCATGCAGGCGAATTATAACAAATTATGCCAAGCGTACAATCAGTGGTTAAGAGTGTGATAATACCTTTTAGTCACTTATTATACTCTGCACATTTGGTAGCTTATGATGGGTGTCAATAAGTCGTTTAACTACCAAATGCTTTGACTTTTTCTAGCTAATGGCTATGAAATTTTGATTTTTAGCTACCGAAAATTGCATTTGTTGCCAAAATTAAAATATGAGTTTTAATCATGCAATATATCATTATGTTACTAAAAAAAACCCATATAGATGCATCATAATCCCAAAATTTCGAGTTTTTTGATTGGTGTGCTAACACTGGCTCCATGAGGAAAATTTAGAATTTTTCCGCTTACAAGAACATCTGAAACTGCAGGTGCTACAAAAAATTTCATGAATTGGAATGAAATTTATGAAGTGCCAACATTGGCTCCATATGGGGATGTTATCCTCCCTGTGAGGTAGAAAATAACATTGTAGACTAGTAGCCTTCATCCATTGGATTGTTCCCAACCTCTGATACCTGCAACCTACTCTATGAGCTTCCCTGCAACCAAATCCACTGAAAACCCAAAACTGTACATTGTTTCCAACTGAAATATGAAACTAAAAAACAAAATATGAATACTAACTGCTAAAAACCACAACTAAAAATTGTTGAAAGGATGCTAAAAAAGTGAGCTACCCACTAAATCGAAACATGAGTTGCTCGATCAAGTGAAATCAAAGGCCCAGTGCAACCATGCAAGCAATTTATCCATTGGTTCAGTCCCTTGCATGTCTTTCTTCGGGGGTAAAAGGAAAACCCCGCTTAATGACAACTTATCTGAAATTTTGAAAACATATTCATCGTTGAAAAAATATAAAAAATTGGGCCCACTTGTTGACTCCAAAAAGACTGCAAAAGGATCTTCAAATGAATGAAAATTGATGTCTTGCTCATCCAAAAGATTGTGACTATTCTCTAGGTGATTTACATGCCATGAATCTACCCCTTCATCCGCATATTTTCTTTCATATATTTCAACCCAATGGATTTCATAAAGAGGTTGAAAATTCTGATGAGATTGCTACAAACAAAAATCTTTTGAACAAGAAAACAATGTTGTCTGCAATACTAACTCTTCATCCTCCTTGTTTTCAAATTCATAGTTTACCAATGGATGAAAATTCCCACTGATAAAATTTTCCATATTGCAAGCTACGAGCTCATTAAGAACATGGAAAGGTTATTGCTGATTTATAATGTCATTATTTTGTTCCAGTAAACCAATGAGATTTTGCATCAACTCAAATCCTTTTCTTTCATTAATAATTTCAAAATTCTCTTTGAGAAATTTGAATGAAGAAAAACATAATGGTAAAGAGTTACCTTCATCTAACTCACAATTTTCTTCATGCTCCATGTCATTACAAAAATATATGGGTTGAATGATTTCATTAGACTGCTGAAAAGAATCATTTCCTGATGAAAAACATACAATTGTTTGCTATAGAAAATCAACATCATACTCATCATCATACTCATCATATTTAGGTAAATCAAAAACCTATGCAGTATCATAACTAGGAAAATTGGGACAACAACTTTATCTTAAACAAGATAACCTTTATCCTCTGCAGAAACATCATCATTGAAAACTTTGAAAAAATTCATGGAAAAGTCATCTTTTTGCTCATGTTGAAAAGGATCAGGATGTAAATCAACTCCTTGTTCATGCACAGTCTCAAGTTCTACAACATTCCACTCAACATTCTCAATATGATTAGATAAATTACCACAAGCTAAAAGGTTATCTTCTATTTCATAAGAATAAAAAAACATCTGCTGCAAGGTAATAGACCTCCTCTCCATCAAAACAAAATCTAAATTTGAATGAAAGTTTGTCGCATAACACATCTCGTCAGCAACTTTAGAGGGATGGATCTTTTTAGGCATATTATAATAAAGATTTTGAAATCTTTTATTGAACATGGAGACAGTTTCATCTTTTTGTCTTTTCATGGCATGAAACTCTGAAAGACACAAATCCCAAGACTTCCTCTCACCCCAAAACTTGAGAAATACATTACTCATTTCCTCCCATGAAATGTTAAATTCAGGGTACAAATTCCTAAACCATTCCTTGGCATTCCCCTGTAGTGACTGAGAAAGGCTCTCATACAAACATCATCATGCTCAACTTCAAAAAGGTCGATGAAATTCTCAAAATCCTGAAGGTGTTTTTCGGTTGTAAGGTTGTCAAATTATCCATCAAATTTGGGAAGTTATTTTTAATGCTTTGGAGGAAAGTCATGAAGGACATGGGGTAATTTTAGTGGCCTATATCTCTATTGAATCTTGGAGTATTTAAGATCATATACAATAGGTCTAATATCAGCTTTGATCTCATGAGACTCACAAGACTGACCATGGTCATCATATGGCTCAGGGAAAGGATCTTGGTCAATATCAGTTATGCAAGAAAAAGGTACATTTTACAACTTTTAAGTGAGGATATACAAGTGCAGGTGTATGATCTCCATTTGAATACAGTAAGCAAAGAAATATTATTTTGATACATTTAGGAAAGAACAAGAGGTGACTGATGAAAATGACTAAGACATCTTGAAAAAAATGTACATTGATACATGGATATTTTTTCTTTCATATTTATGTTGATAGGTCTCAATCAATAAAGCTCGTCCTCCAATGGAGTCTTTGAAATTACTTGAAGCATGATTAGAGTCATCAGGTGAATGGTACAACCTTCTTGTATCTGACTATTGTTCACCATTAGAAATAAAATATGATCTTTGTTGTTCTTTCCCAGGGAAATTTTTACCTTCTCTCCCCGGCAACGACGCCAAATTGTTATCACTCTGTAAATTTTCTTGGCTACAAAAGAAAATCCCAGAGGTAACCACAAACCAACTTTAGGTTGGAAACTGGCCTTTCCAACCAGAGAGGAATTTCTCAATGAATCTATTGTCTAATGATAACTCAAATATAGATCATGTGCTTAGGATAGTGGCTAGATCTATAAATAAATATAGGGTTTTTTAAGGTGTGGATGGTAGAGCTGAAGAAAAGACCATTGGGCATGGAGTCAAAACTAAAAACTAGATCAGGTAATCAATAACTGGTGGGTGCATGATCAAGTAACTGAGGCAAGGTAGCTAGTATTTTATAGTCACAAAATATCATTGTAGGATGGTAGCATAATAAATATAAACAACCCACTACATTAGAGCATTTATCTATGAATGAATTCCAATGCAATTCTAGAAGAAACTGATGAAATTTTTAACTGTTCTAACACGGAGCACCACAAGATGAATTATGTTGTACTCTTTTCCAATTAAACACTAAGAAGAATTGTATTTAAATGATAAATGAGACAAGAGAATATAACAAAAGATAAGACACAAACTCAAAGACACTAACACATGAATCTCAATTATTGACAATCATGCACTTTTGTATTAATTACCTTCAAAATTCAGGAAATATTTACAGGTATAATAGTTTCCCCTCACACTCGAACCCTTTTACAATCCTCTCCATGATAATATATATAATTGCATTTCAATCCAACTCAATCAGGTCGAAATCATTAGGGTTTCACATTCAAGAAGGAGTTACAAACTAACTCCTATTTTTTAGGGTTTAGTTTTTAACTAATTAAATTTGACGAAAATATGTAAAAATGGGCTATAAATATCCCTTCAAATATCCCAAACCATGACACATGTACAAAAACAGAGAGAGGTTTTTGTATATGAACCCTTTCTTAAGAAAAAAATCTTTCAGTTTGTTGAGATAAATCAACATATTCTTGGAATATGCGTTTGAAGTTAACTGCAAAAATAGTCAGCTACAAGAAATTTCGTAGAAAATCTGGTAATTTCGCGGCAAGAAGGGTTAAATGATTTAAAAGGTGGAAAAACAACTTTGAAAACCTGATTTCATGGATGGATGAATTTTCCACATAGGAAACACTGACTCCCATGCTTGAAAACCCATGATTTCCTGACCTTTATGGAGGAAAAAACATCAAATCTAATGAAATTGGGCTAATGATGGTTGAAGGTGATTGAGGTAGCATGCAGGCGAATTATAACAAATTATTCCAAGTGTGCAATCGATGGTTAAGAGTGTGATAAGACCTTTTAGTCTCTTATTATACTATGCACATTTGGTAGCTTATGATGGGTGTTAATAAGCCATTTAGCTACCAAATGCTTTGATTTTTGGTAGCTAATGGCTATGAAATTTTGATTTTTAGCTACTGAAAATCGCATTTGCTGCCAAAATTAAAATATGAGTTTTAATCATGAAATATCTCATTATGCTACTTAAAAAACCCATATGGATGCATCATAAGCCCAAAATTTTGAGTTTGTCGATTGGTGTGCCAACATTGGCTCCATGAGGCAAATTTAGAATTTGTCAGCTTGCAAGAACATCTGAAACTGCAGGTGCTACGAAATATTTCATGAATTGAAATGAAATTTATGAAGTGCCAACACCTACAACTCCCATGTCGACAATCGTCAAAGTGGGATCTTCCCTCCTAGTGTGTATGACCAAATGACCAGTGTGGTTCAGTCCACCATAGTCGTGTCAATCAGTAGCTCGGCTCCGTTGATTGTCGATTCCACTCAACCTTTAGGTGCAGCCATGTCATTACCTTCGATAACTAACACTTTTTCATTTGGTATGTCATTGATGTGCATGCAGAACGTCTTGACTAGTTCTTAGTCAATGTCCTAAACTTCTAACATTGGTTCGGGGAGTTCTCTGATTCCCTACCAAGATTTTCCTTGGGGGAGAGGTCATATTCCCCCGTCGTTCACATGGATCCACATTACACTATTATAGTTAGTCTTGACACATTACATTTTTTTCTTCTCTATAAATAATTTAGGGCTTGAATTCAGTATAACTAAATTCTAATTGTTATTTTTTTTTCTTACAATTAGAGAACATCAAATTTATTATTTTTTTGGTATTGTGTAGGTTATTGGGATTTTCTTCATAATGGATAATTCAGAAATACCAAATAAAAAATATATTCCCAATCGAAGAGGTCGACTCAGGGAAAATGATGCTTTTGATGTTCATGATTTGGGACCACATAACATAGTCCTTCAGTTCACCCTAGTTGGAGGGAAAAAAAAATATTTCACCCCAATCAGAGGGAAAAACAATAGATTATTTGCCTCCATCGATCCCTGTTAATCAACATGACCAACAAAATATTGGTGTTTCTTCAGAATTAGTAGCTCATATACAACTATATGGTCATTCATGGTCTTTTAATGTACAAGAGGACATTGAACATGGTAGAAGGGATGTGGCTTATCGTTCAAGAAAAAACATATTATATCTCAAGAAGTGGTCCATATGGTTTAACCAGAGAGTTAAAGAGGGAAAACATAAATGGACGGATATTGGTAGTTGGTACTCTGGTAAACCAATTGAGAATGTGACATTATTGGTGCAATTGGAAACTACTTAAGTAGAAATTTTGTTGCAAGTTCTAAATTTGAAGATCTAATGGAGCATTTAGACGGAGTTCTTGAAAATATTCGTTCAATTGTTGTGGAATATATTTGTAATAACTTCACTCCTAGGAATATGGCTTCATTTTTTTATTGAATCAAGTATGACTCATAAGGCATTACAGTGTCTAAAGTGAATTGACAATCATGGTTTATTTAAGGGAGTTAATGCAACATCAATTTGTGAGGAAATGAAAATATGGGGCAATGAAGCTGATAAATTGAATATGGGCTAGGAAAGAACTGATGGTTTTACCTTTGGAGTTATGGTAAAAAAGGTAGAGGCATATGCTTCCTATATGGTTGAATCCTATGAGAAAAGATATGGTGAAATGGCTAAAGATGTGGCTTTTAAGATTGGTATCGATTCTCGTCTCCATTATGATAGAGGTGGACAAGTATGTGAGATATTACTTGAACTTCTATAGGATAATGTTTTAATGTCTTGTATAATCATTGGAAAATGGGATGGAAAAGAGGAATGCAAGAAGGTTCTGGCACATTTTGTTGATCTAAAAAATGAGAACAACCTAATGAAACAATTAAAAATGTTTTTTCATAATGGCATTATAATGAGTGATGGTAGAGTAGTGAATGTAAAATTGTTTGAGTGCCATGATCTTGTTGCAACTTGTCAGTTAGTATGTCATCGAAAAGTGTCATCGATGGGGAATAATTTTTTTCCATGGTGCACATGTTCAAAAAGAGATAAACACATGGTTACAAAGGAGCATTCTATTCAAGAAGGCGATACAATCAGTTCATTTGCAAAATTGCATTCAATGTCTTCAAAATTACTTTTGGTAAGTTTTATTAATTAAATCAGTGTATCATTTTTTGTGTTTTTAGTAATTATATGTCAATTCTTATGTATTTTTACATCTAATGAATTGAAACCTACATTAGATTCAATTAAAGGTTGGCTGGACCAAGTTGATATTTGCGTCATTGATGTAGATCCATATTTACATGGTAGTTCATTGATTGTTATTAAGAACTATCCCATGGATCGGTCAAATGATGACAAGGTACGTGTTTTTCCTCTTAATTTTCATTTCAAATAGAATTAATTATTATGCTAATATATAAATTAACTTGTCGAAAATTATAGTTCACACTTGGATCAATGTCCAATTTGGTATATTGTGCTCGTCATGCTAGAATTCGAACTGTTTTGAAAATGTTTCGTGGGGTTCAGAGAATAGCACAAGAGTTTGACAAGAAAAATCCAACTAAGGGGCTTGATCAGTCAAATTTAATTCAAATTTGGGATGATCTAGAAAGAATTAGAGTTGCATGTAAGCTTGGGGAATCAATTCATCATAAAAGCAATGAGTACATGGATCTCAACTATGGGAAATATGATGGAGCAATTTGAGACAAAATCCCCAGTCAACATGATGGAATTTTGTGTTGGATTACTGAGAGGGGGGGTGAATCAGTAATAGCGCAATTATAATAATTTTTCTCCAAATAATCCAAGTGTTATATCAATGTAGAATTATTATCCAATAATGAGAAATAAGAAATGAACAATCACACACATACAAAGTACACCAGTGTTTTACGTGGAAACCCATATCGGGAGAAAACCACAAAATGATTTATCTTATATGTCTTGAAGAATTACATTCATTGGAAGCACCAAATTCCTTTGTTTTCTAGCTGCAACTAGAAGGAGGCTCCAACCCCCTAGTTTCTCAGGATACAACCTGAGGGAAGATCCAACTCCCCAATTCTCTGGCTACAACCAGAAGGAGGCTACAACCCCCTATGTTCTTCGGCTACAACTGGAAGGTGGCTACAACCACCTGTCCTTGCCCCGCCCAACTGCCCTGAAGTAAAAGTAGAATGATGGAACCACTGTCACACTATCACTATGAGATATACCCTTGTAAACATGTACCAATAGACCTAAACCATGCATCAACCATGCATAAACATGTACCTCAACCTGTAATCAACATGTACCATAAACAAGTGCATCAACCATGCACCAACCTGTACCAAACAATCTATAATCAACCTGTACCATAAAAAAGTGAAACCAACCATGTACCAAGTATGTACCAATCATGTGTCAAGTACTTATCAACTAT
>ML784339.1:54876-90586 GCA_009831015.1 Picea engelmannii | reverse complement strand
AACAATAAATAAATGGATCCCAAAATGGAAATACAAAAAGACAAAGGAGATCTTTGATATCGAAAATGAACTCTCTCGACTTGGTGCTAGACTGGATAGGGAATCCCTTAGCCCAGCTCTCCTGGAGGAATTAAGGTGGCTAGAGAAAAAACGTAATGAATGGTTAAAACAAGAAGAAGAGGAATGGAGACTCAAAATTCATGCCCTTTGATTAAAATCTAGGGACAACAACACTAAATTCTTTCATAACTTTTCCAACCAAAGATGAAATCTAAATACCATTTGGGAGCTCAAGAATGAAGAAGGAATTCAGGTTAGCTCCTTTCCGGAAAAAGAAGAGATGGGGGATCGCTACATTGAATCCATTTTATTTACCCCAGAAGGATTCCCCATCCAATAAATCCTTCAAGCAATGGACAAATCCCATCCCTTTTTCTCTGAAGAAATGAACCAACTCCTTCTAAAAGAAGTCTCCTCAAAAGAGGTAAGAGCAACCCTGTTATCATTACAGAGTGGAAAAAGTCTGGGTCCGGACAGGTTTCCAGCGGAGTTTTTCAAATTATTCTATGAGTTATTAAAAGAATAACTACTCCTCATGATCAAAGAGTCTCATTCCTCTAGAATAATTTATGGTCCACTAAACTCAACCTTCCTTTGTCTTATACCGAAGAAGCAGAACGTTGAATCACTCGAGGAATATTTCCCAATCTCTTGTTGCAATGTGACCTATAAGATGATTAAAAAAATTATAACATGTAGACTAATACCACTACTTAGTAAGGTAATAGGTGATGAATAGTTTTGATTTCTCCAAAATCGACAGATTCATGACGCAGTGGCCCTAGCACAGGAGTCTCTACATTCAATGAAAAAAAATAAACTTAAAGTTGCTTTCTTTAAGTTGGACATGTCAAAATATTTTGACCTTGTAAACTAGAATTTCCTTCAGCTATTCCTCATTCAACTAGGAATGAATCTCAAAATGGTAAACTAGATAATGGGTTGCCTCAACTATGCCTCCTTCGTGGTCTTGATAAACAAAGCTCCTTGGTGTTTCTTCAGAGCCTCCCGAGGTCATGCCATAGATTTAGCTGGAAGGAACCTATGGAAGCTATTGGTAGGGAACTTGCTTTGGATCAAATTAATGCGATCCAAATACTTCCCAAACCTCTTGTTCATTGAATGTCTTAGACAACCAAACAAGTCCTCAAAAGGATCCATAGTGTGGAAGGCTCTGCTTGAAGCTTCCCCCTTTGTAGGAGATTGGGTGGTTTGGAAAATTGGAGACGAAAAAAATGTCAAGGTGGGAGGAGACCCATGGCTGGGAGTAGAAAAATTCTTCAAACTCTCTCCGCCCCTCATCCAATCCTTACAGAACAATAACATACACTCTCTTCATGACATGTGTATTGGGTTCCCTCAACCTCAAGGACACGCATGTTGGAAAGACGTGACTTTCTTAGGTCTCTCAGAAGCCCTTCAATTTGAATGGAACTCATTTCTTTCTCAATTATGAGAAAATCTAGTCATGCTCTCCCAAGATGACGAAGACTCCTTATGTTAGTCCCGTAACCAAAGAGACAGATCCTTCAATGCCAAATTAGGATGCAAATCTTGGCATGAGGAAAGGAAAAATGTCCAAACACAATGGTGGTGGAAGAAATTATGGAAATCCAAGGACCCTTTATGTTGTAAACTCCTAATGTGGATGGACTTATCCAATAAACTGTTGACCTGGGATAATATGGAAAAAAAGGAATTGACATGGTCCAAACTATTGTGTACTTTGCAAACAAAAATTTGAAACTGTATCTCATCTATTTGTATCATGCCCCTTAGCAAGTTAGGTTGTCATGGCATTAAAAGAAAATATAAACGCAGGTACAAATTGGATTAATCCATCTCTTGAGCAATGCTACAAGCTTTGGATATAGGATAGATCACTAATTTTTTATGCAGGACTACCATGCATATTGGTAGAAAATTTATGGTGGGATCATAATGCGACACTTTTTAAAGATAAATGGATTTCACAAAAAGTGATTACATCCCTAACACTGACACAGGAAACATAAACCAAAGAGGAACAAAAAAATCTGAAACAACAGATTCCCTCCTTCCCTGTTTTGGACTATTACATCCTATGGGGATACTTCGACGGTGCCATCCAAGGACACCCTCCCTCAATTAGAGTAGGTGTGGTTTTATTCTTAAACCAGAATCATTATATTAACATCAGGTATACTCTAGGAGGGGGTTCCAATAATAAATATGAACTCATATCCTTATGGACCCTCCTAGCGACAACAAAGCAAAAGGACATTAGGAAGCTTCAAGTCATGGGAGACTCAAAATTGGTGATTGATTGGGATAATGGAAAATTATTTATTCAGAACATCAACCTGGCCAATATTACGCGATACATAAGACTTTCCTTCCAATCCTTCGATTGGATGTATTTTCAAAATATCGTGAGAGAACTAAATGTAAAAGAAAATGAACTCTCGAAATAATCTCTATAGATACAAAGAGGGGCATTTGGGTACTACGAGTACTTTGAAGGCACTGAAATAGAGGAAACAAAATTCTAGCTATAATTATTCAAAGGAAAGGAAGGAAAAGATGCAAGGAAAACCCAAAAAGTATTGAATGTTTTGCCAGCATGTAGAACATAAAAGCGGATGTAGTTACAGGACTTTTTTGTAATTGTCAAGATGAAAGCATTTTTAAGGCAGTTTTGTAAGTTTGGAACATGTATATTCTATGAATATATATATATATATATATTAATCCTTTAATATTTTCTTGAATTATCAATTGATATATGAAAATGATATTTTTAATGACTCTCTCACCTTCCTACCTCAGGTGAGCCATTTCCTCTCCCTTTGGTCAACCCTGCTTGTGCATCCTCACCCCACTTATTAGGGTGAGAAATCCTTCCTATTTCTACTTTTCTCTTTCTATGACCGCAGTAGGAAAATGGCCATTTCAAGGTGATCCCTCACTAAAAGGCATCATTTTACCAGTTCTTTCACCCTCTTTACGGGAAATTCTCGATAGGAAACCCTATACTATATTATATAGGGTGACATCCCATTTTATGACTTGGCTATAGGTCAATCAATCTATAAGGAAGTGGGAGGATATTAGTTAAGGGGGTCTCCCAAACGCCCACACACTAGAATGGAGATTAGTTATGCACACACTAATTTGAAAGGATAAATATTGATCTCCAGTCTGCATATGACCTTCCCCACCACAGGGTTCTCCTGTTGTCTCCTTCCTATCGGGTGCTTTCGTAATCAGGTGCATCTATGAAAATATTTTTTCAGCAAATCGTTTCATATGTGTGTGTGTGTGTGTGCCATCAATGATATCAGATGATATCAAAAATGCTTCTTGTGTATAAAAAACCTTGCATGGATGAAAATTCACACCTTCAGGAACTTGATGGCCTCTACTAATGACATCCTCAAGATGATCAAATATTCTCTACAACACAAATTTAGGTTTGTCATGTCTATTCCATTGAAGCATGAAAAGTATTCTTTATAGAACATTCAAAGCTTTACTTAGTTATTATTTATCCAAGAATAGAGCATTAAGGTTGCATTTATATTTTTTGGGCCCCAATATAAGGATAATAGTCAGGTAGCCAGGGTTTGTGGGTGCATGTGTAGGGACATGATTGATATTTTCAAAATCACGGTTAGTGTGATTCTCTCTCTCTCTCTCTCTCTCTCTCTCTCTCTCTCTCTCTCTCTCTCTCTCTCTCTCCACCCATATTCCTTTTCTCACAACCTAAGCATTTATAGGATGAGTGGAATGTGCACATGACTTAATTGTATAAGACTACTAACAAAATTGAAGAAATTTTCTATTATCCACAACAAAACATGAGAATACTTCATTGTTTTTTATGCTTCTTCATTTGCATTTTCTCTTGTTGTCTTCAACGCTAGATTTCTTGAAGAAATTCGCAGGAATACTAGGGTTATGGTTTTTTCCTAAGAGGTCAATATAAGAAAGAGTTTGGGAGAACATTAGATTAAATAAGCACTCGAGCTTGATAAGGTTTTGTGGAATTTGGAAACCCTAGTATACTTGGAGAAGATAGAAGGAGATATTCTTGTACACTTTGTGATGTTAGTGAAGGTTCCAAGGGGGATCCTTTGATGTGTTATATTTTATTCTTGTGGATCTTTCATTGTATGGATATTCATGTTTTAGATCTCATTATAAAAGAAGAAATTACAGTAGATATTAAGGCCTTTGTTGAAGGGTGATAATTCTATCAAAATACTATAAAAATCAATGAAGAGATCCTACTTTCTTTATAGGCCTCTAGGGACATGAAAATCTAATATCACTGCACCCATTTCTTATTATTTAGGTTAAAATGATTATGATTTGGAGCTTCCCAAGATCCATAAAAACATGATTATTTATTGTATTAGTGGGGATGCCATGAATTGAATACTAAATGGGTGAGAGGCATTATGGCGAGTGTGTAATTTAAAAACTTTTAGTATGCAAGATAAATGCAATTCCATTTCCCGTATTCACAAGAATCAATAATGTTTTGGAAATAACTCCTTGTGAACCTCCTGGACATTTCCCCTTGTTCCAAGGATAGTACCTAGTGTAAAGCATAGTATCAACAATCGATGGAGCTATTCCTTGGGGTTAAATAATGTTAGGGATTTTTATGCAAGGGGTCTCGCATTATATGAAAGTTAAGTGTCCTTTCAAACCTATAAACCAACATATAGTATGAACATGAGGACTACATAAGTAAATGTACTTCAATGAGAAATGGAAAAAGTACAAGTACTGGTCTCGACCCTTTTCTTAGTCGATGACACTCCAAATGTGGTATAGAAGTGAAACAAGGAGGAAAAAAGTTTCAATCTGAAAGGGCCAAGCACCAATATCTACAAGGATGATGTGTTGGGGTACAATATACTTCCATCTGATAATATGTTGAAGGAGAAGTATTTGTAGTCTCTCAACCTTGAAACCCTTGTGAACCAACCTCGACCCTGACCCGAAGGTCTAGAGAGGGAAATGGTCTCTAAAGAAAAATAATCCAAGTACGAGTATCGTTCTCGCCCCTTCACCGCGTCAGCAAAGCTCCAGCTGCGATACAGAAAGGAGACCAATCTGAACATTATCTCAAGTTAGAAGGGTCCCAAACTCTGCTAGGATGATTTGTCAAGATATTTTCTACTTGCATTTAATGTTGCATCAAAGGAGAAGGTTTTGGACTCTCTCAGTAGAGGCCCAATCCAACTCAAGTAAATAAGGCCCCCAAATATTTGAGCCATAGAGAACAATGGGTTGGATAAGGGGGTCCATGAGGGAAAACTTGGATGAGATGTCCTAAAAATGTTGGAGAAATCACTATCTCTTGAGAAGGGCTAAGGATGTGTATCCCTCATTGATCTGAGGTTGAAGGTTTCATCACAAACTAAAGCGGGGTCCTGAGAATTGCACCTCCAAGTATTTGTAGGTGTTGGTGATATCAATTTATTCTTCTATGTAGAAGAAATGAAGGTCCACGGTCTTCTTCAACCCATTGAATATCATAACCTTGGTTTTACCTAGGTTGACCATTAATTGTTGAAGGTCATAGAATATATTTAAGGCATCCAACTATCTATATAGCCCCAATAGAGATGATTCTAGGAGGACCATGTCATTAGCAAAGATTAGGATGGATATCAGAACCTGGTGGAGGAGGCACCCATCACTGTCCTAGATATTCTCATGAAGCAAAGTCTCCAACTCATCAATGAAATTCCAAACAAGGTGGGGGATAGGGGGAAACCTTGTTTAACCCCAATGGTACTCGTGATGAATTCAGAAATCTAGTGAACTGTGTAGATATGACCAAGGGACAACTCATATAGGTGCATGATTTCATTCAATAGGGTATGGGTAAAATGTCAATGTCTTCAAGCCTTTGGAACAAGGATTCTCGTGGGATGGAGTCAAAATATTTTTGAAAATATAAAAAACAACAGTAGACTTTCGATGAATGATGATGTGCCTCCTAAATGATGTCTTGGAGGGTAAAGATGTGATCAATGGTCTGATGAGTAGGTCGAAATATTTCTCGTTCCCTATCTCTGAGGGATCTATACTCAAGATCACTATAGAGTTTCATATGGAGAACCGTAGCATATATATTCGAGAATGTGTGGCCCGCCATGATCATCCTATAGTTGTTGGGATCTGAATTGGGGCTCGATTTATGTATTGGGTGAATGATGTGATGTGACCATGCTGATGGAAAACCTATACGAATCACATGGTTGAATATATTAGCTAAGTGAGAAACCAAAGCTCGAATACTATGCTTAAATAAATATGCTCGGAAACCCTCCTCATCTACTACTTTGGTGATTCTTATCACCCAAATGACCTCTCTGATGTCACTATCTGAGAATAGGAAGCATGGAAGTGGTGGAGAGGTAACTTGAATATGGGGTTGTCCAAGGATATCATAGAGAGTGGATATGTGAGAGAATAGGGTTTTGAGGTTAAGTTCAGATGGAAGGGGTGAGTGGAGGGCGAGGAGGGAAGCACATTAGTCATGTCTTCTCTTAGAAACAAAGAGGTAGTTATTGCGGTGGAGGAGATGACAAAGGGAATCTCTGAGGTTGGGATAGGAGGGGTGAACATGGGTGAATGCATGATGAACATGGTAGTGGACAGACTTGCATTCCTTGTCATACCATTGGTTTATAGGGTAAGAGTTGTTATTTTGGGAGTTGGAAGTGGGTTGGGCAGAGTGAGGGTAGGATGTGAGTGTTATCCTCCCCACCCATGTTTTATTCCCATAAATGACATGTTGAGCTCATAATGAATATATTTTTGTAACGACTTCAAGCCCCATTGTTGGCTTGGCCTTGTGGCTTAAATAATCTAGGGTTTACCCTCGAAACCATCCTCAAATGAGGGGAAGTACCTAGGATTTTTCCTCGAGCAGTGTTAGCAGGAAGAATTTTTATTTTTATTTTTATGGATTACTCCTAAGCATGGATTTTATAGGATTCAAAATACATTTGAGGAGGAATGGCCATGATATTTCATTCTAGGGAGCGTAAATATGGAGAATGTTCACCATAAAAGTGAAAATAAAGAAATTTTAAAGTTTCTTTAAAGTTTCTAATAAATAAATTTTAAAGTTTCTACAACATTTTACATGGTTGTAGAAAAGTTCTAATTTGAAATTTATATGACAAACCCATAAAATTGTCACGTAGGAAAACCATAGTTAATCCATCTTTGTTCTTCTAAAATGATGGACACTAACAATAACCTGATACAAGAATACTCATGTATTATGATTCTGCAAATGTTGAAGTGTAAGGATGTTGGATAAGGTCCAATGCGAGGTTAATGTGAATACAATAAAATATTTCTATAAGTTATCATATTTTATGTTTTTTATTTGATTAGAAGTCATTAATAGGGTGCTACATGATACAAGTTTATATACAATGATACACCAAAATTTTAGAGTATCAGAAATGTAAGCCAGGAGGTCTATGAACAAATTTGTGATAAATGCTCATTATTAAAGCACCAAGAGGAGTTTATGTTATTTCAGTCCAATATATGACTCTTTGGCTTACAATCTTTGCTACAAAAAATGATATTTTCTAGGTTATAGGTTATTGATTTATAGGCTACATTCTCTGTTGTATATGATTCATACATATTGAAGGCATATGTAAAAGACATATTGTAACAAAAATTGTGTCCCAAAAAAATTAAAAATCTTGATTGTAAAACTCACAAGGATAATAGCTTACCAGTTCTTTACAATGAATTGATTGTCTTATATTTTTAAACCCTAAACCACCCTGCACACAAGCTACCAAAAACCATTATATGTTAAATCCATATTGTAACCACAATTATGCACCCAAAAAATTTAAAAAATGATAAGCAAACTCACAATTGAAATTGCTTAATGTGTTTTGAAATTAATTGATTGTTTTAGATTTTTAAACCCTCAGCTAGTTGAACTACCTCTATGATACCTTCCCAGACAACACATTTCAAAGAAATGAGATGCCCAAACCCTTGGATTCCTCCTTAGAGACTCTCATGTTGCAAGGTTATAGATCTTGTGCATTAGAAGGAAGTGATTGGTCGCATTAGTGTCCCAGGCTGCACATTTCAGATCGATATGCTACCTAAACCCTCAAATTTGTCCTTAGAATCCCTCACGTTGCAAAACTCGCGCGTTGGAAGGAAGATATTTTTTGTGTTAGTGGAGAGGGTCGTAGTTTGATTGTAGAGAACATTTGTTTTCCCATTTTGACAGGCATTTGCATCCTTTTGCCAACAAATCTTCAAATCGATGGTTCAAAATTCTTCCCGAAAGGGAAAATCAAGGAGGATGACCAGTTTTTCTTTCTTTTTCCAAAAGATATTCATATTGATAGATGAAAATTCTTCCTGTAAGGAAATCAAGGAGAACGACTAGTTTTTCTTCTCTCCAGTTTAGAAAAAATGAAAAATGGAAAAAAAATGCTTTAATCCATTCCAAAAAAAATGGATATGTGTTTCTATTGTTATTTTTAACTATAGTTATTTTCTTTGAGTTAAATGTGGCGTGGATCGTTTATAAATCTTGAGTTTACCGAAAAATTTTAGTCGGTTTTTTTACACTCAAACATGAAAAATTAAGTAACTCAAGGTCAAAAACACTTTACCATGAGTTAATTAAAAGGATACAATTAACATAGAGGATAGAATATTATGTTCAAAACTGAGAGATAATTTTGATCTTCTAAATTAGGGTTGACCACCTCCTTGTAATATCTTAATTTCCTTTTATCCACTAATTCTTTATCACACGACATATCCTCCTTAAATTTAGAAATATAAAGAAATATACATTTTCTCTTAGTTTTGAGATTTTTTCCTTCATATTTTTGTTTTTTTTTTTCCTTTTTTTAAATATTTTTGTTTGTAGTAGTATTGTTTTTAAGCTATAGTTTTATAAATGTTATAATTTTAAAACTCAAAAAAATATATCGATAACATCTCCTTTTTATTTGAGAGTTGATTTTAAGATTTTAGTTGCAACAATGTCGGTTACGTGGTTTCAAACAAGTTTTAATTTTAACCTAAAAAAAAGGGTTCTACTAGTAACACCACTTTCTAATTTGGAGGTATTGCTTGTTCAAACCATGGTTTCAAAAATGTTGCAATTTAATTCCTCCAAAATATGGTGCTACTAGTAGCACCACTTTTTTATTCAAAAGTTGATTTTAAGGTTTTGATTGTAATAATGTTGGTTACAATTAGGGAAATATTTTCAAACAAGTTGTAATTTTAACTCCGAACAAAGTGGTGTTTTTTTTGTAATCTATCCACACTAATTTGTATTAACTAGAAAATAAATTGTACAATAACTATGTTGCTGGTTTGCCACTAGGGAAACTAAACCAATAGCAAAAAGTAATCTTGCTTGTCCATTTTTTTTTGAAAATCAGGTTTAGCTTTATACTACATGCCATGAGATGCCAAAACCGAGGGAAACATAATTTTTTTTTATAGTACCATATATAACACACTGATAATTGGGGTGAGATGGAGCTAAAGCCTCCATACCTCTAAAACTAGTAAGCAAAAAAAATAGCATAACTATCATGAGAAAATTAAACCAAAGGAGGATGGTCATCAGCCACAGAAACTTGGGGTTGCGGGTAGTCCATATTGGAGAAGTCCAGGTCTTCCTTCTCAGCTAGCAAGTTGATTTTGTGGTTGACTAACCTAATTTCGAGTGGAACGTCATAAATTTGTAGTATAATTTTACAGTGTGATGCAGGAGCATCGTCAGCAAGCATACGTGGAGAGACAACTCAACGCCTTAGCGCGCCTTCAATCATTCAGAATATTAAACGATGGCATTTCCTGCAAATAATTTTTTTTGAATGATTCAAAAACCGAAGAATATCAAAGTCGTGGGAGATGAATGATCACGAGTGGTCTGGGAGTTTCACTCCTAGACTTTAATGTAATGAAAATTAAGGAGCAGTTAGTTTTTTTTCTCGAGTAGATGAGTAGTCGGGGGGGAACCCTAAGAACTCTCTGAAATAAATAGAGGTTTTGTATGCCCATAGGAGGTTGTTGCAAGTTAGTAGGATATTGTTGTGATTTAGTTGTTGCTAAGGCTTTATTTTTTGTTTTATCATAGTTGTAGCCATTTACTTTTGAATTAATATAACATAGGAAAATTGATCCAATGCATGGTGTTCCTACTATTTACAATTCCTTATTATTTTTTTTTCATGAATGAATGAGTTATGTTTTTGAGTATATGAAACTGTGAAGTGTTTAGATAAGTTTTGTTTTTTCTATTCATTGAGTTCATGCAAGGCGTGCATACAGTCTGCAAGGAGTACATTGACAGATTATGTTTCAACTCAGAATCTCAGGAGAGATAGCATGAATTTTCCCTTTGCAAGGAGTGCAAATTGACTATTGCAAGGTGTGCATAGTCATCCGCAAGAACTTAAGTCTTGCGGGAGAATCTGCTGCAAGGAGTGACAGAGTCTGTTTCGACTCATAAGCTCAGAAGAGATAGCGTAAAATTTCCATTTGCAAGGAATGCAAAGGAACTATTGCAAGGCGTTCATAGTCGATCGCAAGAAGCTAAGTCTTGCATAATAATATGTTGCAAGGAGTGCACAGATCCAAAATTTGACTAAGTGTGGAAGTAACCCTATAAGGACTCAAAGGGTTCGAAGGAGAAAGATCAAGAGAGATAGTGAGAGAAATCTTCAAGGGAGACGAAGTTCTGAAGGTTTCCTGAATCATCGACTAAGATCCGTTCAAGAAGGAGCGAGATCATTCTGGATCATCGGATCTGGGCAAAGCACACGATATTTAGGTGTCTCTGTGCACACAGGAGTGATAATTCACCGAAGTCCCGAAGAGGCTAGGGATCATCCATCATCCAAAGGGATAGGTGGCGCAATATATACAACTTCAGAAGTTTGTAGACAAGGAGAGAGTGAAATCACCGAAGAGACGAAATAAATATTGGTCATTGGTCGCCAGGGGGTTGCATGTCAACGGAGCCAAGGCTTTGGGAAAAATCACTTCAAAGATTTCAGTTGAGAGTTGAAACTCTCGAAACCCGAAACCCGAAGTGAATCTGGACTGTCAGATCCAGAGGGACGCGTGGTGACGGATCGTGAGCTTCAGGAAGAAGCAAAAGTGGAGTTTTGAAACTCCCAAAGTTTGAATAGCCAAAGTAGTTGGGGTGTCATTGATCTGTAGGAGGACACGCATCAATCGATTGTGTACTCTGGGTAAAGCACTCCAGGAAAAAGAGAGCGTGGAGAAGTTGAGAATTGAGATTTTTGAAACTCGACGATCTGAAGTGAATCATAGTCGTCTGATTCAGGAGGACACACGGCATAAATCCATGGAATCTGGGTGAAGACCTGAAGTGAATCGTAGTCGTCGATCTGTGGGAGACACACGTCAATAGATATCAAGATTTGGATACAATCATTTTGGGGGAAAGACAACATTGAGAGTTGAGATTTCTGAAGTCCAAATTCCCGAAGAGGGATAGGGCCGTCGATTTGAGGGGGACATGTGGCATGAGATCAGCCATTGCGGAGAAAGTAATATTTGAGAGTTGAAAACTCCGAAGCCTAAATTGCGAAGCAAATCATGACCGTTGATTTGAAAGGGACACGCGTCGATAGATCGTAATGACCTGAGAACGTGTGATCCAGAGAGAATGAAGGAAAGAAGATACATATTGTAGTTGTTGATCAAGAGGCATAACTCGAGATTGAATATCAACGGTCACACTTGATTGTGGGGCAGAAAGTGCTCGGATGTTAAAAATATGAGAGCGGGCCGCAATTAAAACCACATTATTGGCAAAGGGATATGTGGTAGTTGGAGGTGAATTGCAGGGAAAAAAGCGGTGTGGACTCAAACCACTCTAGGTCACCCCACAATCGCGAGATTACGTGAGGACATATTTGAGGCCACATATGGGAAAGGGATAACGGAAGAGGATCTAGCGCCAGGAATCTGATAGTTCAGCAACGCGAAAGGAGAGGTTGCAGGCGTCATAGAACATGCACCAAAGGACTAAAAAGGGCCTATGTTTAATCACCAGGGAGACCATTAAGGTTTCAAAGAGTTGATTTGGCTCTGAGAATCGAAGATCCTTGACTGGGAGGTCGAGCATCCCCGAGGAGAGAAGGAGGGTCCGCATCAAGTGGTATCAGAGCTTGAAATTATTTTCAAGAAATGAAGAGATCGAAGGTGTACTTTGTGTGTGAGAGACAGTCAACACAATTCCACCAAGGAGATGTGTGGAGCCACCTTTATCCATTCTCTCTATAGAAAGAGAAATGAGAGAGCTTCGTGCAATATTAGAGGCGATGGAGGTAGCGCAGAGGAGGGCACCTGATGTTGGGGACATCAATGAGGAAGAAAGTAAAGAAGTAGAAGTCGAAGAAGCTGCAGGGGGAAATGTTGCCGAGGAACACTTGCTGAGAGCGGTTGTTAAATTTGGAGCTAGAGCCAAGGTAGACATCCCAATGTATGAAGGCAATTTGGATGTTGAAGAGTTGTTGGATTGGATAAGATCCATGGACAAATATTTCAACTATGAAGATTTCGATGAGTAGAAAAAGGTGAGACATGTTGTCACCAAGCTAAAGGGACATGCAGCACTGTGGTGGGATGAACTTCATGATGAGAGGAGAAGCAAAGGAAAACAAAAGATAAATAATTGGGACAAGATGGTAGCCAAGATGAAGGATAAATTCATGCCCAAAGATTACCAGATAAATCTATTCAGGAAGTTGCAGAACCTAAGATAGAAGGGTATGACAATGAAAGAGTACACAGAAGAGTTCTACAAGCTGAATATCAAGACTAGACAGGGGGAGAAGGATGAGGAAAAAGTTGCAAGATATATAAATGCCTTGAGGTATGAGATCCAGGATGAGATCAACATGATGTCAGTGAGGATAGTACAGGATTCTTATCATATTTCTCTGAAGGAAGAAGAGAAGTTGGTCAGGAAACAGAGGCAGAAGCCCAAGCAAAGGCAAGGGAGTTTCCCATGATAAGAAACAAAAATCCAAAGGCGAGACTGAGAAACAACACAGTCACTTAGAAAGAGGAGTAAGTTCTCAAGGAAGACAAGGTGGTGGAAGAAGTTCTTCTAGAGGAAGAGGAAGAAGAAGAGGAGGAGAAGTAAGGTGTTATGCCTATGGAAATACATGACACATGTCTTGGGAATGTCCTGAGAAAAAAAAAGAAGGAGGAGGTGAAGATCACATTTCAAAAGAACAGAAAAGGAATGTTGAAGTAGAAGGTGCAGAGGATGGAACATCCCTAATGTTGAGGAAGGTTCTCTTAAAACCAAAGTTGGAAATTGAAAATCCAGTACAGAAGAACAGTCTATTCATGACAACTTGAAGGATGAAAGACCGAGTATGCAAGGTGATAATTGATAGTGGGAGCACTAATAATTTAGTATCCACGAAGATGGTGGAGAAATTGGAGCTGGAGACAACTACACATCCAAAGCCATATAAAGTCTCATGGTTGTAGAAAGGACACCAGGTAATGGTCACTAAACAATGCCTCGTTGAATTTAAGATAGGAGGATATAGAGATGAAATTTTGTGTGATGTGATTCCCATGGATGTATGTCATGTTTTCTTGGGAAGACCATGGCAGTTTGACAGAAATGGAATTCATGATGGGAGGAAAAATACATACACCTCGGAGAAGAATGGTAGGACACACATGTTTCTTCCAATAGAGGAGAAGAAAGTAAAAGAAGAAGCCAGCATAATCATACTTCTAATGAGTGGGAAGTAACTCCTGAGAGAAGTTAAGAAGGAATAGGAGATGCAGTTTGTTGTGGTGAGGAAACCCAGATTTATCCTTACAATTACTTCGATGGATGATTTTCCTGAAGAAGTTTAGGAGTTGTTGTATAATTTTGTTGACATAGTAGTGGATGAGTTTCCTAATTCATTGTCACCCATTAGAAGTATCAGCCATCATATTGATTTGATACCAGGAGAAAGTCTTCCAAACAAAGAAACATACATATTGACACCTCAAGAGAATGAAGAAGTAAAGAACCAAGTCCATGATTTGTTAGACAAGGGTTTGGTCAGAGAAAGCTTGAGTCCATGCATAGTACCAACTGTGTTGAGTCCAAAGAAGGATGGAGGATGGATAATGTGTACAGACTCGAGAGCCATTAACAAGATCACCATCAGGTATAGATTTCCTTTTCCAAGAATGGATGACTTAATGGATTGTTTAAGTGGACCAAATTTGTTTTATAAGATAGATTTGAAAATTGGATATCACCAGATAAGGATGAGAGAAGGTGATGAGTGGAAAAAAACCTTTAATACAAATTAAGGGTTGTATGCGTGGCTTGTTATGCCATTTGGATTAACAAATTACCCAAGTAATTTTATGAGATTGATGAATGAAACACTGAAAGATTTCATTGGTAGGTTTGTGGTTGTATATCTGGATGATATACTGGTCTTTAGCAAGACTAAGGAAGAGCGTTTGAGACATCTGACATTAGTGATGAGGAGACTACAACAGGAGAAGTTGTTGATAAATCTAAAGAAGTCCTCTTTTATGAAGACAAAGTTCATTTACTTGGGTTTTGTGATCTCTTCAAATGAATTGAAGATGGATCTAGAGAAGGTGAAAGCAATCAAAGAATGGCCATCACCAAGGAGTATGTTTGAAGTGAGAAGCGTCCATGGATTAACAAGTTTCTATAGGAATTTCATCATAAATTTCAGTGGAATTTGTGCACCAATGATGGATACAATGAAGAAGAGGCACAAGTCTTTTAAATGAATAGAGGAGGCCAAGAGGAGCTTCAATATATTGAAGGAGAAGATAAAATAACGACCAATTATGGTCTTGCCAAATTTCGGGAAGACATTCCAAGTGATATGTGATGCAAGTGGAGTTGCAATTGGAGCAGTCTTGAGCCAGGAAAATAAACCAGTTGCATATTTCAGTGAGACACTAAATGAGACTAAGAGAAAGTACTCCACATACGATAAATAATTTTATGCCATAATTCAAGCCTTGAAGAAATGGAGGCACTACCTTGTTCCAAAGGAATTTGTCTTGTATAGTGATAACCAAGATTTACAATTCATAACCAAACATGAAAAATTAAACCAAATACATGCAAAGTGGATTGAATTTATGCAGAATTTTACTTTTGTCTTAAAACATATTTCTGGTAATGCTAACAAAGTTGTTGATGCATTGAGCAGGAGATGTCTAATTCTGCAGGAATTTCAATTCAAGACCTTGGGGTTTGAACACCTTAAGGATATGTATTGTGATGGTATAGATTTCAAGGAAGCATTTGAAGCATGTGCACATCCTGTGCTGAGAGACAAGAGCCAGTGGACAGAGTATATGATTCAAGAGGGATTGTTGTTCAAGGGAAATCAGTTGTGCATACCAAAATTCTCAATGAGGGATAACCTTTTGAAGGAAAGGCATAGTGGAGGATTGGCTGGACATTTCTTCCATGATAAAACATTTGCACAGTTGAGCAGTTCATACTATTGGCTAGGTATGAGAATATAAGTGATAAATTTTGTGAACATATGTAGAATATGCCAACATGCAAAAGGAAAAAGACAGAACATTGGATTGTATCAACCATTGCCAATGAGGCCTTGGGATGCAATAAGCATGTATTTTGTATTGGGACTGCCAAGAACACAAAGAGGATGTGATTCCATATTTGTGGTGGTGGATAGATTTTCAAAAATGGCACACTTTATCCCATGCCAGAAGACCAATGATGCAACACATGTTGCAAATTTATTTTTCAAGGAAGTTGTTAACTTCATGGATTACCGAAAAGTATTGTCTCAGACAGAGATCCCAATTTTTTGGTCATTTTTGGAGAACACTTTGGAAGAATTTGGGGACATATTTTTCCTTCAGCTCAGCTTATCACCCTTAGCCATATGGACAGACTCGGGTGGTGAATAGAAGTTTGGGGAAATTATTGAGGAGTCTGGTCACTGAGCATCATAATCAGTGGGATCAGATTCCACCACAAGCAGAATTTGCATACAATGACTCACCAAACAGGAGAACTAGAAAGATCCCACTCCAAATACTGTAGGAATGCAACCAAGAGGAGCATCTGAGTTGAGAGACTTGGAACAGAGTGAGATCAAAAGCATCAGAATAGAATATTTTGTTGCATAAATGAAAAAGATACATAGCCATATCAGAGAGTAGTTGCAGAACTCTATCCAAGAGTACAAGCGCATAGTTGATCAACATCGCAAAGAGATTCAATTTGAAGTAGGAGATCAGTTTCTAGCACGTCTCAAGAAAGAAAGGTTCCCTAGGGGAACATATAACAAATTGAAGATGAAGAATATAGGGCCATGTAAGATCTTAAGGAAGTTTGATGCAAATGCATATGATATTGAGTTTCCAAATGATGTGGGAATATCACCCATATTCAACATATCAAACCTGTATCCTTACAGGGGAGATGAAGCAAGAGAAACAAAAGATCAAGAGAAGATTCAATGGGAAAAGAAAATGCTTGTAGAAGAAAAGCCACAGATGGAGAAGATCATTGATCAGAGGAGTGGCAAGAAGACTAGGAGGAAGACCTATTTTGAATATTTTTTCAAGTGGAAGGGACACCCGATAGAAGATGTCAGTTGGGAAAATGAATTTGATATCCAGAAGCATGGAAATTCAGTGTAGCATCTCATGGACAAGATTCCATGAATTCTTCGCCAGGGGAGTATGATGCAGGAACCTCGTCAGCAAGCATACGTGGAGAGACAACTTAGCTCCTTAGCGCACCTTCAATCATCCATAATCCTAAATGTTGGTGTTTCCTGCAAATCATTTTTTTTGAATGATTGAAAAACTAAAGAAGATCAAATGCTTGGGAGCTGAATGATCACAAGTGATCTGGGAGTTTCACTCCTAGAATTTAATGTAACAAAAATTAAGTAGCAGTTAGTTTTTTTCTGGAGTAGACGAGTAGTCGGGGGGAACCCTAAGAACCCTCTGAAATAAATAGAGGTTTTGTATGCCCGTAGGAGGCTATTGCAAGTTAGTAGGAGATTGTTTTGATTTAGTTGTTGCTGAGGTTTTATTTGTTGTTTTATCATAGTTGTAGCCATTTAATTTCGAATGAATATAATAGAGGAAAATTGATCCAATGCATGGTGTTGCTACTATTTACAATTCCCTGTTATTTTGTTTTCATGAATGAATGAGTTGTGTTGTTGAGTATATGAAACTATGAAGTGTTTAGATAAGTTATGTTTGTTCTCTTCGTTGAGTTCATGCAAGGTGTGCATCCAATCCGCAAGGAGTGCATTTACAGACTTTGTTTCGACTCAGAAGCTCAGGAGAGATAGCGTGAATTTTCCCTTTACAAGGCGTGAAAACTGGCTACTGCAAGGTGTGCACAGTCATCCACAAGAACTTAAGTCTTACAGGAGAATCTATTGCAAGGATACATAGTCTATTTTGACTCATAATCTCAGAAGAGATAGCGTAAAATTTCCATTTGCAAGGAGTGCAAAGGGACTGTTGCAAGGCATGCACAGTTGGCCGCAAGCAGCTAAATCTTGCGTAATAATTTGTTGCAAGGAGTGCACAGATCCAAAATTTGACTAAGTGTCGAAGTAACCCTCTAAGGAGTCAAAGGTTTCGAAGGAGAAAGCTCACGAGAGATAGTGAGATAAATCTTCAAGGGAGACTAAGTTCTGAAGGTTTCCCGAATCATCGACTAAGATCTGTTCAAGAAGGAGCGAGATCATTTCGGATCGTTGAATCTGGGAAAAGTGCACAAGATTTAGGTATTTGTGTGCACACAGGAGCACGGATTCACCAAAGTCCCGAAGAGGCTAGGGACCTTCCATCATCCATAGGGATAGGTGGCGCAAGATCTACAACTTCGGAAGTTTGTAGACAAGGAGAGAGTGAAATCGTCGAAGATCCCAAATAAATCTTGGTCGTTGGTCACCAGGGGGTTGCATGTCAATGGATATGAAGCTTCGGGAGAAATTGCTTCGAATATTTCAGTTGAGAGTTGAAACTCCCGAAACCCAAAACCCGAAGTGAATCTGCACCGTCGGATCTAGAGGGACGCGTGGCGAAGAATCGTGAGATTCAGGAAGAAGAAAAAGTGGAGTGTTGAAACTCCCAAAGTTTGAATAGTTGAAGTAGCTAGGGGGTCGTTGATCTATAGGGGGGCACGCGTCAACCAATTGTGTACTTCAGGTAAAACGCTCTGGGAAAAAGAGATCGTGGATAACTTGAGAATTGAGATTTATGAAACCCAAAAATTTGAAGTGAATCATAGTCGTCTGATTCAGGAGGACACGTGGCATAAATCCATGAACTCTGGGTGAAGACTCGAAGTGAATCGTAGCCATTGATTTGTGGGAGACACGCGTCAATAGATCGCGAGCTTCAGATACAAGCATTTTGGGGGAAAGAGAACGTTAAGAGTTGATATTTTAGAAGTCTGAAGTCCTGAAGCGGGATAGGGTTGTTGATTTGAGGGGGACATGTGGCAGAAGATCAGACATCATGGAGAAAGTAAGGTTTGAGAGTTGAAAACTCCAAAGCTCGAATTGCGAAGCAAATCACGACCGTTGATTTGAAAGGGACATGCATCGATAGATTGTAAGGACCTGAGAACATGTGATCCAGAGAGAAGGAAGGAAAGAAGAGATATATTGTAGTCGTTGATCAAGAGGCATCACCTGATATTGAATATCAAAGGTCACGCTTGATTGCGGGGCCAGAATGTGCTCATACGTTAAAAATATGAGAGCGGTCCACAATTGAAACCACGATATTGGAAAAGGGATATGTGGCAGCTGGAGGTGAATTGCAGGGAGAAAAGTGGTGTGGTATCAAACCAATCTAGGCCACCCCACAATCGTGGGATTACATGAGGAAATAGTCGAGGTCACATACGGGAAAGGGCTAATGAAAGAGGATCTAGCGCCTGGACCCTGATAGTTCATCAATGTGAAAGTAGAGGTTTTGGGTGTCATATAACCTACACCAAAGGACTGAAAAGGGATTGGGTTTAATCACTAGGGAGACCATTAAGGTTTTAGAGAGTCGATTTGGCTCTGATAATCGAATATCCTTGAGCAAGAGGTCGAGCAGCCTCGAGGAGAGAAGGGGGGTCAGCATCACATTGCACCTCAATTATTTCCACCAACACTCTACCCATAAGAGAATTCATATGCCAATATAGTTCAATCGTTTTATAATATTGAGAAACTATGGACCGAGTGGAGCTAAGGTCGGGAATACACAATCAAATGTTCTTATTGACCTCTTTGTCTGCTATAAAATGCCTCAGGACCCGCACATTAGCCTCTACAAGGTCGAGCTCAACCTGAATTGCAGGAGGAGTATGCACCTGATAGTCTACAACTACGTCTTCAATAGGGATAATTTTAAGGATGGAAATTTATCTCAAAATGTAGAAACATTGTGAATCTTACTAGTCCTTAATATGCAATCTATAAAATGTTCGACGATATTTTTGTTAAAAATTTCAAATTTCTAAGGATCTTATTTAATTTCTATAAAATTTGGGCTATTTTTAAGGTATAATAAATTTATTTTATTGAATTTGAGCGAATCATTTTTAGAAAAAAAATAAAATAAAATGGTGAATCATTTTTTGGGAGAAAGCATGGAAAATTATCCCATGAGAAACGATGAGAGCTCCCTCAGTGATCAAAATCTGGACCAGGGGCCAAAATTTAGCTCAAAAATCAACGTTCTCGGACTTGCTTCAAAACGAACAAGAGTGTAGCCCTCGTCATCACGAACCCAACACAACTCGTTTGGGTTCAAACGGATGTCGGGAGCGAGAGATATCACGATATGTTCAAATCGCCAAACAGGTAAAAAAAAAAGGGATGCTGACTGTGCAGTCCGTACAGTCCGTACGGATGCTGATGTGGCATGACCGTATGCTGACATGGTAGAAGTCGTATTGACATGGAAGAGGTGATGTGGCAGTTTCGGATTGGCTAACAGTTGGACGAATCATTTGACGACACGTGGCATTATTTTGGCAAGTGTTTTGATGCCACGTGGCCCAGTCATGGGCTGCCACGTGGCACCCCGTTATTGGCAATGGTTGTTAGTTGTAAAATTATATGGAGTTCGTGGGGGTCGAACCCCGGACCTCCGTCCACAGTGGAGTGCCTTCGCAGAGCATGGGTTACCAATAGCCCACGCGTTGGTTCTTATTTAATATATGTGTTTATTTATATTTAAGTTTGAATGGTTTGCTTTTCGGTGGGGGGGTCGGGCCGGGGCTTAGCCCCAGCCCGTGGTTGTATTGTTACCATATGACTCTATACGGAGGCGCACGAATATGTATTCAAATGGAGCCCGCGGTTTCGGTGATAACACATGTGTCGGTGGTTACACATACGCGCGCGCATTTCAAATGGTTAAGCCCCCGGTTGCGTGCATTTCACATATGACCCCACACAGAGCGTCGGGAGTTGGGTTGGTTTCAATGGTTGTATAGAACGACCTCCACTTGTCATTGTTTTATTCGCCAATGTAAACTCAACCCTTTTTCTATTTTGCGCGTGGTCACATGGTGACCTTGTGACCGTGGTTTTGGCGATTAGGGGCTGGGCGTGCCCTAACCGTCCTACAGTTTGATCCATTTTTCGGTTATGTGCCGGTGCTGGGTTTAAGCATGTGTTTTGTAGTGTGTTCTTGGTTCAACGTACAGGAGGTGCATTTTGGCGAACCAGAGATAGCAAACTTGAAGGAAGAGAATGGCAGGAGGCCTATCTTCTTCATTTTTTGGCCAAATGAGGTGTCGTAAAAGCCCAGCTAGGGGTTTTTGGACGTTCTGAATCCATTGGCATTGTTTTTAAATCCATTTGAAGACTTATTTTTCAGGTTTTTCACCATTGAAGTTTCAGGAAGCTCCAGGGAGCTTGAAGCCCTCATTGATTGAGGTCATGTTTTGGTGAGTCCAAGTTTGTTTTCTATGACTGAATAGTCATTTTTGACTAATTGTTATGCTTTGAACACATTGGGACATGTTTCAGAGGCTTTTGAGGACTTTTACAGGTGTTTTTTTCCATAGAGAAGCTCATGGAAGCTTAAGGCCACATGTAGAAGAGGTCATTCCCGGATGAGCCATGATCCGTTTTCAGAGTTTTATTAGTCATTTTTGGGGGTTTTATGTATTTTGATCCCAATGGTACAAACAGATTTTCCATTGGAGTTGAGCAGCAGCTTGTAAAATATTTTTTGACAAATTAATCCCAGAGAGCCAAGTCCTTTGTTGGAGGCTCAAGGAGATGTATCCCAGAGAGGGGTGAACTCCTTTATCATCTTGTTATTGTTGTGAGTTTGATGGTTTAATTGCTACAAGTTATGTTGTTGTGTATTTATTTAAAGCACATATTTAACCATTTAAAAGAACACATTCTCATACATGAACATTTAAAAGAAGAAGCATAAACTTGGCACATAATTTCATCTTGCATATTTTAACACATGAAGCAAGGTCCTGTAAAGTTTATTTTAATGAAGTAGAGGGTGCTTGCATAGCATAACAAGTCAGCCCACTATTTTCAGATCACTCAGGCCATGAAAATTGACCAAAGAGGAGAGTGGGAAATGAGGGGAAGGCCAAGAGAATTGAAGAGATCAGAAAAATCCAATAGAAAAATAAGTTGCATGGAGTCATAAGAGAGAAGAAAAAGGAGCCACAAGAATGAATAGGGGGGGTTGTTTAAACCCAATAGAGATGAGCCAAATATAGAAAATTCCCATGATCATGTCATAAGATACCATAACTTGCAATGAATTCATCAACATATCAAAAATCTAGAGGAGGATGAGGGGATTAATCATCACACGAAGGAGGGACGGAAGGAAGGACGTTTCCAAGTGGGAAACCATCGTCATGAAAGGAGATGTGTCTTAAAATGAAGCGGGGGGAGAACCAGATGGTTTAGAGGGAGTCATGGGGGGGATAGGTGGAAGTCACCTAGAGGAGAAATCCCTACCTTGATCACTTCCCTAACACCCTATATGGGGGGGAGATTTTCTTGTGCAAGAGAAATGTAGTCTTCCTAGAGAGAAGAATGGAGAGAGGGTACCCATTTGGAGTCTAGTGACTAATGAACTTAGAGGAATCCTTCATTATCTATTTTGTGAGCCATTTTGTTGGTTGATCATTTGACATGGGAATATATTATAACTTCAATCTTGGAAAGGAGAGAGTGAATTCATTCTAGACTTTCTTACAAATGAAAACTTAGGGAAACTTTGTTGAGGGGGGAGCCATAATGGAGTTTTTTTAGCATTCAAATGATGATTTGCGAGTCCCATTATACAACCATATTTTGAAATCATTTTCGAATGGAAATTCCAAGGCCTCTTTCCAGTGCTTGTAATTATGCAACATTATTTCTTTCAAAACCTATGAAATATCCATAGAACCAAAGAAGATGTTTGTTGGCATTGCAAAAGATGCCCCCCAACCTATAGGGTCGGGATTTCCTTTGTAGGAACCATCAAATTTGAGTTTGAGGAAGCCAAAAGGGCAGGGGGACCCAAGAGGCAAGAGAGTTGACTTGAGGGGATAAACACTAAAAGTAGGATTGGGAGGATGGGCGACATAGATCGAGGTCCTGTAGAATGGATTTCTCCTGATCAAAAAATTCTCAGTCTTGATCTAACCATTTTGAAGTGATGGTCCTTTATTAAATACTATTTTTAATTCCCCCCCATATGAAATATTTCCCCATTTGATTATCTTTTAAGATCCTTTGGTTATGTTCCTTCCAAATTTCCCAGAGCAAGAGGCCAGGAAGAAGTTGCCAAGCCCAATTTAAAATGGGATTGGAGAAAATAGAGGTCCTCCATGATTCGATGGTTGAAAATAGGATTATTTTTTTCCATCATAGGTGTGGAAGGTGAGGGAAACTTAATCCAATAAGGTATAATATAGGGGACATGAGTTTAGGAGATGATCCATTGATTCCCCTGCTTGACAACATAGTGGACAAGGAGTTGGGAAAAGAAAGTCGTGGTGAGAAAGATTATCCCAGGTTACGATTTTTCCATCAGCTAAAAGCCAGAAGAAGAAGGAGACTTTTGGCCATAAGTTTTGTTTCCATATTTTGATCAAAAGTTATTAATATGGTTGGTTTTGATGCCCAACTGCTAACTGGTATGCTTCCTAAAGGTTGAAGGAACCTACTGACTGAAAACCCCATCGTAGCTTGCCTGGTCCATCAAGGATCTGGATATTCTGCCTGATATTTCCTTCCAAATTTTTTCCTAGTTGATTTCAGGTCGGAGTGGCCAATTTCACCAATGGTATTTTAGGTGTAGAAGAAGCCAATATTGATGAAGTTGTTTTATGTTCCTAGTGAGCATGTTGTCCCTTAGTGTTTGTAATTCGACACGATCTTTAAGAGGAGGTTGTTTCTTCCATGCATCATCCCTTAATAGGGAGTGGTATCCATATCTAATTTCACAGAAGCAATGTTGTGAATGAGTTGCTTCCTATTCCAAGTGGAATTCCAGATTAGGTACCCTTTAATATTTTCTTCTAATTGAATGAGATTTTGGTGTTTTGTGTGGGCACAATATTTCTTGTGCCACAGTCGACTCCATAGGTCGCTCTTGTGAGTTATCCATTTTCACCAGGTCTTGGCTCCAACCACAGAGATGAGAATTTCAGGATCTCTGAGTCCTAGGCCTCCTAAGATCTTGGGTTGACATAGCTTGTCCTAAGAAAATAGAGCCCATTTTATTTCCTTGCGAGAACCTCCCCATGGAAAGGATCATTGGATGTTTCAAACTACTTTCAGGATAATTTTTTGGGCTGCAAGAGCATAAAATAGATAGAGAGGCATAGCCTACATAATTGATTTGATTAAAATAAGGTGCCCTGGGGTGATGAGCGAGTGGAATGACTAGTTGGAAAGTTTGTGGTTCATTCTAGATTGAATATATTCCTATGTGGATTTTTGAAGTCTATTTTCAACAAGAGGAGAACCTAAGTAGTTGGACAAAAGGGAGCTTCCTTGGAAGCCAATAATCTGAGAGATGTGGACCTATATTGCAGGAGCAGTGTTAAAGAAAAATAATTGATATTTCAATTGATTAATGGAAGTACCCGAGGCATCTATAAATTCGAAGAGGAATTGCTTGATGGCTTTAACTTCTTGAACAATAGGAATTCCCATGAGAATGGTTTCATTGACGAATTGTTGGTGTGAGACAGGGATATTGTCCCTGAACAATCTGAGGCCGCTGATTTTGTTTTCTGACACAGGCGCTTTAAGGGATCTACCAAGACCTTCATCCATTAAAATAAAGAGGAAAAATTAAAGAGGGTCTCCCTTCCAAATGCCACGTGAAGGGGAGACAGTGATGGAGGGGGATACATTCACCAATACAGAAAAGAAGGTCAAGGAGGTAAGATTCATAACCCATTTGATCCATAGAGGAGATAATTTGGAGGCTTGAAGGACATGATCAATGTATTTCCAGTTGAGTTTGTCAACAACCTTGGACATATCAATATTGATGATCATACCAATATTTTTGGTGGATTTGAGAGAGTGGATTATTTCATGAGAAAGAATGATACTATCAAGGATCTAATGGCCCTCTACATATCTTGTTTTCTTCGGAGAGATAAGGGAGGGGAGGACCAGCTTAAGAAAGTTGGCGATAAATTTGGAGATAATTTTATAGATAACATTACAAAGGGMAATGGGTTTGAATTTACTTGGATATTTTGTATTTCYCTCTTTGGGAATTAGGGCTAAGAAGGTGGTAGTCAGAGCTGGGAGGACTTTGGAAATTGGCAGGAGTCCTCCACCAAAGCCCAGACATAGTGTTTCATGGTTGACRAATAGGCCTAGAAAACAATTAGGGGTGAATCCATCTGGGGTCGGTGATTTCCCTTTGGGCATTTACATGACCACTTCCTCAAGATAAATTGGATGCATCAAGGCCTCATCCTTCTCTTGSGAGATATGTTTATGGATGTGGAAGTGATTGAACTTAAGAAGTGAAGCTTATCCATGATAGATTGAGGGCCATAGACGTTAGTGAGATATCCTAATTCTAAGGATCCTACCAACTGAAATCGAGATGTAAGAGAGTGTTTCATWRAGAATAAAATTGATAAGGAAACTAAAGTCGAGTTCCATAGAAGTGCTAGTCTCCCTGCAACAACCTAATCATTAATTKCCATTGCCTAGGATCCCTAAAAATTATGGGGGAAAGGGTTGAAATAAAGTTACTGAGACATTTGTTTCTTGTAACATGAAAAATGTGGGTTTTTCTTTAAGAATRTTATTCTTGAGAAGCATGTGCTTGGTTTTTCCATTCAATCCATGAACATTCCAAGAGACTAGCTTCATGATAAATGTACGGGGGTTGGGGAGAATGCGTCTGTCATCAGGGCTATGTAGCCATAGTTAACCAAAATTTCACCAAGCTCCTGAAGGAGTTGCTTGTTACTTTTGCCACCTATTTTTTTGTGTCTTTTGAAAGTTTGGAACTGTCACCAGAGGAAAGGGTTTTGACACCTAAAGAAGAGATAGGGGAATTTTTACCTTTGGAGGATGATTCCTAACATTCCTTATTGTGCACAACTGAATCCTTTAGAAGTTGAACTTGTTGTTCTAGGATGGAGTTGGGATTTTGATGCTCACATGTTGCAACAATAGATTGGAGATCTATCTCACTCAGGTCCATGTCATCATCATCCTCGGGGTTAATCTACTTTGGATTGTATTCCTGCATTTCCTATTCCCTGTTTTCTGTTTCAGAGGATTTTGAATCCACGTTTTTGCAGTGTTTGGAATTTTCATTTGAATTTATGGGTGGATTGAAGTCATTTTTGGGAGCCATCCATTGTTGGGATTCATTGTGCGAAAGGATTTCATATGGGTTACTTGTCATGATATTTTTGTTGGATTGAGGAGGAACAAGGTACCTTCTTCTAGTTCTTCTTCTTGCTAAAACTTGCTTAAAACCCCCAGAATATTTTGACGAAGGAGTTTTCATAGAGTGTGGTGGGACATTCAAAGGGAAGTATATGAAGAGATGACCATGTTCATGACATTTTCGACATCGGAAAAGGATGTGCTCGTAATCAATGGTTTGAACCCATTCATTGTCTTAGTATTTGAGATAGATCGAATATGGAAAGGCCTTAGATAGATTCATATAGACGTAGATGTGGGTGTAGGAATTATAGTGGCCTTGTTTGGTAATCTAAGATATTTTCGCAAAAGACCCCAATCTATTTCATATTCCTTCCAAGATTTACCCTTCCCAAAATTCATATGGGAGCGAGTAAAGGAGCATCCAAGCAGGGGCAGTAGTGAAGTCCTCTTTTTTAGGGTTGAATCATTCCATCCAGGGTCAAAGGTACAACCCCATGGAATTGAATAAGTAAGGGCCATTTCCAAAGACCCGGTTCTATCCTTCAAGATAGAGAAGATGGAAATAAAAAATCCTTTGGAACCCAATTTGAGATCGATCTAACACTTGGGGTTCTATTTCATCTTGATCCACCAAATGAGTGCTTTCTTAGTGGCCTAGATGCCCATGAATTTACCAATGAATGCATGGTCTTGCGTAAATTGTATATTCTCTCCAATTTTACCTGAGGTGATCTCATATTTGGAATTCTCTTCATCTTTTGGAATACAATGGGTTGTGGTGCTAGGATTTATATGGCTTTGATTGTGCATTGCTCGATTTGTTGCTTGAGTTTTTTTTGTTGGATTCGTGCCCCTACTGGTTCTTGAAGAATTGTGTCCGCTCTGGTTGTCGTTGTGTGGATATGACTGCCTATTGCTTGGGTCTTGTCGTCGACTTGTGAGAACCATATTATAGGAGAGAGCCATACCCCCTTCTCCAGATGAAGCCACGAGAAGTTGTAAACTGCCCTAACCCTTGGAATTTTGCAGAAACCCTAAACCCTCACTCTTCCCTAATTGAGACTTCTTGATGCTCGAACAAAGTGGTGTTACTATTAGTACCATTTTTTTATTGAAGGGTTGATTTTAAAGTTTTTTATCACAACATTATGGGCTTTTAACACTATGGTTGCAAAATGTTGTAATTTTAACTTTGCAAAAATGGTGATTCTGGGAGCACCACTATTTGAAATAGAGGTAAAAATAGCCACTAAATGCAACTTCTAAAAAAGAGATAATTCTAGATGGTTCTCGTCAAACAGATAACTATGTTAAGCATCATTTTTGGGGGTTAAAATTACAACTTTTTCAAAACCACGGTCTTAAAAACTAGTATCATTGCAACGAAAATCTTAAAATCAACCACCAAATGAAAAAATGATTCTAACAATAGCACTCTCTTTTCTTCAAGGTTAGATTTGCAACTTGTTTGAAACTATGGCCTTAACTACTAGTACCATTGAAACAAAACCTTAAAATAAATTTTTAAATTGAAAAGAGATGTAACAATACCACCTTTTTTAAGTGATGTCATAAAAGAAACCATTGCTATTAAAAACAATTCATCAAATTAAAATTATTAAAAAACAAAGAAAAAAAAGAAGAAGATAAAAGATAGTGAAAAACAAAAATAGACGGAAAAACCCAAAATTAGGGGAAAAAACATATTTTTTAAAAATAAAATATTTTAAATTATAAAAAGATAAAAATAAATCTCCCTTTCTCTCCGCCCTCACCTTCCTTTTTAAAAAATATATATAGTACTCCAACAAGAAAAAAAATAAATAAATAAAAAAGAAAAACCTAAAAATCTAAAAAGAAAATCTAAAAAAAATCAAAAAACCAAACAATAAAATTAAAAAAAAAAAGAAAAAAGAAGAAGTGTGCGGATTAGAGAATGAATCATTCCCAAAATCACACTCCCCCACCCTTATAGTGAGTTTCCTCCTTATCCCCCCTTCACCACCCTCCTTTTCAAACGAGTTGTAATTTTCACCTCTAAGATAAAAGAGTGTTATTGCTAGCACTATTTTTAGGTTTGATATTGAATTTAAAATTTATATTGACAACATTACATGTTTTTAAGACCATGATTACAAAAGGTTATGATTTTAACCCAAAAATTAAAGAGTACCACTGGTAATATGATTTTTCAATTTTGAAATTAATTTTTAAGTTTTTCAAAAAAATATATATATATTTTAAAATTTAGAATTCTCATTTTAAAATCAAAATGCTTGTAAAATTAATTACTAATATAAATCATATACATAAATTTATTTAACATCATAATCTTATTTCTTTGAGGATTGATTTATATATATGTGTGTGTGGGGTTCTTACCTTTTATTGCTCATGTTCACTTTGGAATCCTCCATTTAAAAAGAAAATTATTTCATAAATGTGTAAAAACTTTTGTAACACTTGATTTTGACATAATATTCTTCTTTCTTTGTACTACATATTTACATTTGATTCTTTTCAACATTCAATTCACTCATTTCGTAGAGATACAATGGTGATTGAATTGATGTTAAGTACGAGGACCATTGTGTTGAGAATTGGGATTCATAAAGAGAAACATAGACTTGGGAGTTAACTAGATTAAGTCTCCTCAAAATGAAATTGAGATCGAGGAAGTAATTGATGATAGTAACATTTTTCCTTTAATTTCCTTTCTTTAAATTCTCAAGGATGGGTTTTGGACCATCTCTTAAAACCATTTGATTTCGATATCCTTGCCATAGCCTTTATAAGATTTTTTAATTTTCTAATTTAAATTAATGTTTTTGAAGATGGCATAGGTCATTAGAATTGGCTTGGGTACATAGGAAAAATTATTCTTGATTTGTTCCAAGATTCTTGGAGAGTGAAAATTATCCCAAATGTATTTATCAGGATCAACATTTAATTAATAATTGTTTTGATATTTGTGATTTTAATTTCATTGGAGGCATTTTTTTAAGGGGATAGTCTCTCTACAAGGATTTATCATTTGTCCACCTCCAATGCAAGCATGTCATTTGTTTGTATATTTTTTTATCCATGTTTCCAATGATCTGCAATAATTGATTTTTCCATTTGTTATTCTCTTATTTAAATATATTAATTGTCCCTATTTCTACCTTCCTACCAGATGACATACACTACATTTATCCAATACTCTATGCTTGTTAATTATGACCATATGATTTGAAAACCAAAGACCTAGGGATATTATGATTATATTAAAAAGTCTATAGTAAATTGACGAGGGTGAGGTTAATAAAAGTAGCTAGATTTGATGCACATACCAAATGTGAATGTTGTAGCTAAATCCCAACCTGTGAGTATTAATACTCCTATATTTTATTAGAGTATGAACATGTTAGATGAAACATTGTAGCCACATGTCCTCCGGACAAATATATTCAAACATTTCTCATTAGACTGATTGACACATGCAACTATAGATAACTTTGTTGTCCTCCACGTGCTTCCTACTAGATGACATACACTACATTGATCCAATACTCTACACTTGTTAATTATGACCATATGATTTGAAAACCAAAGACCTAGGGATATTATGATTATATTAAAAAGTCTATAATAAATTGACGAGGGTGAGGTTAAGAAACGTAGCTAGAGTTGATGCACATACCAAATGTGAATGTTGTAGCTAAATCCCAACCTGTGAGTATTAATACTCTTATATTTTATTAGAGTATGAACATGTTAGATGAAACATTGTAGCCACATGTCCTCTAGACAAATATATTCAAACATTGCTCATTAGACTGACTGACACATGCAACTATAGATAACTTTGTTGTCCTCCATGTGTGCTATTGAGATATCGACATGCATTCGTTGTAGTTGAATATTTTTACCACTACTTCCTTAACCTATAAGTTGTCCTTGTGTTTAATGGAATACATTGTTTATATTCATTGCAATCGAATTTATCAACATTTCCCACCGATCGATGAACTGGAAATATGCAAGGATTGCACACAACTAACAACAGGTCGGTTCTATAGTCTGCTTGGTATATATAGAAGGATGATTGAATATAGAGGGGAAGGCTTGATTAACACGAGAGAATATCTCTTGCGATATGTCAAAGAATATCCTTTAGGTGCTTTTATTTTGAATCTATGTCCTCATTATTTCTTATTCATCTACATTCTATCCTTCAATTCCTCTCGATTTGAGTCTTGGCGCATTCCCATTTGTTCATCTACATACAAATCTCAAGTAAGCCAACTATCATCTTCATTCAAATATAAGCCTCACCCAAATGATATTTTGGAATTCAATATATCTAAATACATTTAGCTTCCAAGCAATTATTTTTAGGTCCATTCAATAGATCGGATGAATGGAATTTTAATCTACCACTCTTAAGTGTGGACCATAGTTAACTAGTTTTTGTTTTGGTGTTTGTGAATTTGATGTGTGTGTGTGTGGTTGTGATATCTTACATAATATTATAATTCATATTCCATGCTTTCATTTCCATGCCATATGTAACACATGCAAAAAATATGAGTAGGCCCACTTGAAATGACTGCTCACAATAGGAACACACTAACCTTTGAATTCTCTCAATACAATGGTGATTGACCCTCCACAAACAAAGGATAAAAAACACCACACCTTACTGAAAAATTGATTTCCATACCTTGAAACCCACACATATTCAATCTAAAAAGATAGGGACTTGCTACTTTGCAATGCTCCTTATTATAAATGTAATTTTTAGGTTACACAACCGATTCAACTAAGTACAACATAACAAGTTCTTCCTACAAAAATTGCTTATTGCATCACACATGCACTAGTTGATAATGAATGACACCCAATAATGTTAACAAAATCATTGAAAATAGGTTAACAATTTTTTCATATGTCAACACAGATAATTTCAAGCAAACTTAAAGTAATTGTGTACCAATCATCATTGTAAAATAACTAACAGATGAATGTGCAAAAAAGACAACTATTTTTTTAATTGTGGCATGTATAGTATGGCTACATAAGGTAGAAGAGTGGATTTAGGTCAATAATCTTAACTACATCAACATACAACACTTTGGCTCGCATAGAAAATATCATAGCTTTGAGCTCACTACAAAAATATCCTTACAACCTATGGCTCAAAAATGTTTTATAGTTCTTTGTTCACTATTTACCTTAGCTTGTTCAAGCTCCACTTTGTTCATTTGTCATATCTCTCTCATATGGTTCATATATCATTTCATTGCATATATAACAAGGTCTGGATGGCAACTTAGTCCCTACCAAGTAGATTTTGAAATGGAAATGATAGTTTGATTATGGCTCCTTCGGTTTCGTAACCATTGTACTTGAAAGATCCAATCAGTTGGTAATTATGGGTAATTATGGTTGAATATGTGATCGTGGAGAGAATATTTTAGTCAATTGTTGTATATTTTTTTAGTATAGGTATGGATATGGCATGTAAGTAAGAATCATGCTTTTGTGGATGAACTTCCTCTAAAAACTAAATATAATATGACGATATAGCAACAAATTATGAATTTTAAATTTTCATTTTAAGAGTAGCATGAAATGCTTAACTATGGTTTAATATGTGGTAATTGTATAATATGTGGCAATTGTATGGCAAGTTTATCCTTCGTGGTCACTATCATATAGTGCTTTCCTCTTGAGTGATGGGTTGGTGCATTGTATGTGTAGGTTTGAAGCTTATGCATTGATGGCTTCTGCGGACCAGTCTTTATATTGTAATATTTCATTAAGTATTTAAGTATTTATGCATTGATGGATTATGCATGGACTAATAATTCTTTTAATATAATCATGATAGTAAGGATTATATGTCTCTCCTCAAATATTTCCACATGTGTTGTATGTCTCTCCTCAAATATTTTCATCATGATAGTAAGGATTATATGTGTTGTATGTCTCTCCTCAAATATGTCCACATGTTTTTTGGAATGTTCCTCTCCTTACCTCTCAAACACCTTGATTGGCATGAACTCTAGCTAGATCCAGACCTAGGATCTCCACTACACTTCACTCATTGATATCATTTATTGCAATTGATCCTCATAGTGTTAGGATAATTTTAAACTAACACATATCACTTTCTCATCTAATGACTAAGATCCCAACATATTCATCATTTTCCAAGGACAAGCCAACGTTTTCATTGAATCCCTTACACTTACACCTAGGGCTTCTAGATCCACTTTATATTTAGACACCTAAATTTAATTACCTAAATATGGTGGTCAAATGTGTAGAGATGTTATATATTCATGCACATGTAGCCTTGTTTACTACTTGCAAACATTCCCAAAGATGATAAAAGAGAATATCCTCCTTCTTGCAAGTAATCATTTAAATGGAATTTCCTAAGCATGGTGGTATTCTCACCAAACTTCAATAATAATAAATATGTGGGGGTCATCAAAGAATAAGCTACCAACAACACTCTTACATACATTACTACATGGGATGCATTGTGCTAGGCCTTGAGAAGGAATTTTTATTCTCTGGTTTATTTATCTAACTGAATGCGCAAGATGGCCTATCTCTCTTGAATGGAGAGAGTGATAATCACTCTTCACAGAGCTTAAAACCGTCTCTTATCACAACAAGTTGAAGGTGTTTAGATGGGGCATCCTAGAAGGAGGCCTAACCTCTTTTGAAAGACTCAAAAAGTATAACTTAGGGGATGGTAACTGTCCTTTTTGTTATGTTAAGGAGACCACACTACACATGCTTTGGTTCTATCTGATTACTCAAGATATTTGGTGTAAATCTAGATCAAAGTTATATGCATTTATAGTGGCTAATAGTTGGAAGTAAGGGATTATAAGTCTAGGAAATCTTGTTGATAAGATATTTAGTATGATTATTGTTAATATGATCATCTCTTATCAACTTTTGAAGACTCAGTGTAAAGTTATATTTGAAGAAGGGTTCTTATTCAATGTTGTTGAGATAGTCTCTGATATCATTTCCATGTTCTTATTATAGCTGCAAGCAGAGTAAGTCAAAATGATAGCTCTTATGAACAAGAAAAGAGAAAGTGTTTCTTCATAGGTAGAACAAAGCTACAATAGGTTGATCTTAAGTATCTTTAATCTTGAAGGTGATATTTATAGGTTGGTTAGGTATCTCTCCTCAAGTCCTGATCATACTCTTGTTGGATCCTCTCAAGAAGTGTAAGGTTCTCCACACAATTCCATTGATGTGGATTGTGAAGACTATGTGTTAGCACTGAGATTCACCCTCATATTGCTAGAGTATAAGCCCAGTACCTATCAAATAGGTTTGTAAAAGTAGATGTATGATCGAATGTCAAATGGAAAAAACTCAGTATGGAAATGTTCCAACACATAAATTCTAGGCCAGAATGCATAAGCAAATGAGGTTTTGGCTAACTTCAATCAGTGATTTAAAGATAAATGTGAGTAGTTGGAAGAATTAATGACAAAGGTGAATAAGTATGCTATAAGCATCAGGCCTCACTAGCAGATAGGTGAAGAAAAAAGCTCAGACACAAGAACTTCTTGATCTAAACCTTAAAACATTGATAACAATTACAACAACATCATAATCAAACATACATTACAACACAGCTATAACATCTCAATTGAATCATTCAATAATGAGAAACCAAGGTAAGAAAGAAGTACGATAATGAAAGGAACTCACTTCTATTAACCAAAATGTCTCATATCTCATACATAATACCAGAGTATGGATATGTCTTATCAAAAAATTACAATAGGGAGTCTATGCTCAACCATTTGAACCTCAAAATATCATTTTGATGATGTATATATAGTCTAAACAATAAGTAACAACATGAAGTGCGAGTTGGATCCTCTAACCTAGGATTCTCCCACTAAAACCTGGCAATCTAACATCTATACAAGTGGAGACAACAGAATGCTAGAAACATGTAAAATGTTGGCAACAACTCTGACACTCTGATATTTTCATAATGAGCTACTCCTTTATTGACATCTGGACATCACCTACTAGGCCCTGGAAAACTGCATTTTGTCTTACCGATTCAGACCATTTCCTTCCATTTAAAATCGAAAGGAATGTCATAATCTATCATCTCTTTTGGATGTGATATGGTGTGGATCATACCTTCTTCCCTGTAACTAGAAACGAACAGAAATGGCATGCAGATGGTGTACGGTTGAGCTGCAAGTGGAAAATGGTGGTTGTGAAAGGGTCCTAACGATTCCAGTATTCGAAAAGTAATAAACCAAATGAAATAAATCGACCAATGAGATTTATACTTTTCAAAATTTGTGGGGGTGTGAGAAAATGGTTTCAAGGCAATCCACCTTTCCTTCTGCAATTCTCTCGATGATGCCACATACCTTCGAGAGAAAATCGTGGTTTGAATTGCAGGACCGATTTTTGGTATTATACTTCATGCAACCTCAACCTCCACAACTGTTCCTGGTCGTTGATCTCGACGGATCATGATCAATGACATTTCATGCCCAATCAACTTGCATATTCTGCCAGATTTAACTTTTCCCTACCATCTTTATACCTTCTCTTATTTTATCTGGTTTCCAAACCCATTAGCGCTTCCACCAATTTTTGAATCTTGACCTCAAGTAATAAAAATTTTATTGGTGACTAACACTATGGTCCAACGTGGAAGTTCCTAAGGAGATTGGCCCTCGGTTCTAGCTTACACAAGCTCTAAGCTGAAGGGAAAGAGCTCATTTTTTTTTCAAACACCTACATGTCGTCGGTCTTTTGACGTCCCTAACGCCAATCACATGACGTCCTTGTCATTGGTATATAGTTTATTGTCTCTCCACCGACATTTCCAGCCTTCGGGATTCTGACGTCCCTAATTCCAGTCACATAGCATCCTTGTCATTGGTATATATTTGACCGTATATGCACTGACGTTACAAGTCGTCGGTCTTTTGACATCTAATTTCATCGATCACTTGGCGTCCTTGTAGTTGGTATATAGTTGATCGTCGTTCCATCAAAGTTTCCATCTTTCGGTCTTTCGATGTCCCTAACATCGGTCACTTGGCGTCCTTGTCATTGGTATATAGTTGACCATCGCTCCACCGACGTTGCTAGTCGTTGGTCTTCTGATGTCCCTAATGTCAATCACATGGCATCCTTGCCATTGGTATATATTTGATCATCTCTCCACTGACGTTTCCAATCATCGATCTTTTGATGTCCCTAACGTCGGCCAGATGGTGTCCACGTTGTGGAGATCGATGAAATGGGACATCGAAATTATGATGTCTCTGACGTCGCTGTAATGACAACTATATGGGTTTAGGATAGTCAAATCTGAGATGACACATATCCGCATTAAATGTTACAATAGAGACGATACCTATGGCGTTGAAAAAGCGACGTCATGTGAAATGACATTTGAGTGGATTTGTTGTTTTTCATTCTCTCAAAAATATAAAGTGGCAATTGCGTCGAACACGAAGTCGGAATTTTACCCAAATGTACTAGTGTATACTTCTATAAACATGTACCAATCAACCTGCACCAAACAACGTGTAACAACCTGTATCAATAACCTGTACCATACATCAACTTGTACC
>ML784339.1:26527-54185 GCA_009831015.1 Picea engelmannii | reverse complement strand
TGCCAACTCATCAACTACTTGTCTCAACCATGTACCCAACATGTACCTCAAACAAAATCCCTCATCAAGTTCATCATCCAAATCTGATTTGTAACTTTGTAATAGACCTGGTGTATATGATCACATACCTACAAACCGTTTTTAACTTTAAAAACAAGATACTAGCATTTTCATCAAACTTTACTTTAGTCTCACATGACTAATTTTGGATTAGTCAACAACCCTAACTTGCAATAATCATAATTATGTACCTGTAATGAATGAAGATATGAAAATGGTACACAATGTTCTTCAATGTTTTTTATGAAATTCCTTCATATTTCACTACTTGGAACCTCTCGGAAAAGGAGTTATAGCAAAAATGGCATACCTTGTTGAATTATGGCTTATTCTAGCGATCGAACTTGTAGAGAATTCCCCGCACGGAAAATTTGTTGTATAGATATGAAAATAGTACACAACATATTAAAGACTGTACTCTAACCAATACATTTGGTCTTACTTAATTTGGATCTGTTATGAATAATTTATGATGTTTTTACCCGAAACACTTGTTTTAGACTAGTTTCAAGACTAGCCACAAACCCTATTTTCCACGGAGTGTAACTCCAACAATCAACGACCCACAAGCTGAAATTTTTATCACAACTACTTGGATATGTTTCCTCAACGACCTCCATATTTTTCGGTCTGAATCATTCTATAAAAAAAATTATTGCTAAAATGGTGAGATGACCTGTAAATAACATACCTTAGAAAGCATCATCAAAAGAATTTATCCTCCCTTGAATTTTGGCCCTCTTTACTTCACCTTCCCTCTGAAATTCACCTTAGATATCCTTTGGTTACCTAAGTCACTTGTAGATATTCAATATTCTCAAGTGTGATTAAAATGAGAGACCCTTGCCTCTTATTTATACTTTTATGTAGCTTCCTCAAGGGGTTACCGTCTAACCATCTTAAACCACTTTCCTTATTTTAGGGCCAACCAACTTCTAACCACTTGTCCACTTAGTAATTTCTCCATTAACTTTATTATTTAAATCATTTATTTTGTAGCCACTTTGACTTATAGTAAACTCATCACTTCACTTTATTATTTAAATAATTTCTTCTTTGCAACAACTTTGACTACTTTGACCTTTTGGGGCTTCTAGATGACTCATGAGGGTTCTCCAACTTCACATGGCCATAACTCTCTAACCGTGAGGAGTTATGTGATGTTCAACGTACCACCGGAAATGGCATGACATGTACTATCCATATAGAATAGTATTACCTTCAAATATATTAAAAATCACACCATTATACATCAAACAAGCATGGGGCTTCTACATGATTCATGAGGGTTCTCCAACTTCACATGGCCATAACTCTCTAACCGTGAGGAGTTATGTGATGTTCCACATACCACTGGAAATGGAATGACATGTACTATCCATATAGAATAGTATTACCTTCAAATATATTAAAACTGATACCATTATACATCAAACAAACTTGGGTCCATTACCCAAACCTTTGTGCTACCAGAATTCGCTACCGGAATTTCTTCAAGGGTTGACATCAATAACAACCAACCCAAATAATCAACATATTCCTCCAACAGGAAAAACAAAATTGAAAAACCAAAAAATCTAAAAATAAAATCTAAACAAAAAAACATAAAACAATAAACTTAAAAAAAAAAATATATATATATATATATATATATATATATATATATATATATATATGTCTGGGGGTTAGAAAGGGAATCATTCCCAAAATCGCACTCCCCCCACCCCTCTAGTGAGTTTCCTCCTTATCTCCCCTTCACTACTCTCCCTATCAAACGAGTTGTAATTTTCACCCCAAAGAAAAAAGGATGTTATTGCTAGCACTATTTTTAGATTTGAGATTGAATTTAAAATTTGTGTTGACAACATTACATATTTTTAAGACCATGGTTACAAAAAGGTTGTGATTTTAACCTAAAAATTAAAGAGTACCACTGGTAACATGATTTTTCAATTTTGAAATTAATTTGTATGTTTTTTTCACAAAAAATATAGATTTTAAAATTTAGAATTCTCATTTTAAAATTATAATGCTTGTCAAATTAATTACTAATATAAATCCTATACATAAATTTATTTAACATCATAATCTTACTTTATCAAAAGAAAATTATTTAATAAACGTGTAAAAACTTTTGTAACACTTGATTTTGACATAATATTCTTCTTTCTTTGTACTCCATATTTGCATTTGATTCTTTTCAACATTCAATTCACTCATTTCATAGAGATACAATGGTGAGAATTGGGTTTCATAAAGAGAAACATAGACTTGGGAGTTAATTAGATTAAGTCTCCTCAAAATTAAATTGAGATCAAGGGAGTAGTTGATGATGGTGACATTTTTCCTTTAATTTCCTTGCTTTAAATTCTCAAGGATGGGTTTTGGACCATCTCTTGAAACCATTTGATTTCGATATCCTTGTCATAGCCTATACAATATTTTTTTAATGTTCTAATTTAAAGTAATTTTTTAAGATGGTGTTGGTCATTAGAATTGGTTTGGGTACAAAGGAAAAATTATTCTTGATTTGTTCCAAGATTCTTGGAGAGTGAAAATTATCCCAAATGTATTTATCATGATCAACTTTTAATTAATAATTGTTTTGATATTTGTGATTTTAATTTCGTTGAAGGCATTGTTTTAAGGGGATAGTCTCTCTACAAGGATTTATCATTTTCCCACCTCCAATGCAAGCATGTCATTTGTCTGTATATCTTTTTATCCATGTTTCCAATGATCTGCAATAATTGATTCTTCCATTTGTTTTTCTCTGATTTAAATATATCAGTTCTCCCTATTTCTACCTTCCTACCAGATGACATACACTACAGTGATCYAATACTCTACGCTTGTTAATTATGACCATATGATTTGAAAACCAAAGACCTAGGGATATTCTGATTATATTAAAGAGTCTGCGGTAAAATGATGAGGGTGAGGTTAAGCAAAGTAGCTAGATTTGATGCACATACCAAATGTGAACGTTGTAGCTAAATCCCAACCTATGAGTATTAATACTCCTATATTTTATTAGAGTATGTACATGTTAGATGAAACATTGTAGCCACATGTCCTCCAGACAAATATATTCAAACATTTCTCATTAGACACACGTGCAACTATAAATAAATTTGTTGTCCTCAATGTGTGTTATTGAGATATCGACATGCATTCAATGTAGTTGAATTTTTTTACAACTACTGCCTTAACCTATAAGTTGTCCTCGTGTTTAATGGAAGGCATTGTTTGTATTCATTGCAATCGAATTTGTCAACAATTCCCATCGATCGATGAACTGGAAATAGCAGAGGATTGCACACAACTAACAACAGATCGATTTAGAAGGACGATTGAATATAGAGGGGAATGCTTGATTAACACGAGAGAATATCTCTTTCTAGATGTTGAAGAATATCTTTTAGGTGCTTTGATTTTGAAGCTATGTCCTCGTTCTTGCTTATTCATCTACATTTTATCCTTCAAATCCTCTCTATTTGAGTATCAGCGCATTCCTATTTGTTCATCTACATATGAATCTCAAGTAAGCCAACTATTATCTTCATTCAAATATAAGCCTCACCCAATTGATCTTTTGGAAGTCATTATATCTCAATACATTTAGCTTCCAAGCAATTATGTTTTGGTCTATTCAATAGATCATATTAATAAGCCTCACCCAATTGATCTTTTGGAAGTCATTATATCTCAATACATTTAGCTTCCAAGAAATTATTTTAAGGTCTATTCAATAGATCATATTAATGGAGTTTTAATCTATCGCTCTTAAGTGTGGACCATAGTTAACTAGTTTTTGTTTCGGTGTTTGTGAATTTGATATATATATATATATATATAACCACACTTTACTGAAAATTTGATTTCCATACCTTCAAACCCACACGTATTCAATCTAAAAATATAGGGACTTGCTACTTTGCAATGCTCCTTATTATAAATTTAATTTATTCAACAATAGAAATCTCTTACACTCTCTATGGGACTTACATGTGATGTAGTTTGTTGGCAATTCCTTTCTTAATTTAATAGTTATGATTATAGTTTAATCCCCTCCGATTGGGATTCTAATCATACTTTAATCCCCTAATGTTAAGGATTGGGGTTCATTACCTCCTCTGATTTCATTGAATTTAAGGCCTTGAGATGTGATACCCCTAATCTGAACCCCAATTGTAAATGAAAATGTAAATGTAGATTTGGGTTGGTGAGACATTGGCACCAAGTGTTGGTTCAGTTTTGGGCGCACATGAGTAAGTGCATGAGGATTACCTTGAAGTGCACATCGGACTAAGTTGTATATGTGTGTGTGAGAGAGAGAGAGGCTGAATAGTATGTGTGTGGTTATTGGGATGGTGAGTTGGGATGCAAAAAGGCCATTGTTCATATCCTTGTAAAATGTAATCACACAGAAATTATTAATAAAATCACATCGTTGCGCGTAGACCAAACAAATGAAAAGAGACGAGGGACTAAAATCCATCGAAAATGGAAAAGGGGGAGCTTGATTCCAAATGAATATTTTGTTAATATTTCTGAAAAATATATTTTATGGATATTAATTTACCTTAAGTTCCCAAGGGATGGAAACGAATCACCAAGTGGCTGAAGGTGACAAGTGTCTAGTTATGACCATGAAAATATATGATTGGACCTTAGAGCATTTTGGGGAGATCACTCACTTTTTCTTCATTGGTCGGACCATCTGAACGGGGGAATGACCATTACCTTCTCTACAGAGAAAATATTGGAAAGGGGTTTTTCCATCTAGTAACTTCTTGATATCATTTCCCATTTCCGGATTTTTCCCTCCCCGTTCTATTTTCCCAATTTCTTTTTTACATTCATTTTCCCTCTTCTACACCTCCCCTTGTTTCCCTCTTTCTTTTATCCCTTCTTCTATCCCTTTATAGTTACCATACTTAGTCGTATTTCAAAAATTGGCGGATTCGCGGGTTGGTGGACCTTCATCTCCATCTACTTTCCTATTTTATAAGTCTGACTGACCGCCTTGCTACATTACACTTAGCCATTTTCTCAACTTCATGGCTTGGCGGGTTCAAGACCTCATCCTCCAAGTTTCGTGATCTCCACTTCGCACCCAAAGTTTTGTGATCTACATTATGATCATTAGATTTGTCGCGGGTGCCAAGCCCCTAAGTACTTTATCTCTTCTACATGCAAGTCTGATCGACTGCCTTTCCACACTTAACATATTTCTGATCATCCATAACTGCAGGTTCCCATGTTGGCGGGTTCATGAAAATCTCCATATTCCAAATTGCTCTCGTATGTCCCTTCCATTTTTTTGCCTTTCCCAATATGAATTAAGTGTTGTTTAATGCTAACAACTATTGTGCAGGCTCTAGAAAGACCGTCATTAATGGAAAAAATATCGAGGAATTACTAATTAAATTGCATTAATTCTCCATTTTCGAAGGGATTGTATTATCGTCATCTCTCCGAAAATATTTATTTCAAGTTGTTATCCAGCTAAATAAATACTCCCGTCAACCTATGGTAAGCATCATCTAGACAACATTTTTGTGGTGATACTTTAAATATCTTTGGTTTTGAAGACTATAACTTCCAGTGATCAGGAGCATATTCATATTATTCCTCTCCTCCTGCATAGAAAGACATAATTTGGGCATCTGGAATGGCTTGTGTTGGGTGTGTTCTTGATGTTTTTTACTATAAATAACTTGTTGCATGGTGCGTGGAGATGTACATGCCAAGCCAGAGAATTATACAACTCCAAGATCATTCTCGGATTTCCCCTTCACCGCAAGTTTTTCACAAGTTGTTGACGCTCCCAGAGCCAAATATTACTTTCAAAGGAGAAGATTGAAAATATTTTTTGAAGAAACATAACAATGGGATTGACCTCATGCCCAAATATTTGGAGAATCCTACGTCTATTCCAGAAGACATAACCAGGATCCAGGTTGAGTCTTTTAAAAAAACCTATCGAGAAATTGTGTGGTTGTTTACCAGGTTGACATGTCAGGAAAGAACTGTTGCTATCTCTCACATGATTTTATATATTTTATATTTTATAGTGAAAGAACATGCCATCTTTGACTAGGGGAAATTCATTTCTATCGAAATCTCATCCCAGTTGTCACACTATAAAAGGGACAAAATTTTATTTATGGCTTCCTATCTGGTATATGTTATTCTGTATTGTTGTCAATTTCCAAACCTGGCCATAAGTAAAAGGGTGAGTCATGAAATAGATCCAGTTACCTTCTGGTATCAAGCATTATGGAGACATAAGACCCATCTGTATTTTTATGAAGATTATAATGATTTTGTCTCAGTTTTCAAAAGGTTGTTGTTGGGTGAAAATACTTCAAGGATATCTGACCAAGCTAACAGATTCTTAGAGAAAAAGGGAATGATTGAACAAATGGAGAATCACAATGTCATAAGGATATTTTGTTCCAAATAAAATCCTTCTTTTATCCCATATCATGTAATTGAAAGATTATTCATTACAGAGGTGGCAAGGTAATACAACTTCTGGCTACATTTTTTCCATGAAAAAAGGAAAAAAACAATTCATTCCCTTGCCATGGAATATTGGAAATTTCATATTTAGAAACACAAATAAAATCGAACGAGTTTGAAAATCATTTCAATAATATGAATTTAAAGTACACTGAAAGGATAAAGGGGTTTGATCCTAACAAAATCTTTGTAGAACTTATGCTTTTGGTGGGATTCAGTAACTCGTTCATCCATACTATCTTGAATGAATAAGAATAAGGTAACAACCAAAGTACTCATGTACACGATGTTGGTGACCTAGAAATAGTACTCAGTACTAATGATTTTTATAAGCAAAAGGGAAAGGGTCTCAGTGAAAGGAGCGCCTAGTCTCTAGTTGTTACTCCCAAAAATACAACATCCCAGAGCAATGATCCAACGACTCACCCAATTAAAAAGGTTCTCAACGAAATTTCAAGTGGAGGGGGAGAAAAGAATCCTCCCCTTGGAAAAATCGATAGTTCACATAATCTCCCTGTAAGAAAGAAAAGGACGAAATTGGTGCAAGAGGAAGAGGATAATCTTATAGAAAACGACATCAATATCTTTTCTCTGGAAGACATGGAGCTACAGGTCTATATTGAGAAAATATTTCCCATGATGGATCAGCCAGAAAGTATGGCCCAACAAAATTATTTATTAGAAATCGTTTCAAATGAGACCTTTAGTGAAGAAGAGTCATTTACTTTTCAAAGTGTTGTTTTTTATAAGGAGTCCAAAAAATTGATTGTAGAAAGAGGTGACTAGAGAAGTAAAAATGGAAAGTATCTCTCAAGGCTCAATCTAAAGGACATGCATCCATCCCAAAATTCTAAAATCCATAGGGCAACCATAGATTCTATTGATGACTCTGTTGATGGTCTGGAAGCTGAAAACACTAAGTTAAAAGAAAGGATCAGAGAGTTGGAAAATTCCTTAATGAATCTTACAATTCTAGAAAGTCCTTTGTCATTGGTTAAACCAACCACACCCACCATTAATTTAAAAGGATATTCAAGTTTACTAACAACAATCCGAAGATATGTAGAGAAAAACATTAAAAAGAGAATTCCACTGATGACAAAAGCATGGGAGGTATCAAAAAATATTGTTTCTTTCAGGTCAAGGGCACATGTTTTTCATGAGTATTTGAAAGTTGATTTAAAGAATGACGAAGGTTTCTATGATGATCTTGTTTTTCCATTTGGAATTAAAGTCTCAAATATGATAGAATTGAAAATAAGAGAAGAGGATTTTCCCTACCCAAATAGAATTAAACAACTAAATTCTTGTTGGAAGGAAAAGATCAAGAATTTGAATAACATAGTCCAAGCATGCAACAAAGACACGGTAAAAAGAGAAGAATTGTTCAAAATACTCATGGAGATAGATCTAGTAGGAAGCACTGATGAGGTACAAGACCCTAATTTAATTCTCATTTTAATGTTTCTGACAAAGCAACAATTTGATGAACAAGTTGAGATATGAAAACGGTTATGAGAGGAGAAATTGTATGGCTTAGTTGAATATAATGAAGAATAAATATACAATTGGTTGGTTGATTATTCTATGAAAAATAAAGATATTGAAGAGGCAATACATGGAATTTATCATGACTTAACAGACTTGGAAGGCGGATTATTGAATATTAAAATTAGGCATGAAATAAATGTTGCACCAATGAAAAACTAAATCAAAGATTGGTTTAAAAAGGAAATTGACAAACTAATTAAAGAAGGCCAACAAACAACAGTTGAGACGGTTCCTATAATTGTCAATGAGGATAATAAAAGGACAGCAGCAAGCAAGTGAACAAGGAGAGAGACCATCGTAGTCTTTCTACTCTGGTATTTCCCACCATCTTCTTTCCACAGCTTACTTCTTGTTTATATTTTCTTTATGGTTTGCGGGAGCCCCAATCCCAGTCCTAAGGACAAATGCATTTAAATTTCAAAGCTTTGTAACAAATTCTATATTTTTTCAAAAATCCCAAGAGAATTATTCTGGGAGCAGTTTTGATTGTATTTTGTAACTCTGAGTTTTTTAGTATAAAATATTTGAGATTGATCTATCATTATCTTTATTTGAGCTCCCCATGTGTTCACACTACTAAAGTTTTATTATGCATGCAGACCATCTTCTTTTATTTTATGTGATCAGAAATATTTAGTTTAACTATGATGGATGTGAGGAAATTTTGTTTATCTTTTTCAAATATGTGATGTGTGAGGTTTATGGTCATCTCTCAAGAACTCTCTTTTAAAAACAAAACTTTATCTTACTGCAATCTTTATATTTGTTTGAATATTATGGTGGACTTTCTCAAAGTACTATATTATTTTAAAAATCTAGAATTCCAAGAAAATCTTGAAACAAAGAGGAGTACCACCTCTATAAAAACACAGGGGGATTTGTATCCCCGTGAGGTTGTCGTTTTGGTCCTAACAGATTCAAGAATCAACATAACCAGAGTCTTGTTGTCGAAGAGGTGAGTTGTCAGGACCGTGAGCATTCTCTCCATGTAAGAGATTTCTTGTCGAAGAGACAGGTTGTAAGGCCCGTGAGCATTCTCTCCAAGTGAGATATTTTTTGTCGAAGAGGTGGGTTGTCAGTCCCATAAGCATTCTCTCTAGGTGACATATTTTTTTTCAAAGAGGTGAGTTGTCAGGACCATGTGAATTCTCTCCAGGTGAGATATTTTATGTCGAAGAAGTGGGTTATTAGGCCCATGAGCATTCTCTCCAGGTGAGACATTTTCTAGGAATTATTCCCTGGTGCACTGAGAATTAGTTACAGGGATCTAAGACTTCCTATATGGCCTATTATTGAATCCTTGGAAGGGAAGTGGGACAGCCAAGGGATTGTTGAGAAGAGAAGGGGCACACTTCCTGGGGTGGGATAAGCATGTGGGGAATGAGAGACTGTAGGCTAGTTGCAACAGTTGAGCACCTTGAATTGAATTTAGTTGGTTATAATACCTTATCCTGGCATTAGGAATCATTTTGACTTGGTGGAGTTTAATCCCCAAATCAGGGCTGACCTGATGTTGAAAGTATATAAGCAATAGAGTCTATGGCTAGGAGGAATATATGAGCTCTGCACGCAATTGGTGACTCTTTATAGAAATATAAGTGTCATTTATGTTATTGTCTAATTTATTGTGTGCTTAATTATCTATGTCTGATATGGGTTTATTTCCTGTATGACATTGCATATAATTAATTGTAATTATTTTGTATGATGTTATTTGTACATGTAAGAATGATTTTGTATTCAGTAATTATTGTTGCACATGTAGAGTATGATAGTTATTAAGTATTCATGTTAGTTAACTTTGTAATAATGGTCATGAATTTTTGAGGCAAGGATAGAATTTCCATGCATACAGGGAGATAATTTGTGCACGCAAGAGATTGGAATCATTGTGTGTACATAGAAGGAGATTTGCATTCACAAGGAGAAATAAATCTGCATGCGGCACCAAAATCTGTGCATTAGATTTATTTTGGAGTGGCATTGCTCAGAAGTAAGTGGTATCATAGCATTTTGTTAGCACTGGTAATAGGGACGTTACAGGTTGGTATCAGAACTCCATTTTCAACACTGAGCATGCATGGACCAAGTATCTACTTAAGGAAAAATTTGGACCGGTAAGTGATCAAATTTGGAATTACAGTGCGACCATGGTGCACAGAAAATACGAATGTGCACGTGTGTGCGCTAATTTTTGACTTTGTGGGGTGTGTCACTGGAAATGCGCAAAAAAAAATGGTGCATGGGTGTACGCACTAAAAAATTGGGGTTGCGTAGAGAAAAATTGGTGGTGCATGTGTAATACTAATAAGCAATGTATATGTTAAATATTTACATCGCTCATTGGTATGTGTTGAATAATAGTGCGTGCGCAGGCTTCATATAGAATAAAGAAAAATTTAAAGGGTATTTGGGTGAATTCCAAATGACCATAATTTACTGCACAATACTCAAAATTTCTCAAGGGAGAAGTCGATAGAAATGTTTTGGACAGAGGAGTCCAATTAGTCACCCAGAAATTTTGAATTGGGACGTTAAAATCATCCAAGAAATCAGAAGGATTATGACAAAATTGTGCATATTTTTCATGAAGTTGTCACATGATTAGTCTAACAAATATTATTACCTACACATTTTTCATAATTAAAAACTATTAGATCAGGATAGAATCAACGCAGAGAGTCAAAAGCATGGAATATACGCAATGAATTTACATCCATGGTGATGAATTCAGGGGTTTGTATATTAGTATGGGTATTGATAGTACAAATTCCAATTAGCATAGAGAAGGCAAGGAGGAGAACATAAACTTGGTAGAAACCATAAAGGGACTGCAAAACTATTTCCAAAGCTACAGAGTTGATGATGAGAGTTTTATGAAATCCAAGGAGTAGTAACATAGCTTCAATATCACGTTGATACAATGCTTGGACATACTAGAAAAGAAAATGGATAAGGAGACAGAGTGAAGCAAGTCAATAAGTCGTAGGTCTCATAATGAGAGAAGAAAAACAAGAAGTGTTGACAAGAATCACCATCACTCACCAAAGCATTCATTTAGGAAAGCGTGTAGTAGCTTAAGTCCATCTTCTGTAAAAAAGAATAAGAGAATGACTAGGGTAGACTAACTATAGGGAGAAATGAATAATATTAAGCCTCATACCTTTGATTGTGAGTAAAAGAAGAATGAATATGAAAATACCTGGTTGTTGGGAATGAGGAAGTACTTCCAGCTACATAATTTATCTACGCAGGTAAAAGGGAGAATTTCCATCTATCAGCTAAAGGGAAAAGAATAAATGTGGTGGGATCAGTTCGTGCAAGTACAACACATTGATGAGAAGAAGGTTACTTGGAGGGAGTTTAAAAGGTATTTTCAAAAGAAATACTTAACCAAGAAATAATATGACAAGAAAATGAAGGAGTTCTTTGAACTCAAGCTTGGGAGTATGAAAATAGATGAGTATGAAAGAAGATTCTTAGAGTTGTTGAGATATGTTGAATTCATCAAGGATGAGCAAGTTAAATTTCAAAGGTACCTAAGTGGGCTTCCATCATTTATTAGTGATAAGATACAATATGATGACTCCAATACATTGGAGGAAACCATAAGGTGAGATAAATGTCTCTATGATCAGCAAAGGGGAAGACCTAATTTCCAAAGGGATTGGGGAGACAAGAAGAAAAAGAAGATGGAACAGAGGAAAAAGGGGACTAAGCCACCATTTTTTCAGAAATACTTCTCAAGGACATCCAACTCCCAAGGATCCCATAATGACTGAGACAATGGGGAAAATACTAAGGCAACCACCTATTCAATGTCGGGGTTGTGGAGAAGACCACATGTATAGATATTTCCCTCATAGAGGTGAAAAAGTGAGGACTGTTAACAATGCACAAGAAGCTACTATAGTTGAAGACATTGGCATAAATGTACCAAAGATCTACGCAACCCTGGATAACAGGAAAGTTGAGTTTTAGTCGCACATGATTGAAGTGGAAGGTAAGATTAATGACCAACCCATGGCTATTTTAATTGATTCAGGATCTATTCATAGTTATCTGGATCCTAATATGGTGGAAATATTCCAATTGCCAAGAAGCAAGGTTGGAAAATCTTGGTTGGTACAACTAGCTACAGGAGAAAAAAAGAAAAGTAATGATATGGTTAAGGCATGTCCAATGGATATGAATGGGATGAGAGAAAAAGATGATTTGAATATCATACCTTTGGGATCATATGATTGTCTAATTGGCATGTATTGGTTGGACTAGCATCGTGTTGTTATAGAATGTTACAATAGGCATTTACTTGCTTGGACGGGGAAGGAAATTTAAGAACAATTCAAGGCATTCTAAGAGTTGTAACTATCATATAAGTTTCATCCTTGAAATTGAAGAAAAGATATAGGAAAGGGTGTCAAGTATTTGCAGTGCACATGGAGGAGGCACCTAAGGATAAAGTTCCAAATGTTCAAGACTGTGCAGTACTAAAATAATTTGAAGATGTCTTTAAAGAAATATTGAGGTTTCCATCGAAAAGAGATATCGATTTCTCTATAAATTTGATTCCTGAAGTAGCTCCCATATCCAAGACTCCTTATAGGATGAGTACACCAAAGTTGAAGGAATTGCAGATGAAACTGAAGATATTATGAATAAGGGGTATATGCGCCCAAGAGTTTCATCATCGGGTGCCCCAGTATTGTTTGCGAAGAATAAGTATGGTACGTTGAGGCTTTGTATTGACTTCAAACAGTTGAACAAAGTAACAGTAAAGAACAAGTATCTTTTTCCAAGGATAGATGACCTATTTGACCAGGTGAGGGGTGCCTAGATATTTTCAAAGATTGATCTCAAATATGAATATCACCAAGTGAGAATTAAAGAAGAATAAATCAACAAGACTTATTTCATAATGAGGTATGGCCATTATGATTTTACAATAGTGTCATTTGGGTTGTTGAATGCACCAATTGTCTTCATGTGTTTAATGAATAGTATTTTCAGAGATTACTTAGATAAGTTTGTCATTGTATTTTTGGATGACATACTTGTTTACTCAAAGTATGAAGAAGAACATGATCAACACTTGAGGATGGTGCTGCAAGTACTCAGAGAACACCAGTTGTATGCAAAGTTGAGCAAGTGTTGCTTCGTCCAGAGGAAAATTCATTGCTTGGGTCATATCATTTAAAAGGAAGGGATAGATGTGGATCTAGAGAAGATAAAATCCATTGAAGGATGGCCAACACCAAGGAATTTCGTAGAGGTGAGGTCCTTCCTAGGACTTGCAGGGTACTACAAAAGGTTTATTAAAGGTTTCTCAAAGATTGCACACCCAATTGCATCCTTACAAAAGAAAGGTGTACGATTTGAATGGACTCCATATTGTGTAAGGAGTTTTCAGCACTTGAAAATTTTGTTGACAAGTGTGTTAATTTTGAGAATTGTTGATCCTAATGAAGACTTCATTGTGTGCACTAATACATGCAAGGAAATGATCAGTGGAGTTCTTAGTCAGAATGGGCATGTGGTATGCTACAAATCAAGGAAATTAAAATAGCATGAAAGGCACTATGCTACTCATAATTTGGAATCGGAAGCCATATTGCATGCCTTGAAGATGTGGAGGCACTACCAAATTGGGGAAAAGATTTGAGTTGAGGATAGACCATAGTGGTCTGAATTATTTGTTTGGACAATCAAGTTTAAATGCCAAACAAAGAAGATGGTTGGAATTCCTCAATGTGTATGACTTTGATATCAAGAATATCAAAGGAAAAGAGAACAAGGTGGTTGATGCACTCAGCAGAAGGGTGCATGAGATGCATGCTACAACCATTATCATGTACAAATAATATTTGAGTGAAATGTTTTTAGAGGTGGCCAAATCAGATCATCGCTATGTGGACATAAAGGTAAATTTACAACAAGGTAAATTGCAATAAAACTTTGAAGGTTATGAGCTAAAAGAGGATGGAATCCTCATGTATAGGTGCAAATTTTATGTGCCAAATAATCAGGAGTTGAAAAGTATTTTATTGTCAGAGATGCATAAACTTCCTTATGTTGGGAACCCACACTACCAGAAAACAATTTCATTGGTCAAAAATAAATACTATTGGCCAGGCATTGAAAAAGAGGTTGTTGATTTTATTGCTAGATGTCTTGAATGTCAAAAGGTCAAGGTTGAGCACAGACACCCAGTTAGTTTTATACAACCTTTTCCCATTCCTAAGTGGAAATGGGAAGTTGTAACCATGGATTTCATTACTAAGCTACCTAGGAATTCTAAGCAACATGATTCTATTATGGTAGTCGTGGATAAGATTACTAAATATTCTCATTTTATTCCAATGAAGTCAACTCAAAAGGAAGCCAACATTTTTTATATATACATGAGAGAAATTGCTAGGTTGCATGGTGTACCTAAGACAATTGTGTCTGACACAGATCCAAATTCACATCGCATTTTTGGAAAGGGCTATTCAAGGGATTTGGGACAAATCTGAAATTTAGCTCAACATATCACCCTAAGTCAGATGGAAAGATAGAGAGAGTAAATCAGGTGATTGAATATATGCTCAGGATGTATGTGATGGATAAGCCATAAAAATGGGAAGATTACCTACACTTGGTAGATTTTTCATACAACAATGGGTATCAAGCATCTTTAAAGATGAGCCCATTTGAGGCACTTTGTGGTAGAAAGTAAAACACACTAGTGAGTTGGGACAACCCAGCAGACCGCGTTGTGGTTGGGCCAAATTTGCTAAGGGAAGTGGAAGAGAAAATGGTAAAAATAAGGATGAATTTAAAGGTTTCCCAATACAAAAAGAAAAGATGTGCAAACAAAGGAAAAACCCCTAGAGAGTTTAAAGTGGGTGACCATGTGTTATTTAAATTAAAAGCAAGATGTAGTTCCCTGAAGCTGGGAAATTGTTCTAAGCTGGCAGCACGCTATTGTGGGCCATTTGAAATCCTAGAGAGGATTGGTACTATCAAATATATGCTTGCACTGCCTGCATCCTTGTGTATTAATAATGTTTTCCATGTATCTTTTCTCAAAAAGTATGTACCTGATGTTAATCATGTCATTGATTGGAATGTGATTCAGGTGAAGCTAGAAGGTGATTTTCGAGTGCGACTAGTTTGCATATTGTATCGGAAAATCAAATAGCTCTGAAATTGATCCATGGAGCTAGTAAAGATCCAATGGACCTGGTATGGTACCGAGGATGCAACTTGGGAGCGTGAGGATGCTATGCAGGTAGAGTATCTGCATATTTTTGAAGACTTTTGAAGTTTTTGTAGGTACATGTGTATATAATGCATTGAGGATGGTGCATAAATAACGGGGAGGGGACATTAATACCCCTAATCTGAACCCCAATTGTAAATGAAAATGTGAATGCACATTTAAGCCATTGACACCAAGTGTTGGTTCAGTTTTTCATGCACCTGAGTAAGTGCGCAAGGATTACCTTGAAGTGCACATTGGACCAAGTTATATATATATATGAGGTCAAAGATCATGTGTGTGGTTATTGGGTTGGTGAGAAGAGATGCAAAAAGGCCAGTGCACCTATCCTTGTAAAATATAATTACAATAAAATTATTAATTAAATCACATTGTTATGCACAAACCAATTAGACAAAAAGAGATGGGGGGATAAACTCTACCGAAAATGGAAAAGGGGGGACTTGAGTCCAAGGGAATATTTTTTTAATATTTCCTCAAAGTATGTTTTATGGATATTAGTTTATCCTAAGTTTTCGAGGGATGGAAACGAGTCACCAAGTGGCTGAAGTTAATTCTGAAGGTGACAAGTGTCCAGTTATGACCATGAAAATATATGACTGAACCTTAGTGTATTTTGGGGAGATCACTCACTTTTCCTTCATCGGTTGAATCATCTGACTGGAGGAACGACCATTACCTTATTTGTAGAGAAAATATTTGAAAGGGGTTTTCCCATCTAGTAACCGGAGTCTTTTTTTCGAAGAGGCAGGTTGTTAGGGCTGTGAGCAATCTCTCTAGGTGAGATATTTGTTTTCGAAGAGGCAGGTTGTCAGGCTCGTGAGCATTATTTCTAGGTGAGAGATTTGATGTCGAAGAGGTAGATTGTTAGGCCCATGAGCATTCTCTCCAAGTGAGAGTTTTTTTGTCGAAGAGGTGGGTTGTCATTCTCGTGATCATTCTCTCCAGGAGAGATATTTGTTGTCGAAGAAGCGGGTTGTCAAGCTCGTGAGCATTCTCTCCAAGTGAGATATTTTCTAGAAATTGTTCCTTGATGCACTGGGAATTAGTTGCATGGCTCTGAGACTTCCTATTTGGCCTATTGCTAAAGACCTGGAAGGGAAGTGGGGCAGTTGAGGGATTGTTGAGAAGAGAAGGGGCACACTTCTTAGGGTGGGACAACCATGTGGGGATTGAGAGACTATAGTCTAGTTGCAACAGTTTAGCACCTTGGAATGGGAAATTCATTTGATTATAAGACCTTAGCTTGGAATTAGGTATCCTTTTTCTATGGTGGAGTTTAAGCCCCAACTTGGGGGTGACCTGCTGTTGAAATTATATGAGCAACAGAGACTATGGATGGGAGGAATGTTTGAGCTCTACGTGCAGTTGGTGACTCTTTATAGAAAGATAAGTGTCATTTATGTGCTTGATTATTTTACTGTGTGCTTAATTATCTATTTATGATATGGGTTTATTTCCTGTATGACGTTGCATATAATTAATTGTCGTTATTTTGTATGATGTTGTTTGTACATGTAAGCATGATGTTGTATTCAGTAATTATTGTCGTACATGTAGAGTATGACAATTATTAAGTATTTTTGTTAGTTAAATTTGTAATAATGGTCATGAGTTTCTGAGGCAAGACTAGAATTGTCATGTACACAAGAAGCTGGAATCGCTATGCGCATAAGGAAGCAGATCTGCATGCACAAGGAGAAATGCATCTGTGTGCGACACCAGAATGGTTGCATGCACAGTAGTATTCATGTGTTAAGAGTGGTTACATGCGCAGTAATACTTGTGTGCACTGAATGATTGTGTGTGCAGTTCTATTATGTGTTAATTCAACTGTTATAACTGGTTTCTGAAGAGGAAATCTTGTTTGGCGTGATCCATCTTGGGATCGTGTGCATTACCTCACATGTTTCTACGCAGATTAACGTTGTGGCGTAGAATCTGTGCACTAGATTTTTTTTGGAGTGGCATTTCTCAACAGCAAGTTGGGAATGTTACAAAGTGGTATCAAAGAATTTTGTTAGTGTTGGTAACAGGGGATGTTACATGAGACCTTGGAGTAATTTGAGGGACAAGGCATTGAAAAGAATGGGTTCTTTAAATACATGATTATGAAATGACATTTAATAATAAGTGGATGGTCAAGGTTGAACTACTATCAAAGTCAAAATTAAAATCAAATAAAATATTAACTACGTTAAACAAATTTTAACCACTAAAATTTGAATGGGTATGCTTTTATTTTTTAATTCTAATAAAAATTATCCTTCATTTAATAAAATAAGCATTCACATAAAAAAAAAAAAAAATCTTTCATTTTAACAAGTGCCATTGTAGTGGGTATATCCCTTCGGTTTAATGAGTTTGAAGATAAAATGGCAATTTTGAAGATTGACAATAATTTTGACAAGTTTGAAGATAAAACGAAAACTTTGAAGATAATATTTACATAGGTTTGTCTTCACTAAAAATAGTGAGACACTATTTTATGCAGAGTTTTGTTGGATCCATGCATGGAGTTTACGTTATTTTCTGTAGAGTTTTGTTACATTATTTTCTACAAAGTTTTATTGGATTCCTGCGTAGAGTTTATTAATGTGGATATTAATTTCTAGTGCTCATTGGTTTTGTAGTATATCAATGTAGTTTTGGTGACACAATTTGACACAATAATTCACACTTTACCTCTAGAAAGTTTTTGAACCTACATTATATTATGGAACTTTAGTATTGTTTTTAACACATTTCCACTCAGAGATTATCCCTTTCACCCATAAGACTGTATATTTCAAGGCCTGGAAATAAAGGCCATAAGGTCATAAAGGCCTGTAAGAAAGGGAAAAAATTCACTTATGACCTTTTCAACCTCTTACTCTGTGTCAATCTGTACCTAGGCACTTGGGTTGACTTACTTGGATTAGAGGTTTCATTCATCGAGCTATGTTATTGGGTAAAATCGTACTAAGTTAGAAACTCAACTTCAGAAGGTGTCGACATCAAAAGAATAACCAACCCCTAACCTAACTAATAAGTAAATGTAATAATAATCTTTTCTTTTATTTCCTCAATCTAGACTCAACTCTTTCATGTCGTATTGAATCCCTTAATTATACATTTCAACGGAATTTGGAGCCTTCCACTTATTTTTCTATGTTAATGCATTGTTCTAATGACTTTTCACTTTATGGTGGCTAGTGTGAGAGAAGATATTGGGAAAAAAATGCTAGTGGTTTCTCTCATTACAAGCTTGTCTTACAGGAGAAGGAATGTGTGCTTACTATTGTTGTCAATCCATAGTTTGTTCTCAATATGTAAAACGATTTATTATTGGGGTTGTGTATACAAATCAAATTCACGTTATCCATAAAAATTACAAGTCCAGGTTTTGTTTTGAATATATAAAACCATTTATTATTGGAATTGTTTATACGGATCACGTTCAAGTTATTCATAAACATTACAATTTAATATTATGAATTTAATGTACATAGGTCGGGTTCGAAATTGAATCATATCAATTATTTTTTTAAATATATAGAAAACATGTTCACATTTAAATTTGAATTTGTTGGAGAGTGATATGACTCTGATTTAATTTGATTTAAGATCTGTTAAATTTTTTTTTTCTCTGACTTGGCTTAAAATGTGTTTCACCTAAGAAAAAAGAAGACTTGTCTTAACTAAATTTATAACTTCTCCAGTGATACCATAAACTAATTACACGATGAAAAATATATGATTGTTTAATCTTGATCTTTAATTTTCACTAAACTATACCTGTAACTTTTCATTGAATTCCATGAAACATTTCATTGAATGCCATGAAAAAATTACATCATAAAAGTATATGAAAATAATTACACCGTAACAATACATAATTGTAAAAGAAAAGGTATTTGATCTCTTATAATTAATGATGCTCTGTATACCAAAGCTTATAGAGGTTGACGATCTCTCATAATATGTGTGTAAAATTATATGAAAATAATTACACCGTGAAAATACATAATTGTAAAAGCAAAGGCATTTGATCTCTTATAATTAATTATGCTTTGTATACCAAAGCTTATAAAGGTTGACGATCTCTCATAATATGTGTTATTTGGATATGTTATTTACATTTCTTCTACCTACATTAATTTGTACACTCTACATCATGTCGGCATCTTGTCTATATATTTCCCACTCTATAGGGATAGGTATTTGGGAGGATTTAAATTTGAACATGTTTAATTATTTTAAGTTTCCATAGGCACATGAAATAGTAAACAATGAAAAGGATTTATGGGCTTATGGGCTATGAATGAAATTCAATTAACAAATTGTCAAAAGTTACATAATCTTCACATCACACAAAAAATATCAATAGTTGTGTCTTCTTATAGTCCACATAACTCACACAAATATCAATCACTCAAGTGGTTTTACTAGAATATTTCAAGTGGTTCAAATTTTGTTATGTGGATGAAAACGTTTACCAGCAATGACTTTCCAATTTTAGTTATAGGCTTGTAATTTTGTATTCCTATAGATAATGTAAAGATATGATTAGTATTTTAGTTGCAAGATTTTGTATTTTTTTCTCCAAAAAAAAAAAAAAACGTAATTTTATTCCATATGAAGAAAATCACATTTTGAAGATGCATTTCCTCGTGCATTTATTGGAATGTGTCAAAAAATAACTTCCAGAGTGTCAAAGGAATTTCAAAAAGTAGCTTCCCAACTAAAAAAAGAGAGACATAGATACATAGATACAAACAGTATGACCAGGGAAGGTATTACATAAGAAAACAGGCTGAGCCTCACAAAACCTGGTGCTTTTATAAAACCATATATATTTTTCCCAAAGAGCTGGGGATAACCAATAACTAGCCAAATATAAAGAAAGAAAAATTTAAAACTAATGCACTTAGAGATGGAATTCTTCAATGAAAGGCATGTGATAGTATTCATAGTGGGTGCCACTATTATCTTTTGAAATCAAAATATTTCTCGTGTTCCATCTGAAACCCTTCCTTTGAAAGATGGTCAGTTACCATATTCCTTTCCCTAAAAACATGGTGAATGGAAAAGTAATCAAAAGAACCCACAAGCCTTTGAACTTCTTGAAGAATGGGAAACATGATAATATTGTGACATTGGTGTTGATTTTGAACCCATTTTTCTACCACTTGAGAATAACCAAGAACCTGTAGATAACTCACATTTTTTTCTTTGGTAAAGAGGAGAAGGAGTTTTAAAGACATTAATTATGCAAAGTTATATGTGACAGGGCCTAAACCCAATTTAATTTTGAATCTCACTCTTGTTGATAAATGCAACACTACCCCACCTCCACAAGATTGGTGTTGATTTTGTGATGCACCATCAAAGAAATCCCAGGGCCTCTGACAATCCACACTTTCTGCTTGTGTTTCCCTTTTTTATGTCCATCTTTTTCTTGAGGATAATGTACCAGAATACTTGTACATTGAGCAACAATAACTTCAATTGGAATATCTATGTTGTGAAATATTGTAGATTTCCTTGCAAGCCAGGTACCCCAACAAACAAGGAGTGGGAGGGATTTGATTTTATTGTTTGATGCACTTGAGTACCAGTAATTCCATGCGTCTTCCACCTAATGTCCATGCCATATGAGGACTCTACCCATTAATTTAGAGATCTCTTGCCAGACTTCCTTGATGAAAGGACAAAGAAAAAAAGATGCACCTGTGATTCCTCCTCGGATTTACATAAAGAGCATCATCCTGGTCCTGCTAATTGTATTTTTTTCCTAACCTCCCAGGTAGGCACTCTCTTAACTAGTAAGCACCAAAAAAATTGTTTTGATTTTAGCGAAAAATTTAAATTCCACATCCCTTTCCACCACGAATCCATATCCCTTAGGTGAAGATATAAATTGAGTTGAATGTATCCCAATTTCGTGGAATAAACTCCATAAGGATCAACTTCCCAAACCAACTCATCTTCTATGTCCACTAATCTGATGTGACCCAATTTTAAAGCCCTGGTATAATTTTCCCAACGGATGGCATCACCATATTCTAAACCCAGTCGCTGAAGTGAATTCCATTCCTATGACCAGATAGAGATAGGTTCTTGGTCCCCAATCTGACTTAAATAGAAAAACCCCTTCTCTTAGAGACTCTGAATTAAATTTTCTGGCAAAATATGTGCTCCCCCACTACCCGATCAAGGGTCCCTACCCATATGAACTTGGTTCCCATTAGAAACTCTCCAAGACAATCCATCCCCTACAACATCAAAGGATGATATTGGATCTTTCCAAATAATAGAGGCCACGAGGAGCTTCTTTAACGGGCTCCTAATCCAATCCTGTAACGATGAGGGTCGAATATATTTTTGAGTCACCACCTGAGTCCATAAACTATCAGTGGATATTATCCTCCAAATTGACTTTTCTTCTAGGGAATTTGCAAATAGGAAAATGTTCTTTAGACCCTAGCCTCCTAGAGATTTTGGAATGGGCAGAATAGACCATTTCACCCAAGGAAGGACAACTTTATCTTGAGACCCTGCCCACAAGAATTTTGAGCACATATTTCTGATCTTTTCTAGGATCCCTTTGGGGATCCATGCTAAAGACATCACATAGACTGGGATGGATTCTAGAATAGATTTAACCAGGACTAGCTTTTTTTCCCGAGAAAGCCATTTCAAGCTCCAGTTGTTTAGTCTCTTCACCAATTTTGTTAGCATCCACATCCAGTCTACCTTCTTTTAACTGTTTGGTTTAATATGGAATCCCATATATTTCATCCCAACATCAAGCTACTTAATCTCAAAAGGGAACAAGGTCATGTAGATTTCTGTTTTTTCTTCTATCATATTCTGGATAGACATCGAAGATTTCCTTTGATTGATCATCATCCCAGTGGCTTGACCAAATATCATGAATATTTTTGGCATCCCTTCGAGAACCATTGCAAAATATCATTACATCATCAACAAAAAGGAGATGAGTGATTGACAGAGTAGTAGAAATAACTATCCCACCAAAATATCAATTTGATTTTGTTGATTCTAGAGCCCTACTTAGACCTTCAGCCACAAGGATAAAAAGGAGGGGAGAGAGGGGACATCAATGGTGAAGACCTCTTTCCACTCTAAAAAAATGGGATGCGGACCCATTGATCATAACAACAAAGGAATCATTTGATATACAACACATCACCCATTTGATAAAATCTATGTCAAATCTCGGATGAGTTAGGAGAAGTCTGATATAAAGCCAGTTTACTCTATCATATGCCTTTGAAAAGTCAATTTTTAGAACTTCCCCTTTTAGATTCTTTGTTTTTATGGAATGAATTCCTTCCTAAGCCACTCCAATGGCTTCCTATATTTTTTGACCCTCCAAAAACCCAAATTTCTCTTTTGAGACTAATACCAAGAGAACCTTTTTAATCTTTCTAGCTATCATTTTTTCCACTATCTTGTAAATAGAATTGCATAAATATATAGGTCTAAACTCATCCATACCTTGAGGAGATTTAGTCTTCAGAATGAGGGATATGGAGGTTGAGTTCAGCGGTGTGTGCATATGGCCTTTCCTGCGATTTTATTCCACCACTCCCAATAGTTCCTTTCCAATTAAATCAAAGAACTACCAATAAAATTCAATAGGCCATCCATCCAGCCAAGGGATCTTGTTTTTATGAAATATTTGCAATACATCTTTGAGTTCATCCTCCAATACTTCTTCCATGAGTCTTCTATTTTCTTCCTCATTTACAGAATGGGGAAAGAGAAGGGTGAGACACATAATATATTCCACATTGATCCCATTGGCTTCGTTGAAAATATTCTAGAAATGACTCTTTCCCATCTGAGCAATATCATTGAAGGAGGATACCTATCTTCCCATATATTTTTTGAGACTCCATATATTGTTTTTGAGCTTTCATCCATTTTCAAAGGCTTGGAAAAACATTTTGTTCTCATTACCACTTTTTAGCCAAATAACTCTACTTTTCTTCCTCCATACCTCCTCCTGCTCCTTTAGCAACTTCCTTTTTTTTCCTTTCTAATGTCACCAAGGCCTATTTCAAATCTATAGTAGAATAACCTTCACCATCAGAGTCATATATAGCTTGTAGACCTTCCTCTATCTCCTTAAGGGATCTATCATCTCTTTCCCTTTTTTCCCTTGCCCACATAACCACTTGTTGTTTAACCCGCTTTAAATTTGATGAAAAATGAATCCCTGCAACTTCATCCTGTCAACATTAAAAGGATCCCAATAGTATTTAACCATATTTTGAAATCTCTCCTCCTGATCCCAAGACAAATTAAATTAGAAGGGGCTTGGAGGTTTTCTCGGGCCTCTTGTTATGTCTAGGAAAATGGGAGAGTGGTGAGAATATCCACCATTCCCTATCCATTGTTACGAGGAAAATACCTATATGGATAGGGAAAAACACAACAGACAGAAATGACTGCAGAAATCAACTCTATTCTCAAGTATGCTATGTAAACAAATATGCTAGCAAGACAATATAATAGGCTTACCTCGTCCAGACGTTCGATGAAGTCCACCGTTGAGCACTTGACCCAAAGAAATATACTTGCAACTAGTCCTCAACAACCAAGAAAAGAAAGCATATGGTGATATTATATGATGTTAGCACATTCAATATAATAATACATTAATAAACATGACAAATACACCCATGGAATAATAATTCAAATATTTGCAAGATATCAATTGGATGGGAAAAGAGTATTTCTATTAATATATGATCAGCAAAAGTGAAAAAGTTACAAACTTCCATGTCGGCATGGTTCGGAACCAAGAAACTAAGTTCCTTCCAGTTGGGCCTCCACCACTTCAATCCTCCACCAAAGGAAAGCTCATAGAAGAGAGACAATGAAGTTCTCAATCAAATAAGGGAAGAGCTTGGGGGCTAAACATTGTGTTCAGACTTAAAGGAAAAAGGGATGCAGACTCAATATGAAGTAAATAATTTCTCCAGAGTAACCTTTCTCTCAAAGTTGAATTCTTTCTCCTCTTTTCCATAGCTAGGAATTGGCCCATTTATAGCCTTCAAATGGAACTGAAGGGCCAAGTCAAAACGTTTCCAGTATATGGAAGGCCAAGGATCATAGATATATTGTCGTGACATGGAAACCTGACATTAATTTTCATTTTTGGGCACAAATCCCGATGTACACAGGTTGTAGTGGTGCATCCTATGTATACGCATGTTGTATAGTAGGCAAGGTGTGTACATGTGAAAAATATGTATTTTTAGTTATAGGATTTACAAACAAGGATGATAAGTCTGCATGGGGAAATGGAAAAAGGCCTTATGTGCAAGATTTCATAGGGTGAGGCAAATCTTTCTATAACAGATACCCCCTAATGTGTGAGGTCAGAGGAGTATTTGTGATGGCCGAAATACATTATAAACAACCCAGAAGTGGAGTGATGGGTTACCACCTAGACAAACTAGTTTCTCATTACATTCTACACTGACTTGCATACATGGCTACCAATTTGAATTACACTGCGGATCCATGTGAAAATATACCAAAAAACTGTTTGTGGCCATGAAAAGGTAAATAAAATGCGGTTACATGCCAAAAGATGTCATAGTCACGAACAAGGCCCAGTAGAACCAGTCTCAAATCCAATCTGAAGATATGTGTATACAATGGAGTACAATCTGATCTCCCATGATTATTGAAGTCATATAGGTATTGGTCCAATGAAAAGGAAGCAACATCTCAGGAAAGTTGTGTATCTCATACTGATGTCTTCAAGTATTCTACACAATCCACCAAAGGTGCAAGTCTACATCATGTGAATAAAGGAGTTGAGGTCGAACACAATGAGACATCGTTTGATTACCAGTCATTGAGGTATACAATTAACAAACGCAAGATAGCCTACCGATAATGAAAGTATGTATCAAGGCACTAAGTACATTATTACAAGTGTGAATAAAGGAGTCAGCATCGAACACCTAAAGAATCCATCGATTGGGAGACATTGTTGTATTCCCAACTATAGATGGTGAGAGAACCTGCCACTAATGACTGCAAGCCTCAAGGTACTCATAAGACTCTAGGTCTCGTTTCCATAATAGATGAGCTGAATAATATGGAAGGAGACCCGATGAAAGGAGAGAATTAAAGAATCTCTCATCATCTAACACGAGGGACAAAGCAGGAGATTCATGAGTTGGAGGAAATCGAACGAAGAACATGTTCACGAACATGGGTGCCATGTGGCCCAGTCATGGGCTGCCACGTGGCACCATGATATTGGTTAATGGTTGGTGGAAAAAGTTTATTTGGATTCCATGGGGGTCGATCCCATGACCTCTTGGACCATCCCAAATCTTGGCAAAGTCCCTATTACCAATGCGCCCTTTTGATTCTTGTAATACCCAGCTCACTTTATTGTAAATAATGTGAAATAAAGTTACAATGAGGCAAAAGGGGGCTGGGGCTAAGCCCCAGCCCATGGTCTAAACATTGCATATGAACTCAACCTAGAAAATGGGAGGATCCTCCTCATGCACACACTCAAATGGATAAGCACCAGCCCAAGGATCAGGGGATATCCCATAAGACCAGGGGGGTGTGCTCCAAAAGGGGCTTAGCCCAACTAAAGCACCCTTATTTTAACCTTTGATCCTATGCATGTGCAAAAAGACCAGGAGCCAAGGCGTGCGCCCAGCCCCTTTGGGCTACTCTGTGATTTTTTTAACAGAAGTGGGTTTTTTATATGGTTTTTGGAATTTTTTTATGATTTTTAAGCCTGTAATAATGGATTTTGGCCATTATTGGGAGATATTGGGCTCTTTTTGAGCCCAAATTTTGGGAGGAAGTTGGGGATGGATAACCAACTTCAGATCTATAAAAAAACAGGCCTGTTTGAGGCCATAGAGGATAGTCAGAGCAGAGTTATGCTGAAGGGGAGCCAAGCCAAAGCCATTTTTATGCAAGGAAGTTGTTGAGGAGCATACGCTTGCGGGCCATTTCTGGGAGCTTTGGTCATCCGTTTTGCGTGTCGTTTCTTTTGCTGGGTTCTAGAGATCTGGAAGAACATGAACAGATAGGTATTGTAGCATAATGGAACTACTGAGATGTACTTTTTGATCTTTGAAACGAATTAAAGAAGCCTCCCCCACTAAGACAAAGGCCCAGAGACGTAGGCAATTTTGTGTCGAACTCCGTTATCACTTCTCTTGTTATGGTTTGTTGTTCTTATTTCTTTAGTTTAGATCTATATATTGTTTTATGGCTGCTATGTTCCTTCATTAAATTCATCCTCTTTCATTCATCTTCTTAAATGGTTAATTAATGCATGCAATTAAAAAATCAACCACAGTCATTAGAGATCTTTTCGGATCAAGTGGTATCAGAGCTAGTTGACGTTTGGATTTGAGTTTTGCATGTTAACCAGGGAAAAGATACAGCATGGTGAAGGTGAGCTTGTTAAAGAGAATCCATTAATTGGATTGAGAAAGAGAGCTTCTCACAGTGAGATGATGGCATCGGAAGAAGGGCTTTCTCAGGATGAGAAAGAGTTCCGGAAAACTTTCCTTGCTATGTCAGAGATGGTGAAAGTTTTGTATGAGGATTACTTGGAACGGAAGAGACTAGTTTTGGGTGAATATTCAAAGGGAAAAAGTGAATAGGAAGAGGATCCTCCTCAGATTCCTCCTTCACCTCCATCATCACCTCCTTCTTCTCCTTCTTCTTCAAGTTCAAGTTCTAAATCTATTGCAAAGAAACATGTTCATAAATATAATAAAGAAATGCCATTATTAAAACTTGATGTTAAATTTGAGTTTCCCATATATGATGGTGAAGTAAATGCAGAGAAACTTGACAATTGGGTCAAGCAGATGGAGGTTTACTGCAGTGTGCAATAGATCAAGGATGAGGCCACACAAATCAATTTGGCGTCTTTGAGACTTGCAGGCACAGCTCTCATATGGTGGCAAAGCAAGTTGCAAAATGGAACACAGTGAGTGGGTAATGTATTTCCATCATGGAAAAGCTTCATTTTTGCACTTAGGAAACAATTCTATCCTTTGGGTTATAAAGAAAAAGCATTAATTGAATGGAAATATTTAAAACTAAGAAAAGGACAAACAGTGCAAGTGTATACTGATGGCTTTCGAAAAATGGCATTGATGTTAGATATCCATTTACAAACACAAGAAACTATTATGAAGTATACAGAAGATTTACCTGCGCATATTAGAAACA